>CALYLW010000509.1:0-132500 GCA_944989445.1 Ampullaceana balthica | reverse complement strand
TATCTATCTATCTATCTATCTATCTATCTATCTATCTATCTATCTATCTATCTATCTATCTATCTATCTATCTATCTATCTATCTATCTATCTATCTATCTATCTATCTATCTATCTATCTATCTATCTATCTATCTATCTATCTATCTATCTATCTATCTATCTATCTATCTATCTATCTATCTATCTATCTATCTATCTATCTATCTATCTATCTATCTATCTATCTATCTATCTATCTATCTATCTATCTATCTATCTATCTATCTATCTATCTATCTATCTATCTATCTATCTGACAGTCAGTATCTCTATAATATACACAAACACACATATAAATATATATATATTTATATACATATTAGGGCTGTTGAAAATAACGAGTAATTAATCGATTGATCGTTAAAAATTTTAATCGATTTAAATTAATTTGATCCATTAAATTCCGATTACAATTTTTAAAATGTCCTAACATTTAAAAAAAAATGTATTAACTATTTTATATTTTTTGCTACTCACATACTTTTACCTCGTATTATTAATATTTTTTAGACGTGCATATATATTTTTTTAAAAAATGTTTTCTTCCTTATTCCGAGCATTGCAGAACGAATGTGCTGCGTTGCGTCACAAAATTTGGGAGCCACGGAATTACAGTGAATAACCGATTTTGCGAAACAACGAATCACGTTTTCATTGGATCTATATGTATGCGCTATATAAAATATAATTACTTGAAATTAATCGATGAGATTTTTCTCGTTTAATCGGACAATTTTTTTAAAAAATCAGCACCAACCCTACTATATATAAATATATGGGCTGCGGAAATTAACGATTCATTTCTCGATAAATTGTTAACAAAATTTACTATTAAATAATTTTTAACAATTAATCGAGCCATTACTTACAAATATTGGAAGTTAAAAAGTGCAAAAATTAAAACAATACAAATAGCGGTAGATAAACAATAACACATTTCTTGACGATTACACGAACATTTTGGTTTTAAACTATTGACTGACGGAAAAGTTCAAAATGTTGATAAAGCTTGCCTACTATGGCTCTAACAGTTCCTCTACTATCAAACGAAATGAAAAGCGCATTAAGCTAATGGCAGTAATGGGGTTTTACTCGGAGAAAATGACGACAACTCTTCTGATGAATTTCTGCGTTACAAAATAGAGATGAAAGTTCCTGAAACCATTTACCCTCTACAATGGTGGAAACTTAATGAACACAGATATCCGATAATATCGTTCCTTGCCAAGACCATTCTATGCATACCAGTTACATCAGTTCCATGTGAATGATTGTTCAGCTTGGCTGGTAATATTGTCAATTAGACCCGCTCATCACTTGAACCAAATAATGTCAACACACTTGTCTTTTTGCGTAGTTGGTTAAAAGATAACATATAAAGGTGACATTCCAGTGTTACTAAGATTTTCAAAAAGAACGTCTAATAATTGTTACTCATGACATCATAAATTTTAATTTTGGGCTTTAATTGAAATTAACGATTAATGTATCGTTAATGTTTTAAAAGTTAACTTTTAAACTTAAATCAATCGTTAATAAGACATTTTAAGACATTCACTCTGCTCAAAAGCAAAGACTTCTTCACAACACATTTGACAATATCAACGAGTTGATGTAGCTTTGAAAAGGTTCCAGCAATTTTTTTTCATGACATGCATTGAGTAAAAATCCTTAATGAAATTCCAAAGAGTACTACTAAACATAGTCGACTTTTATTCAATTTTTAAAGACATATTATTTTGGACGTTTCGTTTTTTATAGGTTGTGCACTAAATATTTTTTCTTGAAAGTAATACATATTTATACTTAACAAAAGTAAGATTGAATCGAGATGCAGACGAACAATTCATACCTACTGCACTTGTAACTGGTGAAGTGGGCGTGGGACCTGGAAAATATTGGTGGTTTTACAGCGGTTAAAATAGTTTGTTTAAATCCAGAAAATATAGCGTTTGTTATTATTGTGCATAGATTATGCTTTGTTTTCAAGTAATATAAACATTTGTTAGGATTAGTAGGATTTTGAGTCAGAATGATAAAATACACTGATTACATAAAATATAACAAAAAATTGTGTCAATTGACAAGAGCTAATTTCCTTTCGTTTAAAACTCATGTCGTAGTCCACAACGAAATATGTCTCCCAAATATGAAATTTTAAAAAGTCTACAAAGCTTTGCTTTAGATGTCTCAGTATGCTAGTCGTTTAATATTAGAATTATTCCCTTTTTAACAACTATTTTACTTAATACGCTAGTCATTTAATGTAAGATAGTATACCATTAAAAATAAGGCAGTTATTCGATTTTAACTACTATTTTACTTATTACTCTATACGTTTGAAAAATTGTAGTGTTAACCGTCGTGAAGGGGTGGCCTCTACGGGGCTCGGTGGACGAGTAAGTTCGCGCGTCGCGGACCTGACCGTGACCCGCATCTAAAATACATTGTCGATGATGAGAACCAAAGTACCCGTTGAGGGTCGGGTAAATCCGAAGCGACCGTTTCGTCCCCCTCAGTTACACTAGCAACGCCATTGAGCGGTGCCAGTTTAGGGCCAGGAGCGTCAGTGCGGATTAGCAAAAGGTATTGCGAAGAACGAAGCGTTTCCAAGCTCTGAGGAAACCTACCAGTGGGTGTTGCACCTTAGGTAGGTCTTTTATGATCCCCGCACTGTGGCGGTCCTAACCATTGAGACTCGTATGCTTTGCCGGGGTGGCACCTAAGTTGTAGTGGGTCATATTAGGGAATTCCAGCCCTCATTGTGAGGTCAACTCTGTGGGAGGCATCTTCGACGTTATGTCCTGAATGCCCATGTGGCCACTTCAGAAGCGACCGCTTCCGGGAGGGTTTCTCAGCTGTTACGTCACTTAAAGGGCCAGATATCTCAGAGGCTCTTTCGGGAAGACACATGAAGAGCACTAAGCTCGGGTCTTCTGATTTTCTTCCACATGTAGTGTTAATCAAGTGATATTGATAGAAACAATTCAAATAAGAATAATGTGCCTTCAAAGTTAGTTAAACTTATATCCTCAAAACCCGAAAAACTTCTTTAGATAAATACATTTCCTCTATTTGATTAAATATATATTCAAATATATATTTTACATACGTGTTTTTGTTGGCGTGGTCCTTCTTGTGTCTAAAAGATCATAAACATAAAAGCAAAAGATAAATTATATGCAAAAATCCATTAAAAGACCAAGTTTTTTACTATAAATCCCTTATATACGAGACATAACGAACATAATGTTCATTATAATATGCAGCGCAAGACATTCGAAAAATCTAAAGTTTTAGTTATGTCTCGTAAAACATGTTTAATATAATGCGCACCGATCGGAAATATACTTCTTTAAAGTGTCGTGAATATAATACACACCTTATTGCGCGACAGGAAAGGTTGTTCAATATAATTAGCACCGCGATACTCTAGCAATAAATTAACATGCTACATACAGATACATTGAGATAATCTAAAAACTCATTGATTTAATTACGGTATATTCGATCGATCATAAATGTTGATATCGGCACGAGTTTGCCTGCACAATTTCAGCTCGATAGCTCACAAGGAAATGGGTTAAAAATCGATCAAAAGTTTTTTCGGAAAGCAAGGCATTAAGCAACCAAACGCGATTAGTTAATATAAAGATTTTTAAAAAGAACATTAAATCTTTTTAAAATTCCATTTTAAAACTGCCAAATTTTTATTTTAATCTACGAAAATTTAAATTAAAAAAAATTTGTTTAACAATATGTTCTTTTGAGAAGTAAGAGAGTGTCATTAGGAGTAAGAAACTTAACCGGAGTAAAATAAAACTATTTCAATTATAGAAATGAAACGTTACGAGTATAAGGGTTGTTACTTTTTTAAATTCACTTTTTAAAAAAAATTATTCTTTTTTTATTCTTAAGAAATTCTTAAGAATAAGACAATGTAAAGTGAAGAAACGAAACTGTACCAATGGAAAGAATGAGACTCTGCCGATGTTTGAAATAAGACTATGCCATTGAAAGAACATTGACTGAGGCAGAGGCGTCACTAGGGTTGGTGTAACCCGGGGCGGTAGCTTATGGTGTCACCCCTTCACGACTGAAGGGGCCGTCCATAAATGACGTCACGCGAGGTTGCCGATTTTTACCCCACCCTCCCCCAGCGTCATACTTTGTCACAAAAACTTAGACCCCACCCCTTTTTTACGATATGACGTCACAAAGCTTTGACACCCCTCCCCAAAGCCGTATTTTCTCAATAAAAATTAGCATGTTGCAAATATTTTTGTCATTTAAATATGTATTTAGGGTAAGTCTGCACTCAGGGCCAGATTTCCGCCTAGGCCCACAAGGCCCGGGCCTAGGGCCCCAGCCAGCCAAGGGGCCCCGGTCGTGGAATCTTTACATAAGCCCGAAAGCCTGGCTTCATTATCAAAAAGCTATATAGAAAATAATAGTATATTAAATATTTTTACTACATTTAGCATAACACTGCCCAGTAGTCAAGCTCACGGGGTTCGTTTGTGTTGGTTTGTCATTGTAAGCCGCGTTCTGAGCTGCTGTTGCGATATTGTGGAGAAGGCGTAGGGGGGGGTGGTGACAGATTGCACCACTAGTAAAAAACGTCATGACCCTGACTTTCCCCCTCCCCATTCCACACGCAGGACAAGACACCGCCCGAGCCGAGATTTGGGTTTCAGACTACAAATAATTGACAGGGACCGGGAGAACATTTTTTATTTAAAGTTGAAAGACTTGACCAGAGGCCAGGGAGATGTCACAGGTAGTTTATGGGGACCTGCCAAAGGTTTCAATAGAGTTCGTTTTAATGCCTTTAACTAGAGGGCCTTCTACAATTTCACCTGCATACCTTTGGTCAGCAA
The DNA here is from genome assembly GCA_944989445.1 of Ampullaceana balthica. NCBI lineage: Eukaryota > Metazoa > Mollusca > Gastropoda > Lymnaeidae > Ampullaceana > Ampullaceana balthica. The sequence continues at coordinate 127,578 of CALYLW010000509.1, read as the reverse complement.
TATAGTGACAGGGAAAATGTTAGATCGGGAAATAGGAAGCCAGGGAAGCAAGAGACAAGACAGGGTGCCACGACTCGAAGCCGGGGAGCCACCGAATATGGAGCCAGTGTGTCGAGGGACGCAGTACGGAACAGAGACGCTTCAGGCTGGACCAGGTAACATTTTTCTTTTCATATTTTTGTCCTTTATTAAATTAATCGTATGATTGTATGTTTATATGTAATCATGAACAGAAAAAAAGATTTACTTGAACCTAGAGAAATTATTGAATTAAGAAAATTTGAGGAAAACCGAAATTGTCTTGAACTTTGAACAAATTATCAGAGAAACAACAAATTGAAACATAAAAACATTATCCCAAATAATTAAATAAAGTTCTATTGTTTAATGACAATCTTTTTTATATTCTTTATAGAAATAGCCGATGTCACGCACGAAGTCTGACTTCAATAAATATCTAAGCGGGTTCCAGAAAAGAAAACGGAATGAAGAAAAAATTGAAGAAGACAAAGAGCTTCTAAGTTAAACACATTTTTCATCTTGTCTTCGTCTAGACCTAGTTCTGGCTCTAATCCTAGCAGTATTTGTGCATTAGCCAGTAGCAGTTGCAGTGATGCAGCCGATGACCGTTAACAGGCAACTGCAAAAAACGTGTCTGACTGCAACGAGCTACCTGAAAACATTACTTCTGAAAACTTTGTAACATCTACAAAAAAGTATTCTTTAGAAAATCCTGAATCTAATTCTTTAAGTGATGATCCAACTGAGTGGATGCTAGACGAAGTTACCTTGGAGTACCTAGTTTAAAAAAAGGCGTGAAACAAAATATTGATGCCAACTTTTCTTCTTCAAGGCGTCAGTACGCAGATAAAATCAGGTATCTATCGCTGTCACTTTTTAGCCCAACATTAAGCAATGGTGAAACACGACCTCGACATTGGCTCATTGCGCCCCAGGCATTTTGGACATTTATTCAAACGTAGGAATTGCCCGCCGAATACTGTTGTGCACACCATCGTCAAACTGCTCAGCAGAACGGTCGTTCTCAGCGTTAAAGAGAGTAAAGAATTACTTCAGATCAAACATAGGAGAAAAGAGGCCCAATTTACTCTCTGTAATGTACATAGAGTCAGAAATAAGGAAGTCAATTGACTATGATGACGTCATTCGTTCTTTTGCACAAAAGAAAGTTCGTCGTAGGATTCTATCAATTTTATTCAATAACGAAAGTATAGTAGCTTAGACTGTATTATTCTGATGTTTATTAAAGTCATTAATTAAAGTCAATTAAAATTGTATGTTCTGTACTAGTGAATTTAAATAGCAAACTTTCCAAAATATCCTCGAGATGGTTTGGGGGGGCCCCGAATGTCAAGTGCCTAGGGGCCCCGAGTCTGTTAAGTCCGGGCCTGTCTGCACTGTAATATCGTAACACGCGTGAAGTCATTGAAAACGTAATTAAATAAATGGTAAACAATCAAATATTTAAGTGGAACTTTTATTTAAAGTTTCGCATTTTTGGTGTGACGTCACATTTCTTAAACACCCCTCTCCTCGTACCACATCGTCACAGATGCGTGCCCCCCCCCCATGGCGGATTAAAAGGGGGATGCTGAACGGGCTAGAGTCCCCAATAATTTAAGGGCCCACAAAATTTTTATGAATTATAGTGTATAATAAAGATGCAGGCCATTATGTTTGTACGAATCCCTGAAAATGCCTTGGGCAGTCATACGGCAATGCTGCAAATGAGTAGGAAGTATAACGGAAACCAGGCTATTCTTCGTGAGAAGTGCATTGTAGCTCATTATGTGCCGTGCACAGCTCATTCCTATAATTTGGTTGGGAAAAGAGAAGCAGGTTGTCCTACTGCGGTCAGATTTTTTTAGTCTTCTGCAAAATCTTTATACCCGACTTTTTGCATCTACTCATCGTTGACAGGTACTTCAAAAACATATGAAATTGATACATGCTAACAAAGCCTTGTCTGACACAAGATGTTCAGCCTGACATGATGCTGTAAGGTCTGTTAATAGCACATACCATGAGAATATCGCAGCACTTGAAGAATTAGCAACAAACAAAAATCAGCCACGTGACTGCCGACTTGAAGAAGAAGGATTTCTAAAGGAAATTGAACAACAAATTGAAGTCGCTATTTTACTTGAAATTTGGGAAACAATTTTAGAAAGGAAGTCTCTCATTGAGTTTGTATAAAAAATAGCATTCTTAATTTTATTCCTATGAAGACAAAGGAAAGGAAAAGTCCGTGGTAAAAACAGCGTAAACAATCTTCAATACTATCAAACAAAAAAGAAAGCGTCAGTTTGATAAAGGGACATCAACAAAACGTATTCTCCTGGAGAAAAAATTCAAGATTGAGGTATTTCTGGTAATCATTGACAAACTTTCTTAAGCCCTACAACATTGGTTAGGTGCATATAAATACATCCATGAGAAATTTGGCTTTCTTACAACCCTAACTGAGCTCAGCTCTTTCGCCACCCGATGGGCAGCAGCCAAGTTAATGGAAGAACATTCAAGTGATTTCGAAGAAGGGGTCGGGTAAATCCGAAGCAACCGTTTCGTTACCTTCAATTTACTAGCAACGCCTTCGAGCGGTGCCGGTTTAGGGCCAGGAGCGCCAGTAAGGATTAGCAAAAAGTGCCACGAAGAACGCATTGGACGCCAGCTCTGAGGAAACCTTCCAGTGGGGGTTGCACCCTAGGTAGGTCTTTGATGATCCCCCGGTCTGCGGCGGTCCTAACCATGGAGACCCGTGTGCTTTGCCGGGATGGCGCCAAAGTGGTAGCGGGTCGTAGTAGGAAATTCCACCACCTCCTTGTGAGGGCAACTTAGTGGGAGGCATCTTCGACTGTATGTCCTGGATGCCCAGGTGTCTGCTTCAGAAGCGACCGCTTTTTTTTTGGGGGGGGGGTCCTCAGCTGTTACGTCCCTTTGGTGGCCAGATGGCTAAGGGGGTCTTCCGGGAAGACCCATAAAGAGCACTAGGCTCGGGGCTTCTGATTTTCTTCCACATGTAGGTTCATGAGTGATTTCGAAGACTGCTTACCTTCAGAATAAGTCCAATTTTCAGAACTCTTAAAAAAGTTATTGTCCAGCCCCAGACTCAGGTTAAGGAAAAGGAATTAGCACAAAGCGAAAATCAAAAAACTTGCACAGACCTAAAAAAAATGTGCTGCTTTTGAATGAGCTATATTTCACAGAGTCCTTTACAAATGTACACATCGCACTTCGCATCCATCTTTCAATGATGACATCAAACTGCAGCTGAGAGCGATCCTTTTCAAAGTTGAAAAGAATATATAATGAGTCAGAATTTGCATGGGACGAAAAAGGCTGAATATGCCCTCTCTAATGAGCATTGAAAAGGAACGTGTAAGCTTACTCAGCTTTATTGACTTGATTGAAAACTTCGCCATTTGAAAAATTCGCAAACGAAAGTTGTAGGTTGAAATAATAATCATACATATTTTTCAATATTTTTTGTTATTTCAAATAGAGAAAAGAATTCGTTACCTCATGAATTTTTTTTTAAAATACGGAATAACGCGTAATACTATTCTTTACGGGGGCGCGTTCGTAAGCACTAAACAGCGTAAATCGGGATGGGACCGTCGTAACCGGAGGACTACCTGTATATAAACATGCATATCTATGCTTTCACGCCTTTAATAAATATGTATATAACAAAATATTAACTCAAAGACATTGAAATCATAATTTTCCTCAAGAAAAACATCAACACTGAAAACCCATCATTTGAATTTTTTTCTTTGGGGGGGGCGTGATAAAATCTTATTCCCCCCAACCCACTGTGGTGGAGGGAGTCGTGAGCTGGGATTCGTTCATGCTGTCGGTGTGTCCCAGCCCAAATGGCTTTATATCTTTTAAAACAGAAGACACTGCCTCTTTCATTCCAGCCTTTTTAAAATATCTCTCTACTGCGACTATTTCTTTTCTTTTTTTCCAAATTCGTTTTAATGTTGTTCGTGTGTTGGGACTGTTTTATTATTGCCAGTTAACTGATATTTTTTTTAATAAGAATTTTGGCATTTAACGTTTTTCATTGTCTTTCTTAATTATTTCTTTCTAGATTTAAAAAAATTGTCATCTTTTGTTTTCGTACACAGTACATTTTTAGGCTCGGGTGTCACCCCCTGATGGGTGTCACCCGGGGCGGCCTTCCCCCCCCCGCGCCCCCCCCCAGAGACGCCACTGGACTGAGGTAACGGAATAAATGATACATTGGCAAATAAACAACCGGGATAGAGGCACATAAATAATTTGATTATACTAATGAAAACCCTGTGACTGGGGAGTGAATGAGAGACGCGTTGGAAATATAAAAAAAAGCAAGTAATAAAAACTGGAATGAGAATTTCAACGCAATTTCCAACAAATAATTTCCGATTTTTTTTAGTCAAGGGAAATTATTCTAGATTACATAAAAAGTCATTTCAATTCAATAATTCTGAAAGTAAATAAACCAATTGCAATCTTTAAATTGCTGATAAATTTACTGGAGTAAAACGAAAACAGATTTTTTAAAACTTCTTTCTCCAAAATTGTTTAATAAAATTAGTAGCTATCGTTTGACTTTTGTTTCAACCCGATAGATGTTATGGATGACGAGAAATTCACAAAATACTGATATTTTTTAGGGATTTGTTTTTTGGATTTTCCAGGAAATCCAGTGAACCTTTTCTGTATTTTTTTAGTCCGTGAACAATCGTGGGACCTCCTTAACATATTTGCAAAAGACCCGAACCCTCTATCTGGTATGGTTCAGGAGTAGTTGCTTGTGCAAGATCAAACATGCAGGTGATACATTTTAAATATATACACGCAATAGTTCTGGGTAATTGTATGACTCACAAGGACAGGCTAAACTCAAACAAGTCAAGTACCATCCGAATAATCTATGTGTTTAAACTTTTCCACTCTTTAACAAAGATATCCTACACACAACAATATCAATGCTCTCCTTGCTATTAACAACAAACCGTCACTATCGCATATTTTTCTATGACGTGATCTCCCCTTACGCTACGTTACACAAATAATTTATCAATATAATGCGCACCGCGCAACAGTCCAACATTACCATTGACAAAGTGGAAAAACCCCATTAACTATCCTTCTAGATTATATTAAAAGTCATTTCACTTTAATAATTCTAAAACTAAACAAAACAATTGCTATCTACAAAGTGCTGTTAAAATTACTGAAGTCGAACGAAAAGAGATTTTTCAAAAAATTATTTCTCCAACATTGTTCTAAATTTTATTAGCTATCGGTTTGCGTTTGTTCCAACCCGATAGATGTTATAGTTGGCAAGAAATTGAGAAAGTAATGATATTTATTCGGATTTTTTTAAATTTTACACGAAATCCAGTAAATCTTTTCGGTATTTTTTGTTTGGCCCGTGCACATCCTTGAAACCTTCTTAACATATTTGCAAAAGACCCGAACCCTGTATCTGGTTACGGTTTAGGAGGAATTGCATAATCAAGCAGACAATAATCGAACAGACAGGACAGACATTTCAAATATATAAATGAAATTTCTCCCATGGAAATTGCGTAAAAAAATAAATATTGCTTTGGAAGGAATGAGACTATGCCAATTAAATAAATGAGACAATTTAATTGGAATAAATGAGAATTTGGCTTTGAACAAATAATGGCATTGAGAGTATTCAGGATATGGAATTTGAAGAATAAAAGTGATGCAAGGTAACATATAAAACTTTTGCTATGGATAAAATGAGACTGTAGCAAAGTAAGGAATGAATTTATAATTTATGGCAATGTTAAACGCAAGTGAGTAGAATTTAAATAAACTTTGCTTGCAATAGTGAATTAGAAATTTACAAAAACCTATAAAATTGATTGCTGATTTATATAGTGTAGTCATTTTAAAGAAGTCTATCATTTAGTTTTTTGTCGCATAATTTCGAAATATAAGCAAATCCATTAAATCACGACCATGACGTTGCGCTCCTATTAATCAAGAAGCCAATCAGTACCACAGTTTATGACGTCTACTTACATGCCGGCTTTTGGTAGGTTGACTTCGTTACTGTAAAAATATAATGTATTTCTATTGTATTAATTTTGCTTCGTATCTAATTTTTAACCATCAAGTTTTTTTTTAAAATTCTTTTTTTGTGTTGATGTTTTTTAAATAATAAAGAAACCTTTTCAACGGACTTAAACAATTTGGGTAAAAATGTTTTTTTAACGTGCATTAAATGTCGTATAATAATAATATTATTTTATGTTAATGTTTATGACAGACTAATAATGTTGCAAGAGTATTTATTGAGCGTTATAATTTTCAATTCATTAAACACTTTAACAATATAAAGCTAAAGCAATTGATTTTTAGCACTTGTTACATCAGCCCACTTCTACCAATGTCAGCACCCAAATCACAAGGTGTCAAATTTAATTTCTTTCTATATTTTATTTAAATTAATGAATAAGTCCTTGGTTTGCCTGTTAAATTGTCACTGCGTAACTTTGTAAATTACTTATCGCCGAAGATAATTTACATTAAAGGATACATCTTTGACTTGCCTTTTAAATTCTCACTGCGTGACTTTCTAAACCCCTTATCGCCGTAGAAATCAATTTCACACGTGTAGTTGCCAGCGTCCTCCAACATGGTGTCCAGTACGGTAATGGATAAATTGACCTTCTCTTTTTCTCCTTTATAGTAGTCTGGCCCTATGCTCGCCGAAACGTCCCAGATTCGAGTACTTGGGAAAACCTTTATACATATATTAGGGCTCTACTGATTACAAAATGTGTGTTCCATTAATCAGGAAAAATTGTAATCCATTAATTTCGATTAAAAATATTTAGTTTTCTTATATATAGATCCCATTACGTGACGATTCATTATTACACGAAATAGGTTAAATCGCGGTAATTATATGGCTCTCTAATTTTGTGACGCAACACAGAAAATTCGTTCTGCAATGCAAGAAATAAGGAAGAAAAACCTTTTTGTTTACGTACTCACGTCTAAATAAATAATAACGCAAGGGAAAAAGTATGTAAGTAACAAAAATATAAAATAATTAATAAATTGTAAAAATTGTTATAAATATTTTCTTAAATTTTAATAGAATTGTAATCGATCAAATTATTTTTAATCGATTACAATTTTAACGATTCATCGAGTAATCAACTGTTAATTTCCGCATCCTTAATAAATACATATACACATATACACAGTATCACGATTATTCTTTTCAAATTGTTCAGTATTACAATTAACAAAAATCACTGTCACAACTATAAGTATCGAAGATAAATGAGATTCTTATAAAAACGGCAAGTATTTTAAGCGTGTAAACAAATATATAGTGTTGAACCAAATTTGAGAATAAATAAACACTAAGAAAAAAATGCCGTAAAAACATTGGTGTGAGGCGTTAGTATATTAAACATTAAATTAACTACTATTATTTTGAGTCCACATTTATCAAGCTCGTAGGATTCTGATAATTGATCATGTGTTTAACATTGTAGGGACCTGACATTTAATCCATTTCATGTTTTACCCGTGTCTACCATTTTAAGGACTTGAACTTTGATCCATATTGCCCTCTTAGCTGTAGGGTGATTCCAATGGTAGACAGAGTCATGCCTTAAAAACAGACAATCATCTGTTTTATTTGATTTGATCAAAGTTGATACCATCGTTAGACAGACTTTTGAGGTCGCGGGTCTACTACTTGAACTTGACAGTCTTTTGTTGTTCTAAATATACCATGATATACATAACCCTTGTTAAGATTATTGATCAAATGGAAATGTACCATCATGTACAACAGAGTTTATTGATGAAAACTAAACCTACCATCTGGTACGTTCCACTGCCCCAGTATGGCTCGACCGTGTACAACCTAGATTCCTCTGCATCGTTCACGACAAATCGCTTCAAAAGTATTCTGTCTACACGGAAAATGTATTCATCGTCTGTAATGTCTAAACGAAAGTAGTCACAGGTCATCGTGAATATTTCTCCTTCCTCAACAGTCGATTTGTCTAAAATCTGTAGGAATCCTTGACCTTTATAAAAAGAAAATATGCACACATTTAAACGCATTGAATGAAAATAGTTTTGTTATTAAAGTCATTCGTTACCGTTATTGTGAATATGTTAGCCACAAATAAAAAAAATAAAAAAAATCAATTAAAAAAAATCACAATGACAGCCGTGATCTGGAACAAATGAATTTAATATTTATTTTATTTTATTTCATCCTTTTTCTTGAGTGCGTGTTTTCCTTCCCTTCAGATATAAAGTTTAGATAAACCTGCACAAGTCACCAAAGTCACCATTAAGCTAAGTTTTGTTAACACAAGTAAACAAATTTACATTTTTTTCTAATTCCTTAAAATCTGGACCGCGTTTAGATGTTAAAGTTGTTTAGGAATAGATTTGATCCTCATTTCCTTAATATCAAAATCAATAAAATGACTTACATGGGCAGCATCAATTTTCTCTGGACTGTTAAAAAAAAATGTCGATATCACTGCTCTATTTTTGTCTGTACTTATATCTTAATATAAAATGAATATGTTTAATTGTATTGTTATAAAGACCTCACAGTCATGTTCTATAATATAGCTCGAACATTTAATGTTAAGGACATGATGTAGAGCGCCTTAGGAATATTCATGACAAGCGAGACTGTATGTATTGTTCAGAGAACTGCATCTTTATCAATCAAATAAACTCATCTGATCTGGAGTTGATGGCATTAATGAGATGATAACTCAAACAACGATGTCCCACACTTGATCTTAGCTCACCGCGCGTAATGAACAACTGTGTAATAGATTTATTTAATACAAAACTTTAGTGTCATGATTGAGCAAAATAGGGAATGACTTAAATCGGTGGTAGCGGAGAGGGGAGACAATTATAGATTTAAACAAAAAATATTTTTGATTTATTTTGTTGATGCTTTTTAAAGCTTTGGAAAATTCATGTGATGGCGTCATCATAATTTGTTGAGCTGTACGAAGAACATTTAATACATTATTGCACTAAAATAATCATTTTTAACAATTCTTTTTACCTGTGTTAAAGATGATACTGTACAAGTTTAAGAAGAAGAACAATGTCCACTTCATCTCGTTTCTAACAACCTTTACCCTTTGACCTTCTTCATCAAATTCTACAACAGAAATATGTATATGTTTTGACATTTAATCTTTTTCAACAAAATTTCTGTCACATTTCGCTCCAGTCTCATATTCTGTAAGAAGATAGGTAATAGTAAAGAACAATTTTAAGTCACACCATTAAAAGTGCATCTCTACAAAAACAAAATTGAAACAACATCCCCTCACAGTGCACCGCTACAAAAACAAGTAAAACCACAGCCCCTAAAAGTGCACCTCTACAAAAAACAAGTAAAACCACCCCCCCCCAAGTGCATCTCTACGAAAAAACATTTTAAACCACCACCCCTCAAAGCGCACCTCTAAAAAAAACAAGTAAAACCCCCGCCCCTCAATGTGCACTCCTACAAAAAAACAAGTAAAACCACCGTCCCTCAATGTGCACTCCTACAAAAAAACAAGTAAAACCACCGTCCCTCAATGTGCACTCCTACAAAAAAAGTAAAACCGCTGCCCCTCAAAGTGCATCTCTACAAAAAAACAAGTAAAACCACCGACCATCGACGTGCATCTCTTAGAAAAACAATTAAACCACAATAAAAAAGTGCACCCTCCCGTGCCCCTCTCTTTAAAAGCTCACTCAGTCCAATTATGTTCTTTAAACATACTAAAATTTTAACTTACCATTGAAGATCGATTAACAAACAGCAACTTTGTACATGACTTTTGTTATTAAAGTTGAATTAAACCATTAAAATTGATAGGTGAATGCTGTGTTAAAGAACAAGAAGACTTGTATTACGTTTTCGTAGAAGAAGAAGTGGAAGTGGAATGGTACTTAATATTCAATGTCTGCTTGTACAGGTACACAATAAAGTTTATAAAATATTGGAGCAATATGGATGATGCTTTTAGTCTCTTTAACGCTTCATTACTGGCCAATTAGATGAATTTTATCATTTTTTGTGATAATTAGATAAGTTGTACGGTAAACTTGAAAGAAATTAGTTTCAATAATCAGGATGAGAGTGAAAAGAGCGCCTAGTATAAAATTTAGTTGTATGATATATGAACTAGATTGACTGGTCTGACGAAAGGCGGTGTAAACAGATTTACAGATGTGACAGGTAAATTTATTTGTAGAAATGCATTCGGAAAAAATACAGCCAAGATCTGTTGGAGATGATGTGAACTCTATAACAAAACTAGCTATTTAGATATGGCAATGCGTGTACAGGCTATGTAAACTAAATGGAAGAAACTTATTTGTTTGGCCTTTACAATAACAGAAAAGGTAATTTTGCTTGAATGTCTTCTTTAGCAGACAATATACAACAATAAATGAAATATGAAATGAATTAAAGATTATAAACTATTTATATTCCATTTTTTATAAAAAAAAATTTTTTGTTGTTGTTTTTTTTAAAATCAATGCAGCTCCAAAAATTTAAAGATTGTTAATATTGTATATTGTAATACTCTCGACAAGCTATTCGTGTCCTTGAACTTTCTTGAGCTGCATTGTACATATACCTCATTAAGATAAATCTACCTCATTTATTACTTAACATACTCCTATTATGAATTTTTGAAATCATCCAAACTCAAACCTTTATTGATAGCTCAGCAGCAATACATCGTAATGGCCTAATAGCCATAAATAACCACATTGTTGGACAAGTACTTACCGCACCCATTTCAGCTGATTACATAAACTTGGTAAAAATAGACAGTAAATATTTACAAGAGGCCTAAGCTTAAGGATAAAATTCACTGAGGACACTTAATTTTATACACTGTACAAATCCAAACTTTAATCACCATGTATTTAATTGGAATTTTTGTTCCGTTTTTCTTAGTAAGTATTTTTGTGATTAATTAGGCTATTTAGACTAGGGATGAGATTTTTGTTTTTCTTTATAGATGACGTCATTGATTTATACTGTAAATATCATGGCAATGGCGAACCTTTTTGGGGCTGCGTGCTGAAATTCAAATTAAAAGCTTAAATATAACAAAATACCAACACAAAGTGCAAGCAAAGTTTTTTGATTAAGGAAGTAAAATGTTGCGTTCCGGCTGATGAGGCTCTGCGAGCCGTCTGTGGCACGCGTGGCATAGGTTCACCATCACTGATATATCATCTAAAGACCTATGTTTGTTTCATTGGTAAATAAATTTGGAATCTATCTTCTTTGTAGAAGGAGAAGTTAGCGTCAATCAACCGTTTTTTCCTGCTCATACATTTTTAGAAAGAATTAATTTCCGTATTAAGGAATTAAAACGAATTGTTTCTATTAAATGGCACGCCACTTAATTTCGGCCCCACAAAAAAGGACACTCTGTTAAAGAACTGTTAGGATTTTCTAAGACCTGGAAGGGAGTCGGGGTACACACCAAGGTCTACCAAGCCCCTAGTAATTTATAGTGGAAACATTAGGACCCCCTACGACCATCGGTTAATGGGACTTTTAAAAAAAAACAACAACAAATTTTTAAAAAAACGCTTTGCTAATACTCTTGGAGTTATTTGAAATAAACTAAATATATATTAAACTATTATATACACTTCTATGAGCCACGTGATCATACCTACACCATTCTCCTGTTGTTGTTGTTGAGCCTTCTCGTCCATGAAGGGCATCCACCGATCATCGTCGGCGTCTGCGATTCCTCCAAGGACATAGGCCACCTACGAGAGACATCCAGGCATCTCTATCCTGGGCCAGCTTCTCCAGGATCTTCCATTCATTGCCAATTCTCTTGATGTCTGCCTCCAATTCTCGGTGCCAAGTGTTTCTTGGACGGCACCTTTTCCGCTTACCCTGTGGGTTCCTTTTCAGGACTTGCTTTGTTGTGTTAGGAGCAGGTTTTCTTAGTGTATGACCAATCCACCTCCACCGCTTCTGGAGAATCTCTTCCTCAATGGGCTTCTGTTTTGTCCGCTGCCACAGTTCCTGGTTGCTTATTTTGTCTGGCCAATGAATTCTGAGAATCCTTCTTAGACAATTGTTGATGAAGGACTGGATTCTGGTCAGGTTTACGGCCGTTTTTCTCCGTGTCTCGGCTCCATATAGCAGCACAGGTTTACCATAGCGTTAAAAATCCTTGCTACCTAAGTTGTTAGAGACCCAAACATTCTGGAGTTGCTGGAAGGCTGCTCTTGGTTTTCCGATCCTTATTTTGACGTCCGCATCTGTACCACCTTCTTTTTAAACCACGCTGCCAAGGTAAACAAAACTGTCCACCTCCTCAAGGGCTTCTCCTTCAAGCATAATGGGTGATGTACTGGTGGCATTAACCTTGAGGATTGTACTCTTCCCTTTGTGAATGTTGAGACCCATGCTAGCAGAAGTGGCTGTGACAATGTTTGTTTTCTCCTGCAGCTGTTGTTGGGTATGTGCAAGAAGGGCAAGATCATCAGCAAAGTCAAGATCATCCAGTTGATCCCACAAGGTCCATTGAATGCCATTCCTTTTCTGCTATGTAGATGTTTTCATCACACAGTCAATGGCTAAGAGGAAGAGGAATGGTGACAGCAACCATCTTGTCTCACACCAGTCTTTACCTGGAAAGCATCTGTCACCTGATGGCCATGGATAACTCGGCAGTGTATCCCTTCGTACATGTTTCGCCCTTCGACAATCAACGAAGAAGCCACCAATCGTCTTCCCCAAGTGCCCACAAACAAAGCACTGGATGACCCCCCAACCTTGCTCGAGACCCAGAAAGCAATTTATCTTCTCTCCAGTGGCAAAACACCTGGTTCGGACGCCATACCAGCTGAGGTCTACAAGGAGTGAGGAACAGCCCTGACTGAAAGGCTCCACCATCTATTTGTCTTGGTGTAGCAGCAAGAGACGATCCCGTAGGACTTCAAAGATGCCTAATCATACATCTTTATAAGCAAAAAGGAAGTAGACAGGCCTGTGACAACCACAGAGGCATATCCCTGCTATCTATCGCAGGAAAGATCCTTGCCAGAATCCTGCTCAACCGCCTCACGGTCCACCTTGACCAAGGACTCCTGCCTGAAATTCAGTGTGGCTTCCGAAAAGAGCGAGGGACCATCGACATGGTGTTCGCTGCCAGGCAGCTGCAAGAGAAATGTCAGGAGCAGAACGTCAACCTGTTCTCCACCTATGTTGACCTGACCAAGGCTTTTGACACCGTTGGCAGAGAGGGTCTGTGGAAGATAATGGCCAAGTACGGTTGCCCAAAGAAATTCATCGTCTTGGTGAGACAATTCCACGAGGGCATGCAGGCCAGAGTCCAGGACAGCGGAGAGTTTTCTGATCCTTTCACATTCACAAACGGGGTCAAGCAGGGCTGCGTCCTGGCACCAACACTATTTAGCCTCATGTTTTCCGCCATGCTGACAGAGGCCTTCAGAGACGAGGATGTTGGTGTTAACCTGAGGTACCGCACAGATGGCAAACTGTTCAACCTTCGGAGGCTCCATGAAAAAACCAAGGTTTTGACAGCCATCATCAGAGACCTCCTGTTTGCTGATGACTGTGCCCTCAATGCGGCCTCAGAAGCCGACATGCAATACAGCGTTAACATGTTCTCTAGCGCCTGCACAAACTTTGGTCTGACGATCAACACCAAGAAGACTGAAGTCCTCCATCAGCCTGCGCCTGGAAGGCCCTACGTTGAGTTCAGCATCACTGTCAACGGCCAGAGACTCAACACAGTGCAGCGGTTCTCATACCTAGGCAGCACACTGTCGCAAAATGCCACCATCGATGACGAAGTGAGCGTCAGAATTGCCAGAGCCAGCTCCATTTTTGGCAGGTTGTACCCAAATGTCTGGAACAGAAGAGGCATTACCATCCAGACCAAGCTGAAAGTGTACAGGGCGGTGGTGCTCTCCACACTGCTATATGCATGTGAAACATGGACTGTGTATCAGCGCCATGCTATAAGCTTAATCACTTTCATTCAACAAGCCTCAGGAAGATCCTCGTCATAAAGTGGCAGGATAAAATACCAGACACAGTGGTACTGACCAAGGCAGGTCTCCCCAGCATATTCACACTCCTGATGCAGTCCCAGCTTCGTTGTTCAGGGCACGTGGTCCGAATGCCAGACAAGAGACTGCCAAAGAGACTCTTCTATGGCGAGCTCCAGCATGGCAAGCGGTCCCACGGTGGGCAAAAGAAACGCTACAAAGACACACTGAAAGTCTCACTGAAAGCGTTTGCCATCAACCCAGACATGTGGGAACTTGCTGCAAAGGACCGTTCCACCTGGCGTTATTCCATCCACGAAGGTGCCAAGTCATGCGAGGCAAACAGGATCACCTCCGCAGAAAAGAAGAGGCAAGCCCGAAAGGCCCGTGCTGTCAACACTCCTGGAGATGTCCCACTCGTCCCTTGTCCCTTCTGTTCCCGAACCTTCCGTGCAAGGATCGGCCTCATCAACCATCTGCGCACGCACAAACAAAACCAGTCCCAGCAACCCTCGGATGACTAGAGTGGTCTTCGTCGAATCGACGGACGAACAACAACGCATGTTTCTGATTATATCAGTAATCTTTTTTGGCACCCCGTAATGCCTTAGCAATCTCCACAGGGTTTGTCTGTCAACACTCTCGAAGGCTTTTCATAGTCAATAAAGTTGACATAGAGCGACGAGTTCCACTCTATTGACTGCTCTAGAATGATGCACAGTGTCGCTATCTGGTCAGTGCAGGATCTGTTGGTGCGAAAACCAGCTTGTTCGTCCCGCAACAGAGGTTCTACAGCATTTTTCATCCTGTTAAGTAGTACAGGGGTGAAAATTTTTCCCGGGATGGACAGCAGGGTGATCCGTCTGTAGTTCGAGCAGGAGCTTAAGTCTCCCTTCTTTTGGATCATGATAAGGTATCCCTCTTTTTAATCGGAAGGAACTTGCTCCTCTTCCCATATCTTCATAAACAGAGGGTGCAGCATTTCCACACTGGTTTCAAAGTCCACCTTCAGTGCCTCTGCTGGGATGCCATCAGGTCCCGCAGCCTTTCCATTTCTGAGTTGTTTAATGGCCCTGCTAATCTATTCTTTGGTGGGACTATTACCGTCAATTAGTAGGTCATTATCGGCTGGTTGAATATCTGGTGGATTCCTTGGCTCAGGCCTGAATAGGAGCTCTTCAAAGTGCTCCTTCCATCTCCCTCTCTGTTGCTCCTCACTTGGTATGGTTGTTTTCCATTTTGTCCTTCACTGGTCTATTTACTTTGCTAAATTTCCCTGACACCGTCTTAATGCTTGACACGTTCATCAACTTTGTTGATTCTTTTCACCCCTCCATTAAGTTCACTCACACGATTTCCGAACTATCGGTTAATTTCCTGGACATTACTGTAACTCTCCAGAAGAACTGCCTCCTCACTTCGGCCTACTTCAAATCTACGGACAGTCACTCTTACCTACTCTATCCCTCGTCTCATCCTAAATCCTGTTATTATTCTATTCAAT
The DNA here is from genome assembly GCA_944989445.1 of Ampullaceana balthica. NCBI lineage: Eukaryota > Metazoa > Mollusca > Gastropoda > Lymnaeidae > Ampullaceana > Ampullaceana balthica. Next base: position 111,950 of record CALYLW010000509.1, on the reverse strand, counting down.
TTTCACAACTCCTTCGCCTCCGTAGGCTGTGTCAATCTAATGAGGACTTTTTGGAAAAGGCGTTGGAAATGGTGGAGTTTTTTTAGACAAAGGTCTTACCCTGAAGCTATACTTCAATCTGCACTTCAGCGAGTTAAAAACTTCACTCGTGCCGACGCCTTTGTATCACGCTCCAGTGATAGTAATGAAAGGAGCAAATTGGTGCTCACATACCATCCCCACAACATCAGAGCAAAGGAAATATTTTTGAAAAACCGCACCATCCTCCTCACGGACCCCGAGACAAACAACATATTTTCCACCCCACCCCTCATTGTATTCAGGAGGGATAAAAATCTGCGAGACCTATTGGTTCGTAGCCGTCTGCTTATTCCGTCCTCCCATCTGGGCACCAAGCCATGTGGTCGTAATCGCTGCAAGACATGTCCCTTTGTTACCCAGGCGGACCAGATTGTCTTCCCTAAGGGGATATTCAAGATTAGGAATGGCTATCTTTGTACTAGCCGCAATTTGGTCTACACCATTGTGTGTAAGCGCTGTCCTTTGAAGTACATTGGTGAAACGGGGAGGTTACTCTCTTGCCGTATCGCGGAACATGTACGTGCCATTAAACAAGACAAACAGTGTCCTGTCTCCCGACACTTCAATGGACGGGACCACATGGGCGTCGATGACATGTCTGTCACCGCCTTGGTTTCTTGTACAAACACACCCGGCCGGGTCAGTCTGGAGAATAGACTAATCCATGAATATGGGACTCTTACACCACATGGGATCAACGTTGTGTTCGCACTGACAAGCTGATTGATTGGCCACACCCACCCTTTCCTTTCCTATTTAAGCTCTTACTTTTCTCTCCTTGCTTTATCTCTACTGGATTACTTGGATTTCACCGCAGCTAAGTGTTTTTTTTCTCTATTATTTCGTTTTATTCGTTTCATTTGTGTACTATTTGTCCGTTGAAGAAGGCTCTTTGCCGAAACGTTCGCTGTTGTGTTACGTCCTGTCAGGCCTACTAATACCCTGTTTTTATTTTATGCATTTACCTTTTTAAAAGCCTGATTGCAGTCTCACCCCCATTACTTTCTTAATGCTATCATACAGTTATCTCATGTTCCCCTCACAAAATATTTCTATTTTCGTACAATTCGTTGAATATTTATGACGAGCCAATAATGCCCGTAGAAAACAGCAAAGTAAAAGCGAGTCCAATATATTTGTTTGGTAGTGTTTGCGTAACTTGTGTGTACTTTTAAAGAAATATGACTTTTATTTCTTGAAAAAAAAATCTCCAGTATTTTAAAATGTATCACACATCTCGGGAGTGCTATGTTGTTTAAAATGTTTGCTAAGTGGTTTCTTCTGTGCATTTATGTGTTATAATATGTCGAGGGGAAGGGATTCAGTTAAATATTATTATGAAAATAAACATGTACAATTGCATATATTTTATACTTTGTTGGTGTAAAAAAATTTAGATTTATTTTCCTGTAAAGAAGATAGATAAATATTTTGTGTTATTGTGCTTACTGTTATCATCTCGGACGTCAATAAAATGTTATTTCCAGTCAGCGCCACACTCTAAAGCACCGGTTCTGTTTTATTTATTACTAGTAGACCCATTGTGCGATCTCAGTAATTAAACAACCGTAAAAAAAGTTTTAACTACAAATCCCTTATATATGAGACATTAATAAAATTATTGATTATGTTCAATATAATACGAATTATGCGACAAACATTTTCAGATTGAACGTGACTGAACTCCCCTTGATGTAAAACATGGAATGTTGTCATCAATGGCTGGAGTGAACTCCACTGACAAGTGAATTAAAACAATAGCAGACGGCTATATAGAGTTCCATTGAGAAAAACTAAAATTGCATTATTTTTTTTACGATACATTCGATCAGTCTGAAAATTTAATACAATGCATTGTTACGCGACACTAGTCTATATTGGAATTTTCAGCTCGATAGCATCACGGAAAAAAGAATCATTTTCGGCTTTTGATTTTCCACCCGACTGACCTACCGCAAGCCCAAGATAGAGAGAGAGGGAGAGAGAGAGAGAGAGAGATAGAGACAAGACGGTGAAGCTAATATAAGGGATTTTTAAAAAATGTTTTTTATTATAAACTCCTTATATATGAGATCTTACTTAAAGTACTGAGGAGGTGCAGTATAATACCCATCGCGTGACAAACATTTACATTCTGAACGTGATTGAACTCCTTGCTGTAAAACACGGGGATGTGGTCATCAATGGCTTGAGTAAAATTCAGTTGCACGTGGAGGTCAACAATAGCAAACGGATACATAGAGATACATAATTAAAAGATGAAAATGCATTAATTTAATTAGGGTACTATCGATCTATCTGAAATTTTGATACAATGCATTGTTAGGTGACACAAGTGCATGTGCACAATTTCAGCTTGATAGGATCACTGGAAGTGGGTGATTTGTTACTTTTGTTTCCCACCCGACTGACAATCCGCAAGCACAAGATAGAGAGACAAGACTGTGAAGTTAATATACGGGATTTAAAAACAAAGTTTTCGACCATAAATACTTGTTCAATATAATACGCATCGCGCGACAATCATTTACAGTGTGAGCGTGACTGAACACGCCTTGCTGTCAAACACAGGATGCGGTCATCGATGGTTTGATTGAACTCCAGAGTCACATGGATATCAGCAATATCAGACTGATACATAGAGTTACATTGTTATAAACTAAAAATGCTTTAATCTAATTACGGTACGTTCGATCGGTCTGAAATTTTGATACAATGGATTGCTAGGGGGGGGGACACGAGTCTATGTGCACAATTTCAGCTCGATAGTCCTACTGGAAGTGGGTCATTTTAGAATTTTATTGTTACGGCCGCCCACGACAAAACGGTGAAGGTAATGTAAGGGAGTAAATAAACGACCCGTAAAAAGAAAGTTTTTGACTTAAAGTCCCTTATATATAGGACATAAATAAAATTATTGTTATGTGCAATATAATATGAACCGCGTGATAAACATTTCCAGACTGAAATTGAGTGAACTCCCCTTGCCGTAAAAGACGAGATGTGGTCATCGATGGCTGGAGTGAACTCTAGTTACACGTGGATGTCAAAAGTAGCAGACGGATACCTATAATTACATAAAGATAAACTAAAAATGATTTAATTTCAATAGAGTATATTCGATCAATTTGAAGTTATGATGCAATCCATTGGTAGATGACACGAGACTATGTGCAAAATTTCAGCCCGATAACATCACGGAGAGTGGGTCATTTTTACTTTTGTTTTAGTGCCCGACAGCGAACCCACGACAGACAGACAGAGAGCGAGAGAGAGAGAGAGAGAGAGAGAGAGAGCGAGAGAGAGAGAGAGAGAGAGAGAGAGAGAGAGAGAGAGTGATAGCGAGGGAGAGAGAGAGAAGTAGGTGAAGCTAATATTAGGGATGTAAAAATGATTAAATTTAAAGGAACCAAAGCGTGGTATGTTTTAAAAACAATTATGCCAGAATTCTTCGTGGAAGTGTTCAAAAAAAAGTGCAGGTTTCATAGCAAACGGATAAATAAATTGATACTTAAAAACATTCCAAAAAAAAATGAAACGATATTAAAGGCATGCCCCAAAATGAGTGATAATTATTTATTTTTATTTCCATAGAACTCAAGCTATATTTCTCAATATCGCGTAAAAGTGAATTGGGAATACAATTAATAATAAATACATTTGGGGCCCTCAGCTCCGAGGGAATGGACATTATGAGTTCAGTGCCCTTTAGTAATTTAAAACAGGTTCTCAAGTTTTTATATACTAAGTTTGGTAAAAGTAAAGTTATTTTCTCATTATCTAAAGTTTAAATTAATGTGTATATAGCTAATATAGGGAAAAACAACATTATGGGGGCCCCGGTTCCATTTGGTGCAAGATGTCTTATCTTATCTGTTTCAGACGCTCCTTCTATACAGAAGATTATTGCGTCCTACGCTTATCTTTGGTTTGTGCTTTGTCCTGCATTCTTATTAGAGTTTTAAATGTTGATAAAGTGTTGGCTTTCCTGGTTTCTCGAGGAAACCCATTCCACGCCCAAATTTCTGACGGGAAGAACGAAAATTTGTATGAGTTTGTTCTTGCATACGGAATAAGAAAGGTGTTTTTATCCTTATGTCAATATGAGGATTCTATTAAGTTATCTTTGTGTTGTATTTCTAAATTAGAGTTAATTGCTTTATATATGTATAGTTCAAAATCATGTCCATTTTAATTCAGTACAATCATTGATATATTTCTCAAAATCGTTAAAAAATGAATGGGATAAATATGTTAAATATATACGAAAAAAGCATTTGGGGCCCCCGGCAACGAAAAAATTGACAATAACAGTGCCGTTAAGTATTTTAATATGGGCTACAACGTTTTTGTACACAAAGTTTGGTTAAGATCCATTCATTTACTCAGTAGCTTACGTATAAACTAATTTTTATATAGCACATATAAGGAAACAATGACATTAAGGGCCCCAGGGCCCATTCAGTGCAAGATATGAAGTTCAAAACACCTTTTTATTTCAGTATGGATAATAATGTATAAATTTACCATTATTTTTCAAGATAGTTAATAATTGAATGGTGCATAAAATCTTAAATGTTTAAGAAAAAATGCATTTTTGACCCCCAGCCCTGAAAAAACGGCCATTAGGAGTTCAGTGCCCAATAGTACTATAATATTGGCTATCAAGTTTTTATATACAAAGTTTGGTTAAGATCCATCAATTTACCTAGTAGCTAAAGCTTAAACTGATTTTTACATAGCTCATATTTTTTTTAAAATGACATTATGGGCCCCCGGCGCCCCACGAGTGTTAAATTTAGTAAATATAGTTGCCAGTTACCATCCCGGAGCGTACTCAATTGTATTCAAAAGTTTCATGACGTTCGGATGAATGTTTTAGTAAGCTATAAAGGACAAGCACACACACACACACAGACATTTTTCATTTTTATATATAGAGAGATGAGGTTGTACTTTAGAGAACTTAGCTGGCAGGTAAATAATTGCTTCTTATTTTTTGAAAGCATACATCAAAATATATTACACGCTTTTATTACAGTCACACTGTTTGTATGTTGTATGTTGTTTCCGTAAAATCTTGCAACGTCAAATTAAACCACTTCTGATGGTTCTAGATATCTTAAAATTTTACCACAGATAGATCTTGGACGACAATGCATCGTATCAAAATTGTATATCAATTAAATGTACCGTTAATTAAAGTAATGCATTTTTAGTTTATCTCTATATATCGTCCGTATCCGTGCTATTCTTGACTTACACGTGCGTGTCACTAGAGTTCACCCCCAGCCATCGATGACCACATTCCAGGTATTTAACAGTTCAGTAATACGAAGCTGTTAAGGCAAAAATAAAATTTTTGATGAATGACTATTGCTAAAAAGTCTACCGCTGACCTGGAGAGGAGATGGGCGCCGCCAAGGTCTACCAAGCCCCGAGAAAGTTGTAATGACAACATTAGAACCCCTTTTGACCACAAAGTTATGGGACGCAAAAAAAAACAAAACGAAACTACATTTAAATTGACATGATATTACAAGAGGAACACCTGGAGTTTTGCTTATTCAAACATTCCCTTTAACAATTATGCCCCTCTTGCACTATCATTTTAAAAATAAAATCATTTAAAAAAAAATCATTTTGTTTAAAAAGGACACGCTTTTATTTACATATAGAAAGTGCACTAAAAAGAAGAAAATAAAAAATTTCTACGATAACAGGTAAAATCGGTGAACCTATTTACTGCACATAAAAGCGTGGGGTACTCATCACAACTCTCTTATCATGTACAAGGTTGCAAATCATAAATACAAATGTACATGAATATTAACAAGCATTAAAAGTTTCACAACTTTTAGCATATACATGCTACTGTCATATTAATTTGAAGTATTTATCTATGTGCAAAAGAATAGTTGCATACAGAAATGAATTGTGTAAATCTGAGAGATTTCTAAATTGATTTTCAACGTTTAATAAGATTGGTAACTTGAATTTAAAAAAAACAAACATAATTAAAATTGACATAATCATATAGACAATCATTGACTATTAATTAGGGCTGGTACTGATTTAACAACGTTCTCTCGATTAATCGGGGACAATTTTAATCGATTAATCGATTAATTTCGATAAATTATATCTTTTATAACCAATCAATAGATCCCTTTCAGTTGCGATTCATAAATATTGCGCGAAATCGTTTAAGTCGCGGTAATTCCATGGCTCACAAATTTTGTGACATTACACCGTAAATTTGATATCGAATTGTGATTTGAGTGTGAAAAGTGTGATTTGCGGGTTGTCAGAAGAAACGAAATAAAAAATAATGAACTACCCACTGAAAGCGTTCAAGCAGGACATTTGGAGAAATTCGCAATGATTTTATCTTAGTGAAACAAATGCTCTATACTTCCAGGAGTAAACAGAACTGACAGCAGATAATCTCTATACCTGGCAGTGTTCAGTTTCTGTGAGATATTGAATCCACTGATGTAAGGTACCAGAGATGCCAAAAAGTTAAGTGTGCATTCAAGAGATTTATTCTTAACATTAAATCAATAAACATTACATTTTAAACAAACATTTATAATTAGTAAAATGTACACTGAAACAATCTAAAGTATTTCTTTGGTGTGCACAATTTAACTTTTCTTTGTCCAATAATGCCTTACTTAGTTATAAGATACAGTTTTTAACGTCTGGACGTAGAGAGAAGGGTAATTATAAAGCTAATGCATTATCGAAGTTTTATTAAACGTTTACAAAAGAATGTTATTTGAATAACTCAACAAGCGCTGCCTATGTTTAACTGATAAGTCTCATTCTACTGGCTCGTGATGGATGTTCATATGGTCTAATGTCTGAACTGAGTGACTACCAAGCTTGCTGACTGAAGTACAGTCCCCAGAAAGATAGAACGGCAACCAATCACAGAGAAGAAAACACTGAGTTGTCTCTATGAAATTAATACAACGAAAGTTCAAGTAATTTCGGCGATGGTACTGATGCCAAGAAATAGCCTCCACGCGCAATGTTGTCTCGGGTTATTTTACGGTGTGAAGGGAGACAATTCACTTAACAGGGAACCAGCCGGTTGTGCTGAAGAGAAATCCTAAACCGTGTGAGTTTGTCCCACTACAGCAGCTACGCCATCATGATATCGTGACGGACAATGATCAGATGGACAAGAGATTTGGTGTAATTTTGTTACTCTTTTCTATCTAACTCAATTTTTAACTAACTGGTCACAAAGTTTTCAGATGTGCAGTTACAAACGACGACTCCAAGATGCAAAGAGATCAGCAACGATATATAATTATTATAATTACTATTTTAAATAGTTTTTTTAAAAATAATGTTAGAAATATAATTGACCGTAATATTTAGGCAGTTCATTCATAGTCATATTTTTTTAAACTTAAAGAGGGAACATAACAGTAGTTATGAAGGGTTCAAATGGTTAGGATTTTGGTGGTGGTCACCCCATGACATCATTAGGTGACGTTTGACCTTACCGGCAGTGTGCGAGGAGTGATTAATTATGTTAATAAGACGTCTTAATTAAGTAATTCTTGTACTTAATTATGTCAATAAAGTAATTGAATCTAATAATTATCAAAATGATGATAACGATGTCATTTTTTATGAGTATCATGTTGTTATACGACTTGATAATTTGGGGGTGGGGGAACCGTGACATGGGTGTTCTTTTGGTGTGGTATATTTTGAGCTTAAGGGGCAATAAGCGTGTAATTGATTAAGTAGTTAAATGACAAAGTTATTTCCCTTTTTTGTAAAATATGTCAATAGTAATGTTTGAATTGGTGGCTGAGAGTTATGAGATGTTTGTGTCATGATGTCATAAAAAATCGTAAACACATTTGAAGCCAAAAAAAATTTGACAACGGTGCTAAATAAAATCAAGTAATGTGCTAAGATAATCTATTCGGACAACATTGAACATTGAACTCCAAACACACAAGATGAGAGTATATTTCTTATGAAATCACGCTACTTTATAGAAAACATCGGTAAATTGATGTTAACCAATCAATGGCTTTGCTAATATCTGACAATATTCGAACCCACAAACACAACTTTATATATATAGACATAATTTACACACTGTCAAATAACCAGTCGCATGAAATCAAGGGATATAATTCATGCCTTATACCAGCTCCAGCGGCGTAGCTAGTATATGTGCCGCCCGGAAAAACCCCAGATTTGCCCCCCCCCAGCGAAACAATATGTAGTGCTGTTAAAACATATAGTATTTTAATTAGAAATCGACAATTAGGACGCCATACATTTTTATGTTGGAATAAATAAAAGAGCTGTCATTTATATTTTGAAAATGGAAGTTTTTCTGTTTTACATCATGACACAATTTTAGATGTACCAGTGTCGTCATCAACAGCGAAAGTAGCATTGCTGATTATAATTCAATTTTTATTCACTTAATTGTAGAAAGGCTTCTCTCGCACCTAGCTTTATGTATGGCAGTTGTAAGGAATATTCATTATTAATATATAATATTGGGCGGTATAATTTTAACCCTACATATCTTAATAACTTTGGATAAATGAAGTGGGCTTGAAAAGATTAATTCATTTATTTTTACCCGTGAGGTAAAAGAGTCCTTGCTTGAAAATTTTATGTGAGATTCTGTAATACTGTAATACTATAATTTAAAGGCAAAATTTCAAGTTCAGGTAGATTACCTAGTTTCCGAAAATAAAATCGGTTCTGTAACTGCCAAAATCTCAACACGAATTTCTACTGTAACCTCATCTTAAGAAGAATAGAACTATACCGTCAACTGTTTTTTTCTACATTACATGATAACGCATTCCTTTTGATCGTAAAAAAATTGCTCTCTCGTTCTTAGTTGAAAGATTCAATGAAATCATAGAGTCTTAGGAAAAGTCAAAGCATCCTTTAAATATTCAATTCGTTTCTCTGCGAGTAGTCTCTACCTAGCGTTGAATTAGCACTAGTAGTTTTTAAATAATTTCGGGAATCATTGTCTTCAATCGTACCGAAAATAGAGAGTTCTTTTAAGTTGGAGCAACATATGAACAAATCAGGTTTAATGAACTGTTTGAGCAAAGTACTAATTTGACATTGACATTTTTGTCCTTGAGCCTTTCTTGAACTTCTGTATACATTACAGCTATGAAGAATTATGAACTGACTTTTGGCCTAAACTGTTCATTGTTTTAAGACAATCAGCCTTAAATTAAAAAAAAATCTTTTCAGAAATGAAGTAAGCAGATTCATTTTTTGTTTCAATGAATTCTTTGAAAGATTCAATAACTTGTACCATTCTAATGGTCACATTTTTTTCACAACGAACAAATAGACTTGTTTCATCCTTATATGAAATATAAGGAGAGATATCGAATGCATTGGAATAATATGTGATATCTTGTAACCGAAAGATGATTGTTGGCGAACTGTATCTCCTAAAATAGCAATGACGTCATTCACGTTTTAGGTGACAAGCTTTTCTCCTCTTTTCACACGATGTTCTCGAAGCATGGGATCGTAATTTGCTAGCAGAGTCATCAAATCCAGAATTTGGTATATATTTACACTAAATTGTTCCTCACATCTGACCTCAAAAGTCCTAAATCTATTTTCCAAGATTTAATAATGTCAAAAATTGTCACAAGAACTTCATGCCCCTTTGATTTCTTTTCTGTTACAACAATGTACTGGTGTTCTCTTTTTAATAGGATATTTTTTTTAATCCGATTTCTGATTCTTTCTATTAGCAAATCTTTAGTAATATTGAACACTTAATTCATCAATGGCAACAGAAATTTTTATGCTATTACATTAGCAATTTATTTTGTTCACTAGCTTTGTTTATTCCACAAAACAAAAGACATTAATTTTTTTTTAAATATGCTTCAGGAGAATAAGCCATTTATTAAATACGCAAACATATGTTATATTAGTTTCATTGCGCTAAGATAATTCACGCATTTGTAAGTCTCGTCTCTATTTTGGTGTAAGATCCGTTTCTAATTGAGGGAAATTAATGATAATATTTTTGACACTCGATCTCGCTGCACTGATAGAAATTGCAATGAAATATCATCTGTAACTACGGGCAATTTATATCAATTAAGTTCATTCATGTTGTTGAAATGTTTTTGATTGTTGATGGAATGCAAAGGATACAGCAATTTTTCCTTCAACAATCAAGATGAGCTGCTTACAAACTCGAATCAATTATAGTTACCAACGCATCAGTGTCATGTTTTTATACTACTTCAGCCCCAATGTTTTAAGTTCATTAGAATCAGTATCAACAGACTTTAGATTCATTATGTAATTTCAAGTTTTGGCCTTTGAAACGTTCTCATATTTTTATATAATTTCTTCATTTCTTTTATTAAGGTTTACTTTGGCTTTTATTTTGTTTTATTAGACATTATTTTAACTACGTTTTGAAGCTAATGATAAAAGAGGAATTTGCCGCTCCCTAGAAAATACCGCCTAGGGCATTCTATTGCCTCATGTTTGAAATTGATTGGGTACAGTCAGTCTCGCTTCTAGAAATTGGAACTTCTGTCAAATTGCCGCCCAAGGAATTTGCCCCCATTGCCCCCTCTCGCTACGCCACTGACCAGCCCCTTCCCTACCATTTGTCGCATTTAATCAAAGGGGTAATTGATGCCTTATACTGACCTATTCCCCGTTAAACCACGTGCCGTGCGAGCGGAACTAGTCAGTAGTTAGCTTTAGGCACTGGTAAATTAAAATGATTAAAACGGAGTCCAAAGAAAATGAACTGAATAAGAATTATCTTTAAAGAATAACAATATTATTATTTTTTTTAAAATCCTTTCAAAATTCAGTCTCACGTTCAATAAGCCTATTTTATTATACTGTTGCTAAATTTAAGCTTACAAAAGTCAGAAATAAAGGCATGATGCACTTATCTAAGCGTTAGCATTTAGAAGTGTATTTCTGTCGATCTCTAGATACTTCAATTATTTCTTCGGTACGTTAAGCAAATGCGTGTGTAGTTTGTTACTTCAAAATCTGTTCAGTACATTGCAACAATTAATGCAAATATATTCAACTATGTATACCCGCGCTTCTTAAGATTTTTAAAGGTATATCAACATTTCAGGGTGTCCAGAAGGCTGAATTCCCATGTAACTATGGATAATCATCATCATCATCATTCCCTTAACCGGTGCAGTCGTTTGGGGGGGGGGCATCAACACATGGACACATCAACAGACAACGATCTCCCCATTTGCCTTTCTTAAGGGGCGCCAATTAATTCGTTCCATCTCCTCGCTCTCCATTCCTTTATGTTGTCAAGCCAGTTTATCGGCTGTCGACCTCTTCGCCGGCCGCCTTCTACAGTGCCTTGAAGGATAATTTTTTGTCAGGTATCATGTCGCAGTACATGACAAAACCATGCCATCCTACGCCTCTTAATTGTTCTTATAAGGGTTTCTTGAGGACCTGTAACATAATGTATTCTTTCCCACACGTAGTCATTGGTCTTGTGTTCTAAATAAATCTGGAGAATTTTCCTCATGCATTTGTTTTCAAATACCTGCAGCTTGCTTTCATTGGTTGCCATCCATAAAGGACAATGGTTGCCATTAGTGTCCAGGTCTCACACCCATAAAGGACGATGGTTGCCATTAGTGTCCAGGTCTCACATCCATAAAGGACAATGGTTGCCATTAGTGTCCAGGTCTCACATCCGTAAAGGACAATGGTTACCATTAGTGTCCAGGTCTCACATCCATAAAGGACAATGGTTGACATTAGTGCCCAGGTCTCACATCCATAAAGGACAATTGTTTTAACGAGAGCTCTGTAAAGCTTGAGTTTTGTTGGCAGGCTAATGTTTTTACAGTTTCATATTTTTTAAAACTTCGGCTTGGCTGCCATTGCCGACCTAATTCTAGCTCGAATTTCAGCTTCACAAGTAGCATCTCTAGATAACATGGATCCTAGACATTCAAAGTTATGTAACTCTCCAGCTTTTGTTGGTACATTACGATGATTGCCGTACTAGCAGCTGAGGTATTAACCAATATCTTGCTTTTTTCTGAGATGATTTCCATCCCATATGCACCTGATCTGTCTGCAAGTTTGTCAGTGAGCTCTTGTAGTTCTTTACTGCTCCCAGCTAAAAGATCTATGTCATCAGCAAATCCTTTGTTGCCTATAGAGATGGATTAGTGGTGATCACTGAGTGTTTCTTTCATTAATTTTTCAAAGGAAGATATTGAACAGGACAGGTAAGAGAATGAAGCCCTGGCGGACTCTAATTGTAGTTTTGAAGATGTCCCTTACGCAGCATTTAAATACAACTGTACTGCTTGTCTGATTGTAGAGTTCTTCGATCACATTTACCCGCCCTTCTTCAATGTTGAAATTTGCCAGGCTTGTCTTTCATTACCGCGTGCAAGAGAAAGGCCAGGACGCTGCCAATGCCATAAAGAATTTATTTAGCAATTGATATAGATATTTAATTTTTCCAGTCATTTTGTAAAGAATATATATATATATATATATATATATATATATATATATATATATATATATATATATATGTATATATTATGTGTAGATTTTCACTAAATAAGAGTTGTTTACCTGCGTTTGTCCATCTACGTTCACAAATACCAAGAATATCCAGGTCATAGTTTTTCATTTCACTACACACTTGGGCACATTTTCCTATTTAATGTATTTTCTTATGTTCCTATAGACAATTATTAGGGTATATTTGCATTCAAGCAAGTTGGAACGAAGCGTCGATTTATTAGAATCCATACTCCTGTTTCAGTAACAGTTATTTTTCACGATGGTGGATTGTTAGGCTGCCGATCAACCGTCCGAAGCAAGCTAGAAGATAAACATATCCAATATCTTGAACCGGAAGTGGACATCGTTACAATGTTGCATAATAGATTATCGCTTATTAATATAATAGATTACGAACCTCGCTTTAAGCCCGTTAAAAATTTTCAGGAGGAATATCAAAACTCCTAATTCCTTTTTCGTCAGACGAAGATGTCTCCTAGCTAACTGTCGCGACCCGAACAGGGCAGCAATCGCAATCACGATAACAACAACGCGGGTCCAGGCGGGGAATGCTATTTGCATATCAATCCTTCTACACGCCAAAAACCTGAAGTGAGTCGATGATCGCCTAAGCAATCAAAATCATTTGCCATGTGTTTTGGTGCCTTCGGCGTTCATCGGCTCAGTTAGTGGCGTTCGTTCACTTCGGGTTTTCTGCGTGTACAAGGAGTGACATGCAAATAGCACTCCCCGTTCCAGGCTAGCGTGACGATTTCAGTCTGGCTCGCCGCTAGACAAGTTGCGACAAGTACTGCCAGCAAATTTACCACTCATACATACAGGATCTCAAACATACGAACGTATTTAATAAACCTAGGCACTCAAAAAAATTACAACTCTAACAAATAAATAAAAATAATTTACATTTTTAATTAATGATTATGAAAACAAATCTGTCTCTGTCGAACAGTGGCGGGCACATACGAATCGTTCCGTGAGCGCCATGGTGCCGGTGGGCACGGTTTTGGGAACCCCTGCTCTAAGATAGCATTATAATTTCGATCAAGACACATTGTTTAAACCAATTCCTTATTCTATTATAATATACTTCAATGTCTCGATGATTCTAAGGTCAACATTATATCAATGCCTTGGGAAACCGCATCAACATATCAAGCTTAAGGAATTGTTAGGTTCACAGCATTCATTTTTGTAGTCTCAATAATACTAGACAACTTTCCGAATACACTACTTTGATGTTTTTAATATAAAAATACAAACGATGACTGTGAAGTTTGGATCATATCGACAAAGGAGCAAGTAGCAGAATAAACTATTTGAATGAGGTCACGGGTTGACTTGGGTGAATATATATATATATAATGCCGTCTACTTAAGTTTGGGTAGGCTGTGCAAACATACGTGTGTGTTTTTGTTTATATCATTGTTAGAAAAGGACAATGAAAGTAGCTATCTTACATAAATAATCTTACTTTAATAATAACATTTTGCATTTTACATTAGTAAATATTTGTTAAGAATATATAGTGTAATTACATTTCAACTAGGGGAATTCTCATTTCTTAGACCGAAAAACGTCATAACTCATTGTGTAATGTTAAATTTTTAGACTAAATTTAGCGGAACAATGTTTTTAAGCATAAATGAGGAAACATGAATAATTTCTAAAAATTGTTAGCATTGTAAAATTATGAAACTGTTTTTTCTTGCTAATGTCCAATGAGCTGTCGTAAATTAATAAATAATTAACTAATAGCTGATAAAAGACTTTCTTCTAAATATACCTACATTCACATCAGGGCCAAACTTAGCCCTTGAACCACTTCGTGAAAAAGAAAGAAATTTGCGATCCTATATAATTATAATAGAAGTATTCTAAACAAGGGTAAAAGGCTTCATTTTTACCAAATGTAAAAAATCAACAACAAAACAACAACATATAACAACTCTGTAACTTCGTAATTAACAAATATACTAATTATAAAATTTTGCTTAAATGCTTTATATAAAAAATTAAAAAATTAATATGAGTATTTCAGACAAATTTTTTCCTACGAACGTGTAGTTCAGAAAATTCCTTAATCAATTTAGACACATCTAAGCTGTAGCTAAGTTCATATTCAATAGCTAATATAGCGAGGTCTGACAATCTTGTTTGGGATGTTTTTGTTTTCATATAGTTATTGATTAGTTTTAGTTTTGAAAAACTACGTTCTCCGAATTCAATACTTATTAGAAGAGTTAGTACGATTCTTAAATCAATGCCCAAGTTTGGAGCATAATTCATTTTTGTTATGAATGTCAAAACTTCAAAGGGCACTAAATCTTTTTCCAATAGAGAACACGCCACTGATATTTCATCTTAAAGTTCCCTGCTATTTATATCCGATGATTCTCCATCAGTTAAAATGGTTTCTAAATCTTAGCAATTTTCCAAAATTATAGAACTGACATCTTTTAGTTCATATATATTATATAGAAAACAGAAGTAACTGTTGCGATGTTGTATGCAGCTGAAGAAATCTTTTTCTTAAAGTTTTGATTGCATGGTCAACAGGGTGGTAAAAGAATTGAATTTTGTATTTTTCCTGTGCAACAATTATGGGCTCATCCTGATTTTCATCAAACTGTCTTTTCTTCCGACGAACTCGATGTCTCAAATTTTGTATCAGCATCTATTTCGGGTGCCATTTCGCCAGCATCATTAAGGATGGCATGGAAGTGATTGTCAGATCTCAAATTGTTAAAAATATTTTGAACTTTTCAAAAATGTTATTGCCAATGCTATATTATATTTTTTGCTCTGCATGAGTTTACTAATGGGATTGGCGTGATTTAATACCTCATACGATATCACAACATAACAAAGAAATGTAATTTTTTTATTTTTGTAAGTGGTCCAGATGCTTAAACACTGATTGAGCTATCCATATCTTTGTTCTCGAAAATCGCAAGCAATGCATTGTCGCATCCGGACAGAATAGCGACTGTCAAAACAGCAACCGCCATAATAGCGACTGCATCATAACAGCGACTGTATCAAAATAGCGACTTTTTTCTTTTGCTTGTGATAATGTTTGAAAAACTTACTGTGCCTAGCCTTCAATGGAGTTTATAAAATCAAGAACAGGATGACATGATAAGCCATGTAGGTTTTTTGTACAGAATGGACAAAAAAAATTAAATATAATCAACTGGAGGTGTGTATAAAGAAATGTTTGTGTTGTGTATAAATAAATGTTTGTGTTGTAAAGAGTTTATACACATTTTCGGGACACTTTAAAAAAAAACAATTCTGTAAAAACATTAAACTGAACAAAATGTCAAGAACAATGTCAGGTCATTCGGGCCCAGTAACTTGAATGTAATTGTCCGCTATGCTTTTGAAGTAACTATTTAATGTATTAACTTTAAATACTGACAATTTTGCACATCATATTACAAATCGTTTTTTATGTTAGGTAGGTCTACACAAGAAAAATAATTGAACGAATGGGCGCAGGTCTGTAGTGGTTTCAGTGCCCTCGAGGTGCGCCAATCAGCATGTCAACACCTTAATATAAATAGAGGTAAAAAAAAGATTTTTAAAAACCACGTTTTTATAAGTGTACTAAAAAGAAGAAAATAATTTAAAACTAATAAGTTCAAGTACTTTCATAGTATATGACTAAAAACGTTGGGCGGGCGCTTATGAGGTTTTACAAATACAGTTCACTCATTCTCTCACTTATAGATATCTTTTTTGCATTCTTAATTATAAATCTTTAATTTTTATACCAAACACCAGCCCCACGTGTTTAGTCGTGTGTATGTAGCTTAAGTTAATCCAAGTCATTAATTCTTTTAAAAATTTATTTTAATCAAAACTAATAATTTCAATAATTACTTCATCCAAATGTTACTATTTTTGGAGTTTTTATTTTTGTTCTATGCATTTATGTAGTTTTTTCACTTAAGGTCCTTGGGTACGTTTAGACAATGAAAAAGGGTCTATGTGTCAAAAAAGTTTGGAACCACTGTGGTAGGTGAACAGTTGGACAAGAATAACTATGCGGTGAAGTCGCTGTTATGACAGTCGCTCTTTTGATATAATCGCTATTTTGAAGTCGCTATTATGACGCTCGCTGTTTTGACAGTCGCTATTTTGAACCGACAGATTTGACAGATCTGATACTTCAAAGGCTTTATATAATCAATTCGGCTTTCCCAACTGGTGTCACTAAGAGGATTTCAGGATAGTTCTTCAACGTACCTCAAAAGAATGGCCCATCACAGGTCGATGATGAAAAAATAAATACAATTTTTGGACAATATTAATAAAGTTGGCTCCTCCCAATGATGATTTGGCCATATCATTTATTACCAAATTAAAGGAGTGGCTACCACATTGCCGTCTCATTACATTTTCCTATGTAGATTTTCTCATGATAAAATCTAGCTGAAATGTAGCAGCAGACTGTAGTAGTATTTTTATTACTATAAATCCTTTATATATGAAACATAACTAACATTTGGAATTTTTGGGATTGTCGTGCAATGCGCTTTATAATGAACATTCTTTTAGTTATGTCTCATAAATAAAGGATTTATAGTAAAAAACTGGGTTTTTACAAGGGGTTTTTTCTTACAAAATTGTTAAATAGAGAAAATTGAAGCTTTCATTCTTATTAAAAACCTTTTTAAAATGTAATTTACCATAATGTGAGACAATGTTTTGTTTAATTGTGTTTCACACATTTTCAGTATTAAGTATATTAAAATATATTTACACAAATTAAATACAAAATACAAATTGAATTAAAATTATTAAAACGATGAAACGTTTATACACTGCACAACCACCTAAAGAGTGAATTGAATGTACCAAGTTCGTCTGGGATTAGGATAAGTCAGTAACAAAAACTTAGAATATAATCGTTACGGCGATGCTCGCTGAATGAGGCTTGCTAGTGAACAAAAAAACCGACTAGTCATAAGAGTTTGAGTAGACCACAATAAATAGAATGTCCCGTATTACTTAATCTGTCTGTCGCCAGGCAAATAAACCATGTGTTGTTTACCTGGTATTTCGATACTAGAAACATTAAACTCAAGATGAAAAAGCGGCTTTATTGATATGTAACATATATAGGCATATAAATGCCAAATCTATGTTTTGAAGATTTTTGTACAAAGTCATATTACACAAGACTCACCGTGGTTGCGGGTATGTAATACTGTATACAATACGCTCGGTATAAACACTAACATGTTGTACCATAGGGAGCACCTAATTGTGTCGAGCCTCAGAACACATAACACATGCCGCAAGGCTTCGATAAACAATACATATTCATATTACACATAAGAACTTGGAATTGAAATGTGGACTGGCTTATTCAGAGAAGGCTATAGCTTTATATAAACAAGTATGGTTGACTGATTGATTCCTAGTCAAGATAGGAGTCAAGCAATAATTAGTCATATCTTCAATGCTGTTTCGCATTACAACTGACAGGGTGATGCAACAAAACTAAAAAAAACCACAACTGGAATTCAATAACACTGGTAAGAAATAAAGTGCTACAAGACTGGACTTAGCAGACCATAGAACCCTAATCAGTTTTTCACACACAGATAGATAGACCAAAGTGAACACTTTAAACTCATATTTCCCTAAATGGGTCAGTGGGATAAGAAAGAAAAGACTAAAAGTAATGACCCTAAAGGTAACAAAGAAAACATCTTTATAAATAACCACGCTCTGGAAAAAGTCTCCAGCTACACATTCATAGGAAGTAAAATGTCATCCTCAGTAGACCCAAGAACAGAAATAATATAAACAACCCTTAAAAACAAAGTGTTTGACTTTAAATCACTTATATATGAGACACAACTAAAATTATTGATTACTTCAATATAATACGCAATGAGCGACAGATCCCTGTGACATCATGGGCTGGAGTGAACTCCAATGACCCGTGGAGGTCAACTATGACAGGCGGCTACACATGCTACATAGAGATACATAGAGATAAACTAAAAATTGATGAATTTAATTACTGTACATTCAATCGATCTGAATTTTAATTCAATGCATTTTTAGGTAACACAAGACTATTTGCAAAATTTCAGCTCGATAGAATCATAAGAATTGTGTCACTTTTAAAATTATTTTACCACGGACGGTCGGTACCATGACAGACAGAGAGACAAAACGGTGAAGTTAATATAAGGCATTTAAAAATACATATGGCCATGGATTCAACGCCTTTAACAAAGTTTTCAAAATTTCGAACTCGAAGACAATATGCAGGTTACCAAAACTGAAGGTCTACAACATCTGCGTTATACAAAGCCAATATACCGAAAAAACAACGATGTTGAAAAAAAATATCTCGAAATATTTTACTCATAGGATTTTCCAACTTCAAATCAGCTGCAGCAATAAGGGAAAAGTCTGTGTATGAATATATAGCATCAAATCAAACATCCATTTGAAAAAAAGAAGATGGCCATTCACAGTCCATGCACTTGGCTTGGACGTCTTGAGACTACCTCCAAGGAGACTCACATCGCTATCGAAGGGCAAGGGGAAACAAGGCAAACTAAAAAAAAACATTTAGAAGCAAAATCAATACCAAAAAAAAGTTATATGTCTTTGCACATTTCAAGATTTTAATCGATCGGAAACAGACAGACACAACAGGAAAACACAATATCCGCCCAATGAGCTTTCTAGGAACAAAAGGAACCTGAATGTGAAAGGAAGTCAGCAGCCCGGAGCCTAGTGCTCTTCAATGGTCTTTTCGGAAAACCCACCCAGCCACCCTGTTCTCTCCCAAAGGGAACCTGACAGCTGGAACCCCCACTCATCCGGAATTTCGATCCTGAAGCGGCTGCCTGGGCAGCGATCCGTGGAGCGACTTTAACCATATTTGACTAGCACCTAACACCTAACCGGACTTCAGCATTGCCTGCCAAGGATTGTTGGTTTTTGGCTGAGTCCACTTGCCTTACTCGTGATACATACACACATGCATACATATATACAAACTAGGGGATATACAGATATCCGGAATGCCGAATATCCGGACCGGATATCGGGATTTTTGCCACTATCCGGATTCCGAAAATACTTATGGCAGATCCGGATAGTATCCGGGTATCAATGTAGTAAAGAAATTTTGAAATGATATGAATTTTAATATTAATAAATTTATAAACAAATATATAACAAATAAAAAAACAATAACCAGAAATCAGTACATTTAATAAGAATGGATAGTGAGAAAGCATTCAGCACAGCGGGGAAGATAGATGATGATAAGTGTTCTCGCTTGTCGCCGAACAAACTTTTGATGTTATTGTTCTTGAAAAAGAATTTGGTTGACAAACACTTAAGTTGTCGAAACTTAAAAATTGAAGAAAAAAACTACAAACTTAAATATAACAAGTACTGCACAACTTACTAGTAACTAGTAACTGCTAACTAGTAACTATTTTATTTACTCATGTCACTAAAATATTTACATTTGTATACCTGATATAATAATTGTATGTTAAAAAAACAAATGTTACGTTAAAATTTTATAATTTTAAGTTTAATTTGTAATTATTAGTTTATACTACAAACTTTATGGTAAAACAGGAGACTTGGAAACTGGGATAGGGTGAGTGTTAGCTATCGTTTTTAACTTCGAAGTACGTTGAAAGTAGTCAATCATTCACTACTTTCAATTCAATATTTACCTTTAAAAATTTTACTTATACCTATGTGATATAATTTATGTCATTGCATTAATTGTATATTCTTTGTTGTTGTTTTTTTCGTTGAACTTTAAAGGGCAGTTGCTATTGTGATTTAGGGTTGGTCATAATATGGCGGAGAGCTATTAATAGAAATATTGGGGCTATATTTATCTTTTTTAAGGACATATTTCATAAAAATTTAATAAAAGATACGAGTCAATATGTAAATGTAGGTATATTGAGAAGGCTGTATTTTGTCAGCTATTTATTAATTCTTCGTTAATTTAAGACAGCAAATTGGACTTGAAAAAGGAAAAAAGTTTCGTAATTTTACCATGCTAACAATTTTGAGAACATAAGTATTCGACTGTATTTATGCTTCAAAACATTGTTCCGCTAAAATGTAATCTAAAAATAGAACATTACTCATTGAGCTTCTATTTATTAAAATATTTATTATCCATTTGTTGGATAATAAATATTTTAATAAATAGAATTAAATACTAGATATAAAGTAATAAAGTACACCCTCTTGGCTATTACACTTAAATGTGGAGATATCCGGATCCAGAATCCGGAACCGACAAATATTATGGCCAAACTATGCGGATCCGGCAAATAGTTATAAAAACATATCCGGCTGTTCCATAATACAAACGATCATAAATTAATTTTTGGGTGTGTTGTGTATGTATGTGTTTTGTGTATGAGTATGGAATCATGTTGGACAAAGAGAAGACTTTGAGGAAAACATGTTGTTTACACATTAAATTTGGGCACGCTTTATTGGGAATTATATTGCTTTTTAAATTTTAATTAACACTTTTTAAATGCTATTTTAGAATAACACACCAGATTGTCCCTTTGTCCAGATTCTACGCATAGTGTCTGTGACTGGGCAAAACTATACACCGCGTAGAAAATTACTTCATCCGACCAGAATATTCCCACCAGCCCAGATTAGAATAGCATGTAAAAAAACATAAATTAAAATATTTCTCTACATTTTTTGAGTGTTCTAATTGTGTGTGAAGCTAACCAGACCAGAATATTCCCACCAGCCCAGATTAGTATAGTATATCATTTATGCAAACATAAGTTATAATATTTCTCTACATTTTTTAGTGTTCTCATTGTGTGACAAGCTAATCGAGAAATCTTTGGCAATTAATTTTTACAGTCTCAACCAATTTCCCAGTTGAGCTGCGCGGCTGAAAGGCCAATTATATAACTGAACAGCTCAATGCAGCAGTTTAAAATACTCGCGCAGTAAATTTTGATGAGGATAACATTAGATCTGTGTTTGTGGTGTGTAACATTTTTCACATGAAATGGATGCTGTGCAACTTAGTGCATTAGTTTGTTAATTTTCACACGGTCCAAGGAACACTAGAGGGATCATTTGTCTTAACAATACATTTCATAGCTCACAATTTTAATTCACCCACAAACATCCAACTACAGTTAACACATTTAAACAAAGTTACACATCTTCAGCATTGTAAATGAGATTCACAGAAGACTTAATTTATTTGGAAGAATGAGTATTTTTCGAGAGTTTATAAGTATATATATATATATATATCATCATCAACATACATAATTTGCAATATATGTCCCGTCCGTTCGTCCCCTACTTCCGTCCCGTCCGTGACGCTGCTAATTTTAGAATGCATCGCCTCAAATTACAGCACCAAAAAACACACACTCTTTTTGAACGTTCGCATAAAATTGTTCAATATGAAAATAAATTAATAAAATAAAAATAAATAAAATACATGAACGTTCTGTAATATATTATTTTTTATTATGATGTGTATTTTTTTCAAAATAAATAGATTTCATCTGAAATGTATTTATTTTGAAACCTTCAGTCATTTTTGACAGGTAATACACTAGTATATATACATATTTAAAAATATTATTTCTAATTTAATTCTCGACAGATGAGTTCTGGTTCAAGTTTTTTGTATGTCTGTAGTGATTGTATTTTGTTCTAGGTAAGCATGATACCTTACCCGCATCTCATTTGAATTCTAGGCTTTGAAGATTAATGAGTCACATACGTATTGCCGTTTAGCATTTTACTCTTTTTAACAAGATTAAACGATCTCGTGAAATGCTGTTGTCAATAAAAAGTTTAATAATTATGAGTCGCTTTTGATTGAAACAATTTCAAGGTTTCAATTTTATAATTTAAAGCATTGCCAACTTAGCTAGCAGTTTGTCAGTATCAGAAGTCTGTCTCGGTTCGACATATTTGCGTTGGGTATTTTTTTGTTAATAAAAATAAATCGGTTCCGTTTGGATACGATCGACTGCTTGGGCTGTCAATATTGTTGAAAAAAGCTGCAAGGGTACACATCTAAAATTTGAACGGATACCCGGGTTACCTGTTCGAAATGGTGACCCATAAAACGACAACCAGATAAAACGGCCTCTGTCAAATCAGCATATGTCAAAACGACCGTGGTCAAATCGGCCCTGTTCAAAACGTTCACGGTCAAAACGACCCCAGACAAATTGTTAAAAAAAATTCAAAAAATTTACATTTTTTTTGCATTTTAACCTTTATCAACTTTTTCACCTTTTAAGAAAGAGGTCAAATAGTAAAATTATTTATTGTGATATTATTATATTATTTCTTCTCAACAAACATATGTGACTTGGTACCATACGGAGTAACTGTTATTACATTTTATCTTGTGTTATTATTGAACAGTGCCGTTTTGACCAGGGCCATTTTTTCGGGGCCGTTTTGTCCTGGGCCGTTTTGTCGGTTAACCGTTCGAAATGCCTCAAAGTGTTCGCTGTCATGCCCGATATTCGCCTTATGCTTATACTTCTTTGTTTATTATGGAAATACAAATTTATATGGAATAAATCAGCGATGTAAAAATGATGACATTGAAACAATACTATAGTACTGTGGTGTAAATACAATGAGCAGAGGGGTGCCAAAGTGAATTTATTAATTTTTTAAAAGGCTTGGGGGGGGGGCTAAACAAAGTCTTATAAAGATTCAGGTCGGTAATCGTATGATGACAAGGCGGGTTATTTCTAGTTCACAGCTAGCAACTTTTGTATTAAACCAAATTTTCTGGGACTTGCCCTCCCCCAGCAATTATTTGTTTATTATTATTTTGAAAATCATTCAACGATTGAACTTTAAATTTTTTTTAAAAAAAGAATATCGCAGGTGTTGGTATTTATTTAAAAGTATGGTGGGGATAGGAGTGGGGACATGTTTGAGTGAGGGGATTAGATATAAAACATTGGCTCGTCTCAATCGGGAACATAGATGTTCGCCGTATTTCAAAGCCAAATCCAAGGTCATTTCTGTCATTTCCTGACATTCCTAATTATTTGTGTTGTGTTCTATTTTCTTTACTTAAACAATTAAAAGAAACAAAACATTTTTGTGTTAAATGATTTTTGTTTCATGGTCCAAGAAAAAAAGTTTACCAAAATACAGTGTGGTTTGTCGAGACCGTTTTCTATTTCCGGTTGATTGTTTTGTTTTTTTTTAAAGCGTATTCATGTTAAACGTATTTCCTAATGTATATTTCAAACGAAAAGTTATAATTTGATAAATATTCGCGAGCCGAAATGTGAACACAGAAGTTCACCCACCTTGGCATAGATATTGTAGTAACATGTTCACGGGTACCCGGTTGCAATTTTACTATCCGGGTAATTGCTCGGCAACAGGTACCCGGGTTCCGGCGTACCTGTTGACAGGCCTCTTGACTGCAAGTAATAATAATAACTCCCTTTCAAGTCCATGACAGACTATGGGGCATGTGAAGTAGCGTTGCTGCCGGCCTTCTTGCTGCTGGTGTTCAGCAAATTGCAGGTTCTTACAATTTTAAACTAGTTAATAATTCGAAGAAAAAGGTAATGCCTACTTAATTCTTGTTAAATAGAATGCAAAAGCGTGCATTATATTTAATAATATATTTTACTTTCTAACAATACTATAACTAAATTTATCGACTGGATATCTGTAAAGGGGAGTTACTGTCAATAACATAGATACGAACTATGGTTCACCGACAAAACGGCCCCGGACAAAACGGCCCCAACATAACGGCCCCGACATTACGGCCCGGACTAATAGATGGACTAACAGTAAAATGTCCAATTAAATATTAAATTCGTATTTTTACTCACCTTTTCAGTGTCAGGTTTTGTTAATAATAAACAATAATAATGACATCACAATATTGAATTTAATAGCCTTTACGCGAAATGGTACCAATCGCAGCTGTTTGTTGACAAGAAACAATATAATAACATCACAAGATATAATTTTACAATTTTACCACTTTATTTAAGTGTGAAAAGCTGAAAAAGCTTAGCGTTAAAAAAAAATTAAAGTATTTGTTGAAAATTGTTAACAATTTGTCTGTTAGAAAATACATTTTAACAAATTTTAAATAAAAAAGTGTGTAAATACAATTGGTAAAAAGATGATTTTTTTAAAACCACGCATTTATTGTTGCAGCTCATGACCGAAACATGCCATCTTGCTGTCATTTTATTGTCGCTATAATGTTTTCTTGACTACCCGCAAATGGAGGTTATTTTGTCCCAGACATACGCTTTGGACTTTTGTACTAGATAAAAGACCCGGAGAATTTTTCTCATGCATTTTGTTCAAATGCCTGCAGCTTGCTTTAAATACAAACCAGTAGTGTCGAGGTCTCACGTTCATATAGGACACTGGTTTTAACGAGAGCTGTGTAAAACCTCAGCTTTGTTGCAAGGGTTATATTATTGCTGGTCCATATTTTAATTAATTTTGGCAGTGCTGCCAATGCCGAAACAATTCTAGCTAGAATTTTAGCTTCACATTTGCCATCTCTAGCTAAAATGGCTAATAGGTGTTTGAAGTCCTGTACCTCTTCCAGATTATCTTGGTTCATTATGATGTTTGCCATACTGTCAACTTTGATGTTAATCAATATCTTTATTTTCACTGATCCTATTCCATATGCTCCTATGATCTTTACGCAAGTTTGTAAGTGAGCTTATGTGTTTCTTTATTGTTTTAAGCCAGAAGATCTATATCGTCAGCAAATATTATGTTGCACAAGTGTCTTCCCCCCAAACAGAGATGGATGTGAGGTGATCACGGTTTTAGCATGATTTTTCTAGCAAGATATTGAACAGGACATATGAGAGAATGAACCACTGGCAAACTCAAATCGACATATTTGATATACATTTAAGGAAACGAAATATTTTTTTAATCTAGCAACCGGGTGGTCTGATGGATGTAGAACAAAATTAATGCACAAAAAACGTCATGTCTTATATAAACAACTATATGAAATTTAAATCTGAATACCCAATCATTGGGCACAAGGGGCCAAAAATATGTTAAAAGATATTTGGAACATCAGTCAAGCGTTTAATGGGTGGGTAATGACCACCGTTAGTCAATACAAACTTGATGGTCGCTATAAAATATCATATTATATTGGACTCCTATTTTTTTTTAAAATAAATATTTAAGTCGTTATTTCCTATTTGTCTTAACAAGTTCTAGACCAATATGAACACCTTACCGTAACTTTAAACATGCACTAATATTTGCTTAAACATAATGAAACTCAAATAAAAGTTCGTAATCATTGCTTTTGTGATGCAAACATGTATTTAAATGTCAATATATTTCAAAGTAATCGTATAATTTACTTTCTTCTGGGATGTTCTGGATAATGCATAAAAATATTTTTTATTCTAGGATTCCGTTTTTTAAAAGAGATTTTCATTGCACATGTTTTCAAAATTTTACATATTACTTATCAGACTATAAATTCAAAAGTGATCATTGTAATTTTGCTCACTTTAATTGGGGATTTATATAATTACTAGATACGACCCGTGGCGTATCATACGCCGCAGAGTTACTCATAGATAGTGCAAAGAAAGGGGTGGGAACGGACACAAACAGTAGCACGAACAAATCGGAACAACAAACGTGAACGTGGGGGGGGGGAACACGAAGCATTTTTGGGAAATATTTGAGACATCGCGGAAATTTCAAGCATTCCTGTACTGAGCGTATTGTTGAGTAGATTGTATGACTACTTTTATGTCACTGAGGACAACAGCAAGCACGTCACCGAAGTTATCCCAATGTTAAGAAACAAATATTAAAGCCATGGTGCAAAGTTGGAGAGCAACTGTTTCGTCTATGATCTTTAAATAGAAATATGCGACCCACAGAAACAGAGTTACCTGAAGATGGACTTGGTATAGCTTTGAAAGTAGCTTGTTTTCCTTGAAATATGCGACCCACAGAAACAGAGTTACCTGAAGATGGACTTGGTATAGCTTTGAAAGTAGCTTGTTTTCCTTGAAATATGCAACCCACAGAAACAGAGTTACCTGAAGATGGACTTGGTATAGCTTTGAAAGAAGCTCGTTTTCCGTGAAATACAAGCGAAGCGGTTCGCTAAGAAAGGGGGAAAAGTACGGGCATAAACATAAACATTTTTAAAAATTAAAATTTAAAAATGTTGCCGATGGGGCTTGAACCTAAGACCTTCCATATCATGCGGATGTAATAACCAATACACTACGAAATACATGTACTCTGTTAAGGAACAACGGAAGTTAACGCAAAAAGCATAGCTGGTCTCAAGACATGCGCCAGCCCTCCACTACCTTCGCTTGCCAACCGTTAACTGTGATTAGTTGATCCCAGCGATGGTCATCGTCATGCTCATTTGCATATACTCGCTTTGGTGAACTATTTTTATAGATTCTAGAAAATCCTACATTTTATATTTTCAAGATTTCCGTTAATATTTTGGATCTTTTATATGGTGCACATTTTAAAGTTTTACCTTAAATATTTCTAAAATTATTGATATAATAAAATCTTATTATTCATTTAATTCAGGGTTGATCCCAAATATTATAAAAATGTTTGTGACTTTATTTTGCTTTGCGTCACCCTTATTTATTAGCGATATTAGGGAAAAATTTAAAGTCTTATCAAATTGTTTTAGGAATTATATTTTGTGTAGAAAACCTCACGAGTATAGTGGGTCCCCACTAGGACACATCTTAGAATTTAAATTAATAATTGTTAAAACTTTTTAAATAGAATATATTTTATGATTTAACAGGAGATCCCATGATGCAACGGGATCGTACTTGGTGGGGTTCGCAATGGGATCAATAAAACAGGCCAGGTTGAAACCAGTTATATTAGCTAGTTTATCTAATATGCAACATAGAAAATCATTTGTTATAGAAATAAAATGTATGAATATTTACGATTTTCAACTGTTTGATGTGTCCTGCAGCTCATTGCAAGCATCAAATTAAAAAAAATTTTTTTTTAAATTTGGGCTGTAATTGTTATTCCATACCCGGGCTACAAAACAAGGACTTACATAGCTCTGGACCTTATCACCAACGATGGAATGTTTACTACGGCCGCTGTTGCCCGCAGTAATTCTTACAAAACTATTATCGTAATCACGTTATATATAATAAAATTAAAAACTTTTAAAAAGAAAAAAGGGGAAGACAACAATTTTTTTTTCAATCATCAGTAAATTTAGCTTTTATTAGAAACGAGCAATCAAGCCCGTCCAATGACGTTCCGCCACCGTTCGGTGGCATGTTGTAACTCCCCTTCAACAGCCATCTCGACCGGCATACATGTGCATCACGTCAAAAACTATTCATTATTTTTAAAATAAATAACTCGTAAAAACACAGCTTGTGACTATAAATCCCAACGCGCATAACTCAAAATAAAGTCTTGGAAGAAAAACTTGATATGATTGGCTGTAGGAGTCATGTGTTTTGGAGACACTAATCGCTATAGATGACGGGACAGAACTTAGCCATTTATTATATAGGATTTGAAGAGGACTGTTCACATGTTTTTTTTAAATTGTTTTTGATGTTTTTTTCCCCCTAAGAGTGCAGATAATATGTTAAAAAAATTGTCTCTGTGATGCAATTGTACGTTTATGATTAAACTTTCAATTTTCTGATAGGTGTTTTCCCAGAAATAGCGATAGTTTTATGTTTAAACCTAGAATTAAAATAAACTTCCTATATTTAAGAGTGCAATATAGACATTTTTGAACGCACTTTTGGACTATGACGGCGGATTAAAGGGGGGGGGGTGAACGGGCTATAGCCAGGAGTCCTCATTGATTTAGGGGCCCCCAAATTTAGTATATTTTATAATAAAAGTGGGCAAATGTTTGCATGAATCCTAGAAAATATCATAAATTAATAAAATCTTATCTATTAAAGATTATCTGATCGCTATTCGGACCCGATAGTCTTAGTATTTGAAAAACCTGATTTATAAGAAAAAATATCAAAAAATATTATTTACATTTTTTTAATTTACAACTTCCGTCAAGCTCTCCTGGTCGTTTGGAAGTGTGTATGCTTGTAGTGCAAGCGATGGCGGGATCGATTCACAGTTGGGGTATATATATTTTTTTTTCATTTGTCTTTTTTATGAAATTGTCTTTTTAAACTCAATTTTAAGATACCGGCAAACTGTTATTTCTTCGTGTTTGGTTTTTTCAAGTATTATCTGTTTGGCTGGGAAGGCCGATCACGTGGTACAGACAAAGTATGAACAAGGAACCAATGGACTATTTAGTTACAAGTTACAGTCTTATATTAGCTGCTAGCAATAGTTTTATTTTTAGAAAAGACGCTTGGCTAGATAGGGCCCCGGTTTGAATTGCAGCCCCGTGCAGTCTTAATCTGCCCCTGCTTTTTAAAGTACTTAATCCATTAAGAAATTGTGTGCAGTTTAAACGTAAAGCTTTTCTTCTTGACCTAATTCTCTACCACCTGTTTTCATTCGATCTTTTTTTATAACAATGTTTGTTCTTTTAATATTTTGTTATCAGCCTAACAAGCTGCCGCACGTCTCATTTTATTGGTGCTAAATACGTAGTTGTTAAATATATTTTATTTAATTTTAATTTTGGTATAAACATATTATATTCCAATTTTTATTATATAATAAAAATGAAAAACAGCATGAAAGAGCTATTTTTAACGTTAAACACATGACAGGACAATATAAAAAACTAAATACACTGACAACTAGTCAACGTTCAATGCAAATTCATCATTGTGATAAACCTGGTATTCCATGGCACATTTCATTTTAAAATTATCACATACGTAGTTTCTGAGTAAGTAAGTTTTAGTAACCTATGTAATGTTCCTTTTTTATAAGCACCCAATGAGCGTCGATAGAAAACCCCACAAAGCTTATCCAACCCAACTGTCACGAGAATGAGATTCACTGTGTGTGAATGCGTGTTGACTGGAGTGGACACGAGTTCACGGGGATGATTTTATTGAACTTTGATCACGTGAGTTTGGGGTCAGATGGCGAGACAGAAAGCAGCAGGAAAACAGATTGTGACAGCGGTCAGTGAAGAGCAGTCAGTAGAGCGGGACCCAAGACGGTTGGACCGGGACTATTAATATGTGCAGTAGTGTAATATGTAAAGTTACTAGAGCGTTGTGGAGTAGCTCTAATCGTGTTAAAGTAAATGTGTTAGACAGTCAGGGAGACTGAGTTAATATGAACCAGTGTTAGTATAAAGACGTATCCGTCGTGTCTATGAACAACGCCCAGTTGTACCTAGAGAAATACAAAATTAAATTCGATATCATTGAGTCATTTATCTAAAAGTGGAACTAAGGCAAAAATCCTATAACTAAGAGACATAACAACTATCCCTACCCCATTGTTAATAACATTGAGTGGAGGCTGTATACATCAGTGGTTCCCAAAGGGGTCCATACGGACCCCCAGGGTCCGCGGAACCGTTCAGGGGGTCCGTGGAAAATTAAAATTGATTCGGGGGTCCCTGAACAACGTCAGGGGGACTGCGGAAGGTATAGATTAAAAATAATAAAATTATGTATTATTTTTAATCATTATGGAAATAAAAATAAAGAACAATGATAACTGTAGTAGCGATTTTTTGGTCTTGAGGTAAATAAATTGGTTTGACCTAGAAATAAAAGTATAACTACAATATTTCCACAGCTGAAACCAATCACACTGTTTGCTTAATTGAATGGTATGTCAAGTTTGATGCGTGAGAAAGGAGACGATTTTTGTAGGTCATAAAAATACCATCTTTTAACGGAAATGACGATGATTGCAGGGTTGGGTAAAAAAAATTTGACTTGTCCCTAAGGCATATTTATTTTATATGCCTCACTGACAGCTTTCCATTGATACAACATTTGATATGATTGGACGATTAAAAATACATGAATCGAGTCAGCAAAAAGACTTTTTTAAATTCAAAATTTGACCAAACACATATTTAGAGAGTTGAAAACATAATATCTAAAAATATTTTCTAATATATTATGATAACATTTTTTAGTGTAATTAACTTTAAAAATAGCTTTACAAAACTAAAATATTGAAACATAGAAATCTCCACCGCACCCCCCCCCCTTTTTTTCTTCTCTCAAAGTTTAAAATGGCGCAGTGTGAGACAGGCTACCGAAAATAGTTTTATACAGCAACGCAATTATGTTCCTATATATAAAGTCTAAAAAGAGTCGAACATTCAATTGACAATTTATCTTTATGTAATGCTGATACGAAGTATATGAAAAATGTTTCCCAATCTTAGGCTAAAATAAGTTTAATATTGTTGTTTTCAGGTTTTGATAACGTTGAATATTGTATTGTTATCGAGATAGTGTACTTTTGAACTTAAATATATTTAACTAGATTGTGCTGGGGCACCCACTTTTTTAGTGCGCCTAAGGCGCCCACCTTTTTGAAAAGCCCAACTAACTTGTCCTTTTTTGATAAATACGAAATATTAAACTTTCTGAAATGTACGCAAAGTATTTTATAATAGGGATTGTAGGGCGCCTACGGCACCCACTTTGTTTTTTTGTCAAAAGAACAAATAACTTATCCTTGTTTGATAAATACGAAATATTAAAATTCCTGGAATGTACACAAAGTATTTTATAATTAAACATCATCAAATACTCTTTTTATATTGTTCCCTTTTCCAAAATTAAAATATGAGCTAAAACAATGACGTCAAATAATATTTTTTTACCACGCATCTTTAATTTATAATCATTTTGCCGACCAATGCACACCTTGTATTTTAAAATATAAGATCAAACAATGACGTCATATAATTTTTTTTTAAAGTGCTAATCAGCACACGATTTTTTAACTGCTATAGACTGTTGTACATCGTTACTCAACGTTCCACATCCAGTGAGTGAGTGACTTGGACTATAATATTATTTAATATTTGATACATTTTTATATTTTGAAATCAATATGTTTCACATTTTCAATATAGTAATACCTTAAGGTTAATTTTAACAAAATAAAACTCACAAAGTTTTTTTGAAAAAAAAATAAATAGAATTGTATCCTTCCGTCTCACGTAAATTAATTTTAAAGGGGTTTACTGCCGCATTCCATTGAAAAAATTTAATAATTAATAGCTAAGTAACCGTTTTTAAATAAAACATTTATATACAATTTTTCTTAACTTTTTGTGCCCTTTTTAACAGATGATTGATTGAACAAAAAATGGAGACAGTACAGTGTTGAAAATTTGAAGTATGGCTTTATTTCATTACCAGGAAATAGTATTTTACTAATGTGTCTTCTGTGAAATAAAACTTTGTCGAATGATTCTATGAAAAACATTTCCAAGTTTAAGGAAAAATTAAAGAAAATTCATAGTGATAATAAATAGAGGTAAAAAAAGATTTTTAAAAACCACGTTTTTATAATTGTACTAAAAAGAAGAAAATAATTTAAAACTAACACGTTGAAGCATTTTCATTTATTATGAATATAAACCAAAGTTTTCACTTGGGGGTCCGTGGGCAAGTTTGGACTATAAAAGGGGTCCATGGGTAAAAAAAAGTTTGGGAACCACTGGTTCCATGATGTTTTGACCCCGGGCGATTCGACCCCAGAATGTTCGACCCTGCCAATTGACTGAACGTTTTGATCACACGAAGGTTCGAGCCTGGACGTTTCGAAACTTTCAGCATTTCAAACTTAACTAGTAGTTTCTCGTTATCAGAAAACTGACTCAGTTCGACATAATTCATTGTGTATTTTGTGTTACTTAAAAATTCGGTTTACTTTGGATAGGATTTAATACAAGTCATATCTTTGTTTTCGTTGTCAGTGGGGATTGATCAAGTCATAGTATAGTTATCAGCAATGCTCCAGCTGGGCTCTTGCTCGACTAAACTCCTTTATTTAATTCAATGTTAATCCTTGAGACACAAATAATGTAAGAGCATTTGTTATTGGCCCTTTACAATGTAAAATAATCGGTAACCATTAAAATATTAACGATTGTGTAACAGATTGGCACATCATTTAATCCTTAGCTGTGGTATATATAACAGGGCATATAGATGGGATGGGCAATCCTTAGATTGAAACTTCAACAATGCTGTTTCATTTAGTTTTTTTGGCTGCTGGACTTCGGGCTGTTGGTGCTCAGATAGTTCCACGTTCGTAAAATTTTAAACTAGTTTTTAATTCGAAGAAAAAGCAAATGCCTACTTAATTCATATTACATAGCATGCAGAAGCATGAATTATATTTACCGTAATTTCACGTATATTCCCCGCGGGTTATATTAGATTTTAAAAAACCCCACAGACCCCCTGTGGGGTATCTCCGTGGGCGGGGTATCTGAATTTTTTTTTCTGAATAATGCATCAATGGCGCTATTACTTGAAAAACGCGAATATAATACAAGTCCTAAAAATGTGAAGTTCATGCGAAATTATACTCTGTATAACTTCTGGTAAGTTTGTTCAAATTCTACTTGTAATCGTTTGATATTACATATCTGATTTTATTATGTCATAAATAAGATTCTATTATACGTGTCTCTCGGGGTAACGTCGGAATCGAATAGTCCAGCTTAAACCGGGTTGAAAGCAGTTTCCGTTCATGTCACAAATCGAATGCCTTAGACTGCAGTTGTCTAATGAAATCGGTGTACCGGAAAAAAATAGTGCAAAATTGTTTACGTTTAGCTAATCGAATAAAATACCAAATTAGTACGATTGAATGTATACTTATTTATAATTTTATAATTATTTATAACATTTTTATTAAAATAAACAATAACTTTTTAAGTAATAAGCGATACTTTTGTGTGCATGGTATTTATAGAGTTGTGAAAATATAGTACGATAAGTACGGTACATCTCCTAGATTGTTTCAGAGTGATATGACTTCTCAAATGTGGTGGGATAGTGCGGGGTATAAGCGTGGGCGGGTTATACCACATTTTTTTTAAAGGATCTAAAAATTCTGCGGGGTATATGCGTGGGCGGGTTATACCACATTTCTTTTTACAGGATCTAAAAATTCTGCGGGGTATATGCGTGACGGGTTATCTGCGTGTGCGGGGAATAGTGTGAAAATACGGTAATTATGTATTTTACTATGTAACAATTCCAAAACTAAATTTATAGACCGGATATCTGTAAAGGGCAGTTACTGACACGAACATATAAAGAACAATACCTGATTTCAATTTTACTGATAACGAAATAACCATACAAAAAACGTTCCACATCACAACTGACCAAATAAATATTTGTTATCATGTATAAAAATTAAACTCATTAAAAGCATATATTTTAGCAAACTAACTGCACAAAGAGATTAAGTCAAAAAGAACTAATTTTACAGAAAATTACAAACGTATCACTAATCTATAGAATAAAACGTTGGCTACTTCGAGTTTAAATTTAACCTTATTTTGATTGTATTAATATAGAAACAATTGCTTGTTTAGGTTGTTGAATTTTAATGTAAGCATTGTATGTGCTTTTCTTGATAATTTAATTGCATATAATTCTTAAATAATGAAAAGTTTTATCTCGAACTTTCAGATCTCAAATGCAACTTCTTAGTTTAAGAAGATGATATTCAATTATGGTTTTCTATTTTCTGGAGTACATTATAATTGCATGTAATATCTCGTTGAGCTTACAAATATTTTAGAATTTATTCCAAGACAATTTTGTCATATCAAGCAACATTTCAAGAGAACTTAGTTCATTTAAACTCTTACCTGAAATAAAACTAAGTGAATAAAACAGTTTTGATAGAAATTTAAAATAGTTATGCCGTTTTTTTCTCTTAATATATCATTGATGCTTTAATGGATCTTTGTCTTAACAACGACCCAATAGTCTTTGATAGATAAGTATGCTTTAATAAATTAATATTACATTAAATTATAAAATTGTAAAATTTTCATCCCCTGTTATATGTTTCAGACTTAAAGAAAATGTCAATTAATGTATTATCAATTATATAATGGATCTAATGTTTGTTATAGTACTTTCTTATATAACATGATGCCTATAGGTTCCTTGACATAAGAGACATTTAAATCTATTTCCCCACGTAACCCATGCAATTCAACGATTCATCGCATTGATTTTCTGAACTAAATTAACATTATTACTGTCTCGTAAATTTTAATGAGACTCATAAGCACGAAGATTTGTATGACAGGTTGTTTTAGCTCAATAGAATAGTTCCCTTAATCATGTTTATTTTAGTAGAATAGAAAATAACACCGTACATCTGAGAAATGTCTGATGCTATAAATCGTAGAAATGTCTAGTTCAATAAATCCTTGTGATACCGAAAATATTCACCAGCAAGCTTCCCTAATATACATTTATCTTTAATCACTAATTTGAGTTCCTGCAATTATCGTCATGAAATTTAATCTTCTCTTTGATTTGAGTTTAGATGTACACTTCAGTAACAATAAGTTAATTTAATAAAAATCACATTATAAGTTTGGAATGACTGCAATTGAAATTTATAGTATCATCGACCACACGAAAGAAATTTGCGTACAAATACAAATTTCAAGTAAACAGGCGTATATTATGTTGTAATCTTACATATTACAGACAATAATATACAGAAGATTTATGTGTCCTATGCTTCTCATGGTTTATGTCTAGCATTGCATTTCTAACAATTTTAAAGGATGTTAGTGTGTTTGTTTTCCATGTTTATTTAAGGAAAATATTTTTAGAAAACGTTAAAAAAGTTTTTGACTCTAAATCCTTTATTTTCGATAAATAACTAAAAGTATGTTCATTATAATACCCATCAAACAACAATCCAAAAATTCAAAATTGTAGTTATGTCTCATATATAAAGGATTTATGTAAAATTTAAAAAACAACAACTATAGTCTGCCTGCTAAATTTCAGCTCGATTTGTACACGGGAATAGGGTCAAAAAAACATGCTGAATATAGTGCGTACCTCAAGAC
This sequence comes from Ampullaceana balthica, assembly GCA_944989445.1. Lineage (NCBI taxonomy): Eukaryota > Metazoa > Mollusca > Gastropoda > Lymnaeidae > Ampullaceana > Ampullaceana balthica. Next base: position 76,167 of record CALYLW010000509.1, on the reverse strand, counting down.
AGACTAGCAATTACTAGCATTTACATTTAAAGATCAGGAGTATATTTTATAAAAGTATCATCAATATAATGTACACAACACTGCGTCAAAGGAAAGTATTAAAAAGTTCGTTCAATATAATACGCACCGCGACAGTCTGGCACAAAAATTTAATTCTACATAGCGATGATAAGAGATAATCTAAAACTTCATTAATTTAATAAAAGTATGTTCAATAGATATGAAAATTAGATAGATACTTTTTATCATCGGCACAAGTCTGCCTGCAAAATATAAGCTCGCTAGCAAACAAGGAAGTGAGTTTAAAATCAAGAGGAGCAAACTGGTTCTAATATACCATCCCCACAACATCAAGGCTAAAGAAATATTTTTGAAAAAACGCGCGATCCGCCTTGCGGACCCTGAGACTAACAAGATATTCTCCGCCCACCCCTGCGAGATTTGCTCGTTCGTAGTCGTCCTTTATCCCACTCTCCCATCTGGGTACTAAGCCATGAGGCTGTCGTCGTTGCAAGATTTGCCCTTTTGTTACCCATGTGAACCAAATTGTCTTCCTAAGGTATATTAAACATTATGAATGACTTTCTTTGTACCAGCCGCAATGTGTTCTACACCATTGTGTGTAAGCGCTGCTCTTTGAAATACATAGATGAGACGGGGAGGTTGCTCTCCTGGCGTATCGCAGAGCATGTACAAGCGATTACACAAGACAGTGTCCATTCTTCCTACACTTCAATGGACGCCACCATTTGGGAGTCGTTGACCTGTCAGTCACCACCGCGGTCTCTTGCACAAACACAACCGGCAGGGTCAGTCTGGAGGAAAGACTAATCCAAGAGTATGATACTCTAGCACCACATGGATGAATGTTGTGTTTGCACTGATAACCTAATTTATTTGCCACACCCTCTCTGTCATTTCCTATATAAACTCATACTACTCTCTTCTTACTATCTCTCTCTTTGGCTCATGATTTCACAACAGCTAAGTTTTTTGTTGTTGTTTATATTCCTTTTATTTATGTCTTATTTTTTCGTTGAAGAGGGATCTTTACCGAAATGTTCGCTGTTTTGTTACGTCCTGTAAAGTTCACTCATACCCTGTTTACATGTTATCCATCTATTAATGTGATTGTCATGCACAATTCAAGCAAGAGACTTAAGGCCTTGCCTGACAAGTGGATGTTTTTGTCTATGTCATTTCAGTCTTTGCCTCCAGATTTAGCGTTAAAGCTTGCTTTAAACTTTGATTTCAGCTAATAGACCAGTCGATCTCATTTACATCTTGGATTCCTCAAGTAGTATCGGACAAATAAACTTCCAGAAACAGATCAGCTTCGCCATAGATTTGGCTTCAACCTTGAAGATCGGGCCGGAAGATTTTCTTGTCGGTGCTGTTGTTTTCAGTTTTAATCCAGTTAAATATTTTGACCTTAAAGACCATCAATCTTTTTTCGACCTTAGCAAGGTACTGATATTATTATTTTTTAAATTATTGCTATAGAATCTATAGATGAATGCTATTTTTAAGCGAAATTTTGTAAGATCATCATTTAGTTGTTTTTTTTTAAACCCTATCTTTATTTTTATAGTAATTTTTTATAATATTTACCATAACATTATGCACATATATAAAATACAGTAATTGTTTGTGGCTGTGTGTTGAATACAGGTATACATCGATTTAAGGATCCGACCGAACTTGGCATAAATATATATTTATCATATATACATTATCATCTTCATTGAAATCTAGATGTGTTTTAAAATTTACGACATGTTCCGTTTAGGCAATGACGCATTATTATTTTTCTAATTAAATATCTTTAATTTAACGAAGTATTTTTTACTCTAGCTACCGGGTGGTTAAATGGATCCAGACCAAAATTAGTTTACAAAAACTTCATTTCAAATATAAACTGTTATATGAAATTTAATACTTAATACTCACTTATGGGCCTGAAATATTGTTTTTCCTTATATGAGTTATGACGTAAAAATAATATTTTGAGCATGTTCGTTCGTCCGTCGATACGACGAGGACCACTCTAGTCATCCGAGGGTTTTCTGTGCATGCGCAGATGGCTGATTAGGCCGATCCTTGCACGAAAGGTTCGGGAACAGAAGGGACAGGGGGCGAGTGCGACATCTCCTGGAGGGTCGACAGCATGGGCCTTTCGGGCTTGCCTCTTCTTTTCTGCGGCGGTAATCCGGTTTGCCTCACATGACCTGGCACCTTCGTGGATGGAAGAGCGCCAGGTGGATCGGTCCATTGCAGTTCGTTCCCACGTGTCTGGATTTATGGCAAACGCTTTCATTGAGGCTTTCAGTGTGTCTTTGAAGCGTTTCTTTTGCCCACCGTGGGACCGCTGGCCATACTGGAGCTCACCATAGAAGATTCTCTTTGGCAGTCTCTCGTCTGGCATTCGGACAACGTGCCCTGCCCAGCGAAGCTGGGACTGCATCAGGAGGGTGAAGATGCTGGGGAGACCTGCCTTGGTCAGTACCACTGTGTCTGGAATTTTGTTCTGCCACTTTATGCCGAGAATCCTCCTGAGGCTTGTTATATGAAAGTGGTTCAGCTTTCTTGCATGGCGCTGATAAACAGTCCAAGTTTCACAAGCATAAAGCAGTGTGGGGAGCACCACTGCCCTGTACACTTTCAGCTTGGTCTGGATGGTAATGCCTCTTCTGTTCCAGACATTAGGGTACAACCTGCCAAAAGTGGAGCTGGCTCTGGCAATTCTGACGTTCACTTCGTCATCGATGGTGACATTTTGAGACAGTGTGCTGCCTAGGTATGTGAACCGGTGCACTGTATTGAGTCTCTGGCCGTTGACAGTGATGTTGGGCTCTACGTAGGGTCTTCCAGGCGCAGGCTGATGGAGGACCTCAGTCTTCTTGGTGTTGATTGACAGACCAAAGTTTGTGCAGGCACTGGAGAACAGGTTTACACTGCGTTGCATGTCGGCTTCTGAGACAGCGTTGAGGGCACAGTCATCAGCGAACAGCAGGTCTCTGATGATGTCTGTCATAACCTTGGTTTTTGCCTGGAGCCTCCGAAGGTTGAACAGCTTGCCATCTGTGCGGTATTTCAGGTTGACACCAACATCCTCGTCTCTGAAGGCCTCTGTCAGCATGGCGGAAAACATGAGGCTAAACAGTGTTGGTGCCAGGACGCAGCCCTGCTTGACTCCGTTTGTGACTGGGAAAGGATCAGAAAACTCCCCGCTGTCCTGGACTCTGGCCTGCATGCCTTCATGGAATTGTTGCACCAAGACGATGAATTTCCTTGGGCAACCGTACTTGGCCATGATCTTCCACAGACCCTCTCTGCCAACAGTGTCAAAGGCCTTGGTCAGGTCGACATAGGTGGAGAACAGATCAGAGCATAGGCCCTGGGCCAAATGTCTGGGTATTGACCAAAATTAGTCAATAAAAACGTGAAGGTAAATATTAAAATAACATAATATATTGAACTCCTATTTTTTTAAAAGAAATGTTTAAGACGTTATACTATATTTCATTTTACAAGTTTTAGACCAATATGGACCCTTTACAATAACTTTAATTCACTAAAATTTGGTTACACATAAATTAAACTCAAATCAAAGGTCGTAATTATTGCTTTTGTGATGAAACATGTATTTAACTGTCAATTGATTTCAAAGTGATCGAATTATTTACTTAATTCTGGGATGGTCTGGAAAATTTATAAAACAATTATTTAAATTTAAAAACTCTTTTTGCGATGGATCACCCTTATTTACTGGTGGGCACGGTGGTCGAGTGGCAGCCCACTCGGCATTTGTACCGAGACCTCAAAGAGTCACGAGCTCCAGCCTCACTGATGACAATTTACCCTAGCCAACCAGCCCTGAATGGGCAACAATCAGTTGGCGAAAATTAAAGTTGGGCCTTGTGCTAGCAACACAATCCCCCTCTCTGAAAATAGAACTTTGCTTACTTACACTTATTTATTAGCAATAAAGTCTTATTAATTTTTTCCCCTCATTCATATTTTGTTTAGAAAACCTCAAAACTAGATTGGGTCCGCTTCACGAAACATCTTAAAACAAAATTGAATAAGGGTTAATAGAACATAATATATTCGTATGCTTTAGACAGAGATCCCATGACGCAACGGGATTGCAATGGGTAGGGTACGAAATCGGATCAATAAAACAGGCCAGGTTGAGCCAGTTATACAAGCTAGTTTATCTAATAAGCAACTTAAGAAAATTGATTGATTTCTATAAAAAAACTTCGATGATGAAAACCAAAGTACCCGTTGAGAATTGGGTAAATCTGAAGCGACAAATTCGTCCCCCTCAGTTTACGAGCAACGCCATTGAGCGGTGACGGTTTAGGGCCAAGAGCGCCAGTACGGATTTGTAAAAGGAACCGCGAAAACGCAGCGGACGCCAACTCTGAGGAAACCTTCCAGTGGGGGTTACACCCTAGGTAGGTCATTAATGATCCCCCGCTTAGTGGTGGTACAAACCATTGAGACTCGTATGCTTTGCTGGATTTGCTCCAAAGTATTAGCGGGTCGTAGTAGGGAAATTCGACCCCTCCTCGTGAGGCTAATATACTGGGAGGCATCTTCGACATTCTGTCCTTGATGCCCATGTGGCCGCTTCAGAAGTTACCGCTCCGGGGAGGGGGGAGGGTTCTCAGCTCTTACATGCCCTTGGGGGGCAGATAGCTGGGGGGGGGTCTTCCAGGAAGACCCATCACTCACTAGACTCGGGCTTCTGATTTTCTTCCACATTTAGGTCATGAAAAATAAAACGTATGAATATTTAAGATTTTCTTATGTTTTATAAGTCCTGCAGCTAATTTCACCATCAAATGTAAATTTATTTATTTTTTATTTCAGACTCTTAGAGCTATTACATATAAGGGCCACGGGACAAGGACCGACAAAGCTCTGGACCTCATCACCAACGATGGAATGCTTACTCCTGCCGCTGGTTCCCGCGATAATTCTGTAAAAACTGTTGTCGTAATCACTGACGGCAAATCTGCCAACCAGACCAAGAGTAAGTTATTTAAAATGTTATTAAAAATTCTTCTAGTCAATATGTTGTAGCAATTCATTTTTTTTAAAAATTACACACTTGATAATAATTATTTTCATATGTCTAATTTGTTGCTGATTTCTTAATATTCAGAATTCATCACTCTTAACATTGCAATGCATTATTGTTATTTAAGAAAAAAGAAAGCTTTTTACTTACATGACTTTTGTTACAGCTTAATTTAATTATTAAGGTTATTTAGCTATAAGAATATTAAATGTGTGCTTAAAAGTTTAAAATCAAAGCATTTCATATGTTTTCATTATCTAAATTTAATTTTAAATAATGCTATGCGTAACTTTAAGAGAATGCCAAGTAAACAAAAAAAAGTCATCAAGCCCATAAACAGATATTTGAGAAAACGAAACTGATTAAAATTAAAACCTATTACGATAAATTTTAAAAAAAACAGTAAAAAACAAATTCGACTATAAATCCTTTATGTACGCGACATAACTAAAAGAATGCTCATTATAATTCGCAGCGCAAGATCATCAAAAAAATACAAAATTGCAGTTGTGTCGTAAAACATGTTTAATATAATGCGCACTGATCAGGAATATGTTTATAAAAAGTGTTTTTAATGAAGTACGCACCTTATTGCGCGACAGGAAAGGTTGTTCAATATAAAACGCACCACGACACTCTATCTCAAAAAATTTACATGATACATATAGATAAATAAAATAAACTAAAAATTCAATAATTTAAATACAGTACATGCGATCAATCTGAACTTTTGATAAATCATTTTTATCATCGGCACGAGTCTGTTTGCAAATTTCAGTTTGGTAGCTTACGAGGAAGTGAGTTAAAAATCGATACAAAGTTTTTTTCAACAAACAACCAGACACCACGAGTTAATATAAAGGATTTAATATAAAAAAAACGTAAAAAACTAGTTTTTGACTATAAATCCTTTATGTACGAGACATAACAACCAAAATATTCATTATAAAACGCAGCGCAAGAAAATCCAAAAATACAAAATTTCAGTTGTGTTTTAAAACATGTTTAATATAATGCGCACCGATCAGGAATATGTTTATACAATGTGTTGTCAATAAAATACGCACCTTATTGCGCGACAGGAAAGGTTGTTCAATAAAATTTGCACCACGACGCTCTATCTCAAAAATGTAACATTATAAATTGAGATAAATAAAATAAACTTAAAATTCAATAATTTAAATACAGTACTTGCGATCGATCTGAAATTTGGATGCGTCGTGTTTATTATCGGTACGAAACTGCCTGCAAAATTTCAGCTCACTAGCTTACGAGGAAGTGGGTTATAAATCGATCCAAAGTTTTTCGACAATCAATGGCTCAGACACCACTAGTTAATATATAGGATTTAAAAAGTGGTAGGGGGAGACAAACTTTTTTTTCATTCATCAGTAAATTACATTTTTATTTTTTAAAAATGATGATGACTTTTAATATGTTATGTTAGTTGTTTTTTTTATCCTAGACTTCAGATAACATGATAAAAAATATTTTTCCGCGATGCAATTGAATGTTCATGATTTAATTCCCAGCTTTCTGAAAGGGTGATAGATTTAAGTTTAACCCTAGAATTAAAATAAACTTTCTGTAATTAAAATTGCAACCTATACAAGAACAAATTGTGTGCAATTTACATGCACAATCATTTTTCTAGACCTATTTTTATACCAAATATTTTCATTAGATTTTTTTGAAGATAACATATTTTTTACTTTTAATATTTTGTTCTTAGCCCAACAAGCTGCCGCAAGTCTCAAGTCTCAAGAGATTACCATCTACGCTGTAGGTATTGGGGCTGCTGTATACTCTGAGCTTTTGGCTGTTGCAAGTGATGCTAGTAATGTCTTCAAAGCTGACAACGTTGATGCTCTGAGCCAAATTGGGGCATCTTTGACCCAACAAGCACGTCCAGACCTTGTTTCATATGGTATAAAACAAAGAAACTAAATACATTGTGTTATTTTATTTTTGCTAGATACGTAATGGTAAATATAAGTATGCGCCCATGTTTATATCCGGCTGCATGATTGTTATAATGTCCAAACATTTTCAGCATCTAATCATTTCATTCTAATTTTTTTCTCACTATTACAGATGACATATATTCGGACAATTAACAGTTTTCAAGAGCAGACTTTGCAAAGAAATTCTAATTATATAATTGTTTTAATTAATTCTCTGAAATGTTCGATCTTCTTCTTAAAATGAGAAGCGCAGTTAAATGAAACAAGACATCTACTTGGATATATAATTTTTGAATAAATTGATTCAATGAAAACAAAGTTTCATTGTTTAGTGTCTATTTTCTGTTTAATGAAATATTTATGACTGTTACAATTTTTTTGGGCAGCAAGTATTTGAAGTAATACTTTTTATCTGTTATGTACACGTTATTTGAAGTCATTGTGTTTTATGATTTAAAATCTTGACTCTTCCCTTGCGGCTTGTGTTATTTGTCTGTCTGTATCCAATGTTGAAATATTTTCTTTTATAACATTTGGTCCCGTACGTCTCAACTCAGGGCGGTTCAAACCTGCCGTTTCGACCACATGACGTTTCGACCCATGTCGATTCGACCACGGACTGTTCGAACACGGACTATTCGATCTCCGACATTTCAACAACAAGAGGTTTCGACCGCAGGTCGTTTCGACCTCGGATGGTGCAACCCTTTCATATCTACATATTAAATTATTTTTCTTATATTGTTATTATCTTATTTATTCATTATTTTAAATTTTTAATTTAGGTATACACATATTATGGTCTAATATTATTTTCTATTAAAAGTTGAAAAAAAAAGTTGTGAAGAGTTATTTTTAACGATAAATCCATGATAAGATGATAGAAAAAAACGATATACACTGACAACCAGTCAACATTCAATGCGAATGTATGATTGTGTTCAATGTATTCCATGGTAAATTTCATTTTTACGTTATCACATACGTAATTTCTGAGCAACTAATTTTGAGCAACTAAGGTTCCTCGTTTATAATCCCCATAAAAGCGTCGATAGAAAGTCCTTCCAAGCCTATTTCACCTAACACCCATCCCTATGTTAATAACATATAGTTGAGACTGTATACAAGTTAAAAGTTTAATGATGTTTTGACCCCGGATGATTCGACAACGTATGGTTCGACCCTGCCGATTCGACCACAGAACGTTTCGATCCAACGACGTTTCGAGCCCGGACGTTTCGACCCTTACGTTTCTACATCGTAAAATGTATTATTTCTATTCTTTTGTCATTTATTAATTATAATAAACAAATATTCTAAATATAGAAGCATGAATGGGTTACTTTTAATTCATGATTGGACGATAGCAAAAAGTATATACACTGAAAATCAGCCAACATTCAATGCGATATCATGATGGCGATAAATGCAGTATTCCACGGTAGATTCCATTTTTTCGTTATCACATACGTACTCTCTGAATATCTTATGTTCAGCACATAATTGTGACCATATTCCCCCCTCCGCTGATCCGATGTAAAGAAAAATGCCATTTGGTAAGCTATTCCTTTATAAAGTTAAATACATTCTCTATGCCCCCACTCCCATTATTTACCTCCATAACTCTCGCAAGCACGTGTTGTCCTGTTGTCGTCACCTAGCCTAGTCTTCGTAACATGTGCGAGCCAACGTCCATTCCCTGGTCTTGCTAGATCTCTCCTGATAGCTCAAACCTTAAGCCAAGTAAACACAGTCTTCCGTATGGCAATGTGCTATTAATAGACTATCTCTGGCTTTATATTTTGTTTTCATTATTTATAATACATTTTTTCACTTCGTCAGTGGTCGACCCATGTATGGGTGGAAATGTCCTGGGGTCGAAACGTCTTATGGTCAAACAGTCCGAGCCCGAATCGCCCGGTCTTGAAACGTCTTGGGTCGAAAAATCCTATGTTTGAATCGGCCGGTTCAAACCGTCCGTGGTCGGAATATCCAACAACCAATAAAGTTTGAGAAATGAAGACATGCATGTCTGCTTTGGCTTTAAATAAATAGAAGTAAAAATAAGATTTTTAAAAACCACGTTTTTATAAGCGGAATAAACAGAAGAAAACAATTTTTTTTAAATTTTAAATTTAAAATAGGTTCTACGATAATATATGACTAAAAACGTGGGGCGGGCGCTTCCCGGGCTTAACTAATTCAATTCACTCATTCAATTCACACAATTCTTACTCGTCATTTGTAAACCCTAATCATTTTAGCCAAACGCCTAAAAAGCACCCGCCCACATTTTTAGTCATATTACATCATAGTACTTAGTATAAAATTAAAAATTTTAAAATTTATTTTCTTCTTTTTAGTTCGCTTATAAAAACATGTTTCTTAAAAATCTTTTTTTTACTTATCTTTTTTTATTCTTTTTAGTCTAAGTGCATGCTATGGTGAGTTTTGAAGTATTGATTATGTTCAAATATAATACACATTGCCGGACAAACATTTACATACTGGAAATGGCAGATCTCCCCTTGATGTTAAACATGGTTTTTGTGGTCGGGGTTGGTGTAAACTCGGCACGTGAATGTAATGTAAACAAGGGAAGACAGATAATACATAGGCTTATATATAGATAAACTAAAAAGTTCAATAATTTAATAACGGTACATTCGATCGATCTGAAAGTGTGATACAATGCATTGTCATCCAAGATCTATCTGTGGTAAAATTTTGAGATCTCTAGGACCATAAGAAGTGGTTTTATTTTACGTTGGCAGATTTGAAAAATTGTATACAGACACACTGGAACGAAAGCAAGTTAATAAAAACTTGGTAATAAAATAATTTAAAAAAAATATTTTTTTTTAAAAGTACAATCTTTTATTTACATATAGAAAGTGCACTAAAAAGAAGAAAATAAAAATTTTCTATGATAACAGCTGAAATCGGTGAACCTATCCACAGCACATAAAAGCATGGGGCGCCCTACACAAATCATTTCTCATTGCAACTACTCTTTTGCATATAGATCCTACATGTGGAAGAAAATCAGAAGCCCCGAGCCTAATGCTCTTCATGGGTTTTCCTAGAAGACCCTCCCAGCTATCTGTCCCCCTCCCCCAGAAAAGGACGTTGACAGCTGGGAAACCCCCCGGAGCGGTCACTTCTGAAGCGGCCACCTGTGCATCTAAGACAGAAAGTCGAGGATGCCTCCCACTAAGTTGACCTCACAAGGAGGGGTGGAATTGCCTTACTACGACCCGCTACCACATCGGCGCCACCCCGGCAAAGCATACGAGTCTCAATGGTTAGGATCGCCGCAATGCGCGTGATCATCAATGACCTACCTAAGGTGCAACCCCCACTGGAAGGTTTCCTCAGAGCTGGCGTCCGCTGCGTTCTTCGCGGTTCCTTTTGCTAATCCGTACTGGCGCTCCTGGCCCTAAATCGGCACCGCTCAATGGCGTTGCTAGTAAAATTGAGGGGGACGAAACGGTCGCTTCGGATTTACCCGACCATCAACGGGTACTTTGGTTTTCATCATCGACAATGCATTTAAGATGCTTTGTCTAGGATCCGTACAGCGACTGTAATCATATGTGACTAGCACCTAACTCCTAACATATCGGACTTTTGCTGTAATCATATGTGACTAGCACCTAACTCCTAACATATCGGACTTTTGCATTGCCTGCCGGGAGTTGTTAGTTTCAGGTCGCCGAGTCGCGGTCAGGTCCGTGCCCCACGACCTTACTTATCCGCCGAGCCCCGTAAAGGCCACCCCTTTTCGACGGCATATAGATAAATAGTTCTAATTAATATGATAGTAGCATGTATATGATCAAAGTTGTGAAGCGTTAAATGTTTATTAATATTCATACATATTTGTATTTATGTTTCGCAGCCTTTGTACATGATAGACAGTTGTGATGAGTGCCCCACGCTTTTATGTGTTGTGGATATGTTCACTGATTTCACCTGTTATCATAGAAAAGTTGTATTTTCTTCTTTTTATTGCACTTTCTTATGTAAATAAATGCGTGTCCTTTTTAAAAAAAAAGAGTTTTTAAAATAATTTATTTTTCTACTTTTTAGTATCAACATTTTTTAAAATTGATTTTTCAACCTTATCAATGCAATTTAATTAGTTAAACTTAATTGTCAATAACTTAAATGTGATAGTGGTAAAATGAAAGATTATTCATTACAAATTTATGTATAATTAAAAAAAAACATTTTCCCTAACTGAAAATTGAACACCGTACCCCCATGTCGGCAATCGATCACGCTTATATTTCAGCCAGCAAGTCTTCTTGTTGATAATACTTTTTAAAGTTATTATAAAAACTCTTTACCACCTACATCTGACGCCAAGACATTGAGATAAATTGTATCCCTCTAGGGCGAACTGAGGCATGGTTCATTGATGCGAGTGATAATATTTTATATAGACAAAAACTAAAAACTAAAAGTGCATTAATTTAATTACGGTACATTCGATCGATCTGAAATTTTAATAAAATGCATTGTCATCCACGATCTATATGTGGTAAAATTTTGAGATCTCTTGGACAATCAGAAGTGGTTTAATTTTACGTTACAAGATTTGAATGAAGTTTAATATAAGGGATTTAAAAACTTAAGAGCCTATATTCAATTACTATAGGGCACTTACCTCCTAATGTCTATTTCCTCGGAGTTTGGGTGCTCAAATGTTAATAATTGTTCTTAACATTTAATTTTACCCGGTATTGAGAAATATAGCTTGATTACAATGGCAATAAAAGAAATATAAATTATCACTCATTTTGGGACCGGGGCCTTTAATGTCATTTCTTCTTTTGTAAGTTTTTAATTATTAATTTATTTATCCGTTTGCTATGAAACTTGGATTCTGTTTTTGCACACTTCCGCAAAGGTTTCTTGCATAATTGTTTTTAAAACCTACCACAAATAGATTTCTTTAAATTTATTCTTTTTTACTGAGATTGTTGCAACGCACGACGGGTCTTCTAGCCATAGTGGATCATAAAACTCATCCGTGTCAACAAATATTCAACAACAGCCAGAGTAAAGAATGCTGAAAAATATATCCGAGCAAAAAGCCCATTATAATTATAACCGGTATTACCATATCATTATTATAGCGTGGGTCAGTTGACACTTTGATTATCTTTGTGTGGTGTTACATTCACTACGCGCGGGCTTCAAGCTGTTGCCGGTTAAAAGTTCAATGCCGTAACTATGAACGATTACCGACACGTTTGACGTAGAGAAGCTAGACATCAAGTCTCCTTATTGTGATCTCTTAAATACAATATCTTAATATCCGGCACGTCTGCCCACATCAGTAAGCCACATTCTATTAGATTCAGTAAACATGTCCAGCTAAAAAGCAAGGATCTACTTGCTTGAAGAGATCGAATTGATTCCGAGACATAGTTCAATACATTGGTAAAAGATTATTCCTTTAAAAAACATGTTTTTAACATCGTATTTTTAAACATTCGTATTCAAATGCTAATAATAGCAAGATCCGGAATGACTTCTCAGAATCAAGTTTTGTGCTTAATAGAATTGCAACAATAAAAAATGCAGATCATGAACTCTATAAAACATATTCACATTCCCCAAATAAACAAATTGTTACAGTTCCACGCATTGAAAATATATGTATATTTCAAGGACAATGAAAGAAATAGGAATAATAGTTATAAATATCTTACGCTCCAGAGCCTTTACCTTCAGGATTGTATTTCATTCCTCGAAACCGATTGTCTACGGCTGAATGACTCTGACCTAGTTTAAGCTATGTCATTACATCCTTTTTCAAAGCCAATGGCATGAACAAAATGCATTGAAGTGTCCTCACGCTTCACAAAAGAAAGTTCACTTAAACTTTAAGGTATCAATGATTATGCAGAAACTAGTGGAAAAGACTGCTGAAGCTTGCAGAACGAAATCCGAAAGAAAGAATAACTAAGAAATATATGAAATACTGTAATAGAAAATAACATTTGGCTCATATTGCCATGAACACAATGAAAAAAATAGCAAAAAGATGTACGAAATACTACAATAGAAAAGAAAATTTATTTTAGTGCACAGCTAAATATCATAGATTTCCTTGTACACCAAATTTTTAATGCAGCAAGCGGAGCTGTCGTGGAGCAGTTTCCCTTGTTTAGGACCTTCTGCCACATGGACCTTGACATCTTGTGATCTGCGTACACGGGAGAAAGCAATTATAATAGCCCGTGGCTAAACACAGGTTGCGGTAGGTAGATACCGACCTTATCCAGAGTCTGGCCCTGCGATTTGTATATGGTCATTGCGAAAGGTAACATCACAGGGAATTGCCTTCTCCGTAGAACGAAAGGCAAGTCTGTAGTTGTTGGTGAAAGGTCCACGCGTGGATTGAATGCAGTTCCAACTTTTGTCACATTCAGACAGATGTTCAGCGAGGATAAGGTTGGGTTTGAGGTCCTTAACCACCAATCTGTTTCCGTTGCATAGACCTCGTTTGGTGTTCAAATTGCGAAAAAGAATTATAATTGCGACGACTTTTAATGTTAATTGATGAAGTGGCATTCCCGAAGGTGCCAATTGATGAAGAAATTTCACCTTAATATTTGTAAGGCTTTTAAATAATTATAATTGTTTAGTTATTTCTTCAGCAGCCTTCCGTCTCGCAAGACGATGGTGCATCACCGTTTGGTTTGGTTTAGTTATTTAATTTTTAGAAACTAGATTGTAATGGGGCACCAACGGTGCCCCCTCTTTTAGGGCGCTACAGTGCCCACTTCTTAAAAAAGCCTAATTATCGTGTCCTTGTTTGATAAATACGAAATATTACTTTCTGAAATGTGTACAAAGTATTTTATAATAGGGTTTATAGGGCGCCTAAGGCGCTCACTTTTTTGGGGTCAAAAGCCCAAGTAACTTATCCTTGTTTGCTAAATACAACATATTAAACTTCCTGAAATGTACACTAAGTATTTTATAATTAACAATACTCAAATCCTCTTTTTACATCCTTCGCTTTTCCAACATTAAAATATAAGCTAAATTTAATTTGAAGTTTAATTTATAATTATTTTGCACACCTTTTGATGCACAGCTTATATTAAATATAAGCTCAAACAATGACGTCATATAATATTTATGACAGTGCTAATCCTCACACGATTTTTAAACGGCTAAATATTGTTTTACATCGTCCCTCAGAGTTCCACAGTGAGCCAGTGAGTGACTTGGGATTTTGTATTATTTATTTCAGTGCTATATTTATTTATGCTGTTTAGGGAGAAGTTATGTATGTAGCTTTTGTATTCAATGATTCTAGAGCCCTATTTATTTAAAATTGATATCTTTTAAATTTGAACAAAGTTAAGTATTTAACTGATATAAAGAACAATTTTATAAATGCACATGACATAATATCGGACATGCTAATTAGCTTTATCGCTTTATAGACCACCCACAATTTATTTACTGTACATCGGATGCAACCTCATAGTTTCAGTTGGTGTTCTATGTTCTGTGTATTCCTTTTCTATTATTTATATATAACTAAGTATTTTAAATTAATTTTTTTTATTTGATAATATGTATTTGTTTCTATTACATTAAAAACCAATACATCCCGTAAAGCGAATAGATGTGACTAAACCCATTTAATGATTATCATTCAATATGAGCATTGTTGGCTGTGACGAGAATTGTTTTTTTATGAATGGCTCATCATGTAACTCGAAAACTTTGTTGCAGAAGCCCAATAGAAAATCTTATTGGAAAATATTATCATACAGGAGATGCGGTTAAATTCACGAAAAAGGGAATTAGATAAACGTGATATGCATGGAATATTTGAGATACCTCATTCGGTCTATCTAAATTATATAATAACTAGCGTATCACCCGTCAAAAATGACAAAATTTTTCAGCTTAAATCTATTTATTTTATAAAGAATTGCACTTTTTATAGGGCGCCTACGGCGCCGACCTTTTTCAAAAGCGAAACTAACATGTCCTTGTTTGATAATTACGACATATTAAACTTTCTGAAATGTACGCAAAGTATTTTATAATAGAGGTTGAAGGGCGCCTACGGCGCCCCCTTTGTTTTTTTTATTTTATAATTAAAAATCATCAAATCCTCTTTTTATATTGATCCCTTTTGCAAAATTAAAATATGAGCGAAAACAATGATGTCATATAATATTTTTTTAAAGCGCATCTTTAATTTGCACACCTTTTGATGCATTGGTGCAGTAATTTGGTGCGCTGCTTTCTAAAATTATTAGCGTCACGGACATACACTTCGTGACATTGCAAATTATATTGTTTATAATGCTTGTCACTTCTCTATTATTCAGGTTCAAATAGTGGAGATAAAACATAAATAGAACAAACTACATATGATTGTTGACGAAATAATTTCTTCAAAACTAACCATTTTGACTAAAAAAAAAGATTTAAAAAAAAATTAGGGCTGATAATGATTGATTTAAAATTTATTTGCTACAATTAAAAAATTATAACGACTAACTAGAAGTTAATCTCGATCAATAAAAAAAAGTGTAATTTCATAAATGCACACAATTGCTTGATCAAACGCAACAGCACTGCTTTTTCTCGATAAAATGTAACAACTTAGTAACTAGAAAAACACGTACTGTAGCTTGTGTATTTTTATTCAAAATTAAGCAAACTGTTATATGATATTCGAATTATTTATGGCAATGGATGCAAAATGGGGCACGTTGATCGAGTGGCATGCGCGCTCGGCTGGCGTACCGATGGTCACGAGTTCGAATCGTTGTGAAAGTAAGGATTTGTTCCCGTGGCCTAGGGCGTCCCTGAGCCCACCCAGCTCCGAATGGGTACCTAACATTAGTTAAGGAAATAAAGGCGGCTGGGTAATGCGTGGAACCCTTATAGCCGAGGCCTGTGAACGCTGCATCACTTGCCAACAAACGGCATGGTCCGTGGACGAATTAATCTTCACGGGCTTGTGTCTGTATGTCAAAGCAAGCTTTCATATGAAACTTCAGACACCGCCTTTCTCTCCTATCAAGCCTACCAGCCGGTATGGCTGTTTCCCCCACCTATCAATAGCTACATTGTCCATTATTAATCGTTGCTATTTACGCCATTTTCCTAACTCAAAAACTCCGTAAGCTGAATTTCTTTCGGGTCCTTTTGAGTTCCACTTAGAGAGGTCCGACTGTATTTATTTAAATACAAATTTTGAGCTGGCGCCCTTGGCAAATGCCCCTATGCCAGTGGTTCCAAGAATTTATTCACAAGCGCACATTGTTTTTTAAGGTTCTTTGGAAGGATAATTAGCATACTAGTATGTTCGAGTAGTCATTTTTATTTTTGTTTTCTCTTTTTTTCATCTTTAAAAAAATCTGAATATTTGTTTAAGGCAATGTAACCGTATGTTTCGAAATTAAACAACTATTTAATACAAATTTAGCATGTGGCTTAATAATTTTCTTTAAATGAACCTTTTAATACAACATTTTCACATTATTTTTTTCATTTGGCTTTGACGAAATGACAAATAAAGAAATGTTTCATTTTCATGCAGACACATTTGTTTATTAATGATGTAAGCATTAACGTAGTAAGAAAATTACAAATTTACAATTATAAGTAGAAAATTTAAACCTACAGTGGAAAAACCACGGCTGAAACAATTTATGAAATGTAAAATGTAGTTCGTAAATATGTCAAATAAATGAAAGTTACAAAAATATAGCGATTGAAATACAGGTTTGTAATAATAATTTGGGTTTTATTTAAAATTAAAAAGTTTATTTGTTGGTGAAGTAATCTGTTTAAATTATGATTTCATTTACGGTAAACACCCCTTATTTGAAGTATTAACCATTAATATTAGACCCACGAAAGTTAGTAATATATTATGTAAAAGTAAAATAAAGTATGGGAAAAAGTTGCAGGATACGAAAATGTAAAAATTAAAATATAAGTTTTCTAAAATGTGAAAATGAATTTTCATTTATTGATAAAATTAATAAGCCAATTTGCTTCATCTTCCTAACACCGCTAGCAAATTACAAAGCTTACAGTTTGAAGCGAAACTCTGAAGAAAAATAAAGAAGCATATACATTTCGGTATCCAATCCAATCTGAAAAAAAAGCAAGCTTGGCGAGTTAAAGTCTGGAATGTGTCAGCAACAGACACTACTTTGGGCTTTCAGCAAAGATGGTGTCATATCAACTGAGACAAGTTATGCAATCAGTAGAACTAATGCTTGTGCTAAACGACCTTATTTTGACGAGGACTTTACTATGAATAATATCAAAGAAATAATCAATTTAATAATAGTATTAGTTCAAAATAATTCATTACTTTGGTGACTGATAACTTAAATTCCTAAGAATCTTCAAACTCCTCAAAAACATTCATACAAAAATAAACATCAAGCATTAAATAGCAACCAGCGACTCTTAGATCTTTTTTTCGCAAAACTACGAACAACTACTACCAATCTTATTTACATATTTTACGAAGACGATTTCAAAGTAGAAATTATCTTGTCCATTTTCGTCCATTTTATATCAATACATTTCTTCTATTACTCGTAAAACAGATACACTGTCAAACACTATATTCGTTACACGATAATGATGAAGTTGATTAAAAAGTAGAAAATATATTTAAATCAAGAACCTTTAATAGAAGGATAAGGTAAACTTCTAGCCATGTCGCCCATTCTTTTGTTAAAAGCAGAAATTTTGGCAGTGAACATTTAGATACTAATGCTGTTGGGAATTTCTGCCGGATCCAGGTAGGTATAAGGGAACTGTCTCTCCTTGTTTCTGATGGCAATGATTTGGCTGATTGCTGAAAGTTCCTTACGGAACCTGTCGATAAAACAGTGAACATTTCGAACTAAAACAGTTAATTTTTTTTAAATTTAACAAACATTTTTTCAAGAAAAACCTTATCTTTACATTTAAAACTATTTAGGGGCAGCTAAATTTTATACAAATAGCAAAGTTTTAATTTTTAAAGTTAATTACACATTTAAAAATAATAAAAATGGCGTACGCTTCAAAACCAGTATGGAAAAGTCAATTTTATTTTTTGGGTATATTTTATTGGTCATTTCCATATCAGATGTGTTCCAATTTTTTTTAAACAATTGAATCAGACACTTTTTCAGCTCACATCTCTAGATCATCTTATTTATCCTTACGCTGGCTTCATAATATTATTGAACTAATCATTATCAAAGACACTGACCAATTCACACAAAAGAGTAAAATACAACATAAGTTGTTTTTTTTTAACTAGAATAATCAAGTGTGCAAGTAAACAGCTTTTTGTAGCCACTGCCACACATGCTGTATCTGTAGCTAGCTCAATGCCCCTCTGTCTTAATTTTACCTCCAAATAATTTAAGGAACCTATTGGAGTTTGGAAGAATCCGGGGCATCCCTAGGTCGCGGGAACAATTTCCTGCCTTAACAGTGTCTCATGCACGAGATTATCGCTACACCATACAAACTCCAAGGGCACACAAGTTTGAAGACACAAACCTGTCCAAGACCTCCAAAGCTTGGTGGTCAAATATGTACTGAGTCTCAAAGTTTCCGAGGCTTTTCGTTGCCTTGTCGCTGAGAAGTTTGGTGATGGTCATGATCTCTAGTGTTATTCTTTTGTCCGGCAACATCTTTTGAATGACATCTTCTTCAACAATAACATCCTTTCCATGAGAAAGATTGCAAAACATCAATTTAAGCCAATATGTTTTGGTTTGTAAGCTAAATAATTGTAAGCGGTTTTAGAAGTATTTAGGTACTGGAAAGGTAATTTCATTTTAATTAATCGTTAGTTTAGTTACTAATTGTTAAAATTGATTATTTTTTAAAACATAAAATGAATAGTTTATTTTAAAATATCTTTGAATGCTAAAAAAAAATAATTATTCGTTAGCCAATGGTATCTGGCCTTGCTACGGAGACAATTACATTACATAAAATACTAGCGAAGTGCCCACGCTGCGCATCGGTGAAGTACAATTCAGTTCAATTTTGGAATCCAGGTAACAAATTTTTCTAAGATGGGTCAATAAATAATAAAAGTCTTTGGAAAGTTGAATATGGCGACCGAAAGTATGGTCATACAACCGAAATAAGTACGATCGTCGGTCGCGGTTTGCTCAGGAATGTCACCTACCAAATTTCGTGGATATGGGGTCATAAATAAGAACGTTTAACATGTGAACGTTATCGACCGTTAAAACCGTTATGCATATTATTTGAATAATTTGAAAATTAAACTGCTTAATTCTTTACATCATGATTTAAATACCCTTTAATTTGTAAATATGAGCCATCAAGTTCTTATGTACCAAGTTTAAACAAGAATGATCTATTGTAGCCAGAATCCTTCACGAGAATGTACGCAATGACCTACCATATTTTAATGGCGATCGGATGAATCAAACACTATTAATGCAGCTTAACTAAAAAAAAGCCGACCATAACGGCCCCCAGGTCAATTTGATGTAAAATTTAAAGTTAAAAACACATGTTGATTTCAATCTAGATCATCATGGATACATTTGTTTTTCAATATTTGAAGATATCGTGCGAAATGGAAAAAGTCTTCAAGTGTAAGAAATAGATTAGGGGACCGCGGCTGTGAAGGAATGTAAATTATAAGTTCAGAGTCTTATAGTATTTTAATAAAGGTCATAACGATTTTAAGTACAAAGTTTACTTTGATTTCATTAATTTACACATTAGCAAACATTTCAACTACTTTTTATATAGCGCATGTTAGAAAAAAAATGTTTAGCCTTGGCAAAGAATAATTTATATAGTAAAGCTTTATAAAGCAGAACATTTTTCAGAAGCGTATTCAATAACCGTAAAAATATGAATGACAATCTAATGAATACCATATTTTATACGGCTTATATAAAAACTATTAAGGACCCCAGGCACAATGGTTGAAAGATTTTAAGTTCAAAACACCTTTTGGTTTCCATCTGGATCATGATGGATACATTTTGTGTCTAAAGTTGTAAAGTATTAGTAAAATCGAATAGGGAATAAAGTCTTTAACTTTTATGAAAAATTGAATAGGGGCCACGGATCCAAAAGAATAAAATAAATATGAGTTTAATGTCCTATATTATTTATAAATGGGCCATCAAGTTTTATGTACCAGGTTTGGTCAAGTTTCATCCATTTACACAATATTCAAGATTTAAACGCGTTTTATATAGCTCATATATGGAGAAAAAAAAACTACATTTTGGCACCCGGCACTCAGTAAGTGGACATTTAAATATTTATTTTTGCATATTACCATAGCGGGACTATACTTAACAACTTCCCAAGGTTTCATGGTTCTACCTACAAAGGAAGTTGGAGAATTAAAGATGAGTGAGGCTTTGCCTTTTATTAGTATAGGCTTGGTCATAATTTACCGGAAGTCTAATAATAGACTCGATCTATAACTAGGTCACCGCCTGAGGTGCCGTAAGGTCAAGTAGTGAATATTTATTCATAACTATTAGAGAGAATGCGCTCATTGAAATTATATAAAACTTGTTCAAAAGCTTGATTTTATAGAATTTTAAAGAAAAATATAAGGTCATATTATTTGATATATTATAATAATGCGAAATAGAGCTTCCTTGCGAGAGTGAATTTAATATTAATATGTAAATATACAGACTATACTTTTTTATTTTTAGTTCATTCGCTCATTCGTCCGAGAATTTTATACATTCAAATACTATTTACTTCTAAAACGTATGATGTAATTATAATTAAAATCATAATCTTAGTGTAAGTTTATTACTAATAAATACTAAGGCATATATAATTTATATGAACCAACGAAAACAATTTATATTAAATATAAGTTTGTTAGCACTAGTGACTAGTACTAGTGGCGACGGCCGGAACGACCGCTTACACTTTCACTCATCTTAAATAAATGCTTAGGCCTAGGCTTATTTATTTAAATTAAAATATCAATAGATGGTTATATTATGTAATATTATATTATGCGAAATGGAACGTCCTTGCGAGCATGAATTATGTAAATGAATTAGTGACTCTGCATCTGCTCTGACTTGAGGCGTGAGGCTCTAGTAATAAGTTAGTAGTAACTAGTTCTAGTTGCTCGTTCGTCCATGAAGTTTATTCTTTCATAATATGATGTAATTATAATTAAAGTCATAATCTTAGTGTAAGTTTATTACTAAAGGCATATATTTTTATAAGGCAAGGGCCAAGGAAAACAATATTAAAATACATATATGTTAATAATTGACTACGCTAGGACTAGTGTTTACCGTAGTTACGAATATGAACGCTTACACTCATCTTTAAATAATTTAAAATACTATGTTACGGCTTATTTATTAAAGTTTTAAGTCTTCGACATTTTAATAACTTTTTTCGGCTGCAAAACTGGGTGAGAAGAAATATATTTTTTGTCCAAAATAGCACCTGGAACATCGTTTTCAGATAGCACTATAACACTATTAAACACACTGTTGCTAGCCATGTTTGAGAAAGTTTGACCTTACTGACAACGAAGAGCCTAAAAATAGATATGACCGAATGGCCTATGACGCGTTGGGGTCACAGAAATGATCAAGCCTATAGATTAACAATATTTCTCCATAATTTCTTTGCTGACTGAAAATGAGTTAACTCTCTACAAAAGCTGGAATCTAATTACAAAATGTTTGAGAGAGAACGGGAAAACAAAGAATTAATTTACATTTGAAAAGATATTTCATTTTGATAAAAAACTTTAAAGGAAAATGCTGATTACGATTAATAGTCTGTAATACAGACCAGAATTTCAATCAATCGAGTCAATTTTCTCAGGATTACTCTTCAAAAATGTCAGACTTTCATCATATTTAATTTTAAATTTAAATATTGTTTAATCTACTTTATTACTTACATACATTTTCACATTTAAAAAAAAATTAAGTAAACCAAAATAATATACTTGCACACATCTCTAATTTTGACGATCTTGCAAAATGTTTGAGAAAACTGATGCATAAAACTTAAAATAAAACATTTCTATTATAATAAACTACGAAATAAAAATCACGAAACAAGAAAAATAAATACAAGTTTGATCGTGAAGCGTAGATATGACGTGAGGTAAGGGGGAGCAGTGGCGTAGCGAAGGGGGCAAGTGGGGCAATGCAGGGGCGGCAAATTCCTAGTCGTTAATTAGTTTTTTAAAATGAAAATTTTAAAAGAAAGAAGAGGTTTTATTTTAATTGAAAGTAAGGGGAGAACCGTTGTATACGATTATTCAAGTCATTAAAAGGCAATCTTTAAAATAGCTTTTATATCATTTCTTGTTGTAGGAAGGGTGACGACTGACGTAATACTTTCCCCCTCACTGGGATTAATAGTAAATTCCTTACACGATATTGTATACACAATGTATAAGAAAAAAAAGTCAATTTAAGCTGCAATGAACACAGTGAATGAATTGAAAATTTTGGCATGGATAATTACTACAGCTACACCATCATATTCATAAACTGTCTATAATGTCAAGGAAACATTAATTAAAAAGCCAACGATGTAAAGAATCAAATTAAAATATCACTCTTCGTTACATACGGGATTAGATGGGGGCTTTCCATTGAGCAACATAGGCCAGTTGGGTGGAAATCCGTATTCATCATACTGAGGAAAATTGGTGGCTGCGTGTCCAACACTAGATATGAAGATGACACTCGTACAAATGTTTTGGAGTTGGTCAAGATTTGTTATTGTTCCATTCCCTGGAAGGCCCTTATGAAAAGGATAATACACATTTGTATTTATCAAATTGATCGCTGTCAAGGAAGTATAAAGATTGTTAAGGGCTTGTTTAAGCTGTAAAATTAATATATGTATGATATTATTGTGTAAATGAAAAGGAAGAAAGAGACTTATCACTAGTCAATAATATACATATATATGTATATATATATATATATATATATATATATATAATATATATATATATATATATATATATATATATATATGTATGTATATATATATAAATATATATATATTAGTGCTGCGGAAATTAACGATTTATTTCTCGATTAATCGTTAAATTTTTCCATCGATTAAAATTATTTTAATCTATAAAAATACGATTAAAATTTTAAAAAAAATTTGCAATATTTTTTAAAAATTCTATTAATAAATAATTAATTATTAATAATTAATAATACTTTATATATTTTTTTACGTACAAACTTCTCCCGCGTAATATTATAATTTATTTTATAAATGTATGTGGACCGGCAGACGTCAACTACAAAATGACTGACATCATCAGCGCAGTTTAATTTAAATATATAACTGGAAAATTTAGCAAACATTTTGTTTTTAAGCCAACTGCGGGTCATTGAGAAAGGAGAAATAACTCAAATAAAATGTTTAAAAAGTTTAATTACCTGTTTTTGTTACTTCCCTTCAAATGTTCGGTTTAATGACGTCATAAAATTGTATTTTTGGCTTTAATCGAAATTAACCATTTTCAAAAAAAATAACGATTAAATTTAAATTAATCGATAACAGCCTAAATATATATATATCTATACTAAAAGTAAAATAATAAAAGTAATACTAAAATAATTAATAAACGTATTACATACAAAAAAATTGTGAAGATAAAACCAAGAAGCAAGTCTGTCGCTCAATTGACAATATAAAAATATTTTTTCAAAAATTAAATTTAATAAATATCGATTTTGAAGGAAAGGCATTGCAAAAATACAAGGAATAGAATTAAGAGTTAATTTTTATAACCGAATGTCTGTCGGAGGATTTAACGGCTGTAATTGAAGGAATTGTTTTTATGATCAAATTTACAAAATCACATTTTTTAAAGATATTTGTTTTTTTTTAAATGGTTAAATGATACTATTTAAATGAAAAATCGTGTTCTTCCCGTCCGGATTTCGGACGTGGCATGGGTAATCTGAAGAAACCAGGAAAACCAAAACCATATCAACATTTACAACTCTATTGAGAATGCGGGACTAGACACCAACCATAGATAAGCATTGTACGCAACAATCTTCTGCATAGAAGGAGCGTCTCTAACTGATATGATAAGATAAGATAATTTAAGATAAAATAAGAGGCAGTGTTCCAGGTTGGCTCTAGGTTAACCACTCTTCACATACAGGGTATACTTGTAACGACAAAATATAACGTTATGTATCACAAGAATTGATACCTTTATGCCCATTCCACCTTTTGCACAGTCTTTTTCTTTGACAAGCTCTTGGACAAAATTTTGAATCTCATAATCTCCAGTTAAATCCCTTTGTGTGCCTGTGATCATGACAGTTTAGACTATACCATTTTAATTTGTGTTAATACTATTGGAAATAAATAGAAGTAAAAAAAAAGATTTTTAAAAACCACGTTTTTATAATGGACTAAAAAGAATAACATAATTTAAAACTTATAAGTTCAAGTAATTTGTGGGCGCTTATTAGGTTTAACATATGCAGTTCATTCATTCTATCACTTATAGATCTCACTTTTGCCTTCTAAATTATAAATCTGTACCTGTAAACCAAACACCCGCCCCACGTTTTTAGTCTTATTAAATCGAAGTACTTGAAGTTATAAGTTTTAAATTATTTTCTTCTTTTTTGTCCACTTATAAAAACGTAGTTTTTAAAAATCTTTTTTTACTTCTATTTATTTTATTCTTTTTAGTCTAAGTGTGCATTGGCGTATTAAAGGGGGGGGGGCAAGGGGGGCATTAGCCCCCCCCCCTACATTTGAGAAAAAAATAATGTATTTATTAAATGCATTAATAAATGTTGAATTTTAACTATTACAGCACTAATTTCTAAGTCTTTTTAATTTCTAAGGCTTTTTTAAACCCTTATTTTATACTGAACTTGAATGTAATTGAAAAGTGTACCTGTATGGCATTGCCATTTAAAATTTAAAAAAAGTGGGATTTTTTTGCCCTCTCCTGGAAAAATTCCTAGCGACGCCCATGAGTGTATGCTATGGTGAGTTTTGAAGTATTGATTATGTTCAAATATAATACGCATTGACCGACAAAAATTCACATACTGGAAATGACTGATCTCCCCTTGCTGTTAAACATGGTTGATTTGGTCGGGGTTGGTGTGAGCTCGGCACGTGAATGTAATGTAAACAAGAGCAGACGGATAATACATATGCTTATATAGAGATAAACTAAAACGTTCAATAATTTAATAACGGTACATTCGATCGATCTGAAATTTTGACACTAAACATTGTCATTCAAGACCTATCTGTGGTAAAATTTTGAAATCTCTAGGACCATCAGAAATGGTTTAATTCTACGTTGGCATATTTGAAAAATTGCGGGGAAACAGGAACAAAAGCGAGTTAATAAAAACGTTGTAAAAATAAAAACAATCAACTTTTTGATGTTACTTTAAAAAAATCTATACATCTTTTTATTCATTGAATTTTATTACGAAATAATATAAACAATGTAAATTTAGTAGTTTTATTCTTATGTGACTGATGATATTCTCTCCCATATTTACAAATGATCAGTATTGTCTCCTAGCAAGTCACCATTAATAAATGCTTCTCTCTAGAACCGTACCACATATGTGAATCATTTTTTATAACTTTAACTAACGAAGAGTTTAGTTATTTTAAATATTAGCACGTTTTCCGAAAATTGTTGAATTTTATGAGAGGGTAAAACATCCCTACATACTCAATGTTGAAATCAAAATGAATTTTCATTTGTTAAACTTACGGTAGTACAGCCGTAGGTAGTCACGGACGTAGTTGTTGATGGCGTTGTACAACAAGATGGCGTCCTCTCTGTAGTGGTAGCAGGGGAGGACACAGTGGTCATCCAGCTGTAATGTTCAAGACAAAGTCACCTAACCGTATTTAACGGTACTAAAAAAAATTCAAATTAGGAAAATATTTCTTTTTATTATAGTATTAAACATGTAACCCATGGAAATTTCAAGCTTTCCCTTTATATAACTGTTCATCGTTTTCTGCTTTTATTACCTTTATATTCACATACCCTACTATTATTATTCAGGTATCTATTTATCTATATATATTTCAACTAAACGAGCATGTGCTGTTTCTGGTGCTGAGAGACCCTCACTGGAGTCGACCATCACTGTTGACATGTGTAGTGGGGTGAATTAAAAGGCGGGGGTGGGGGAGGGGGCGGGGGCGTTTCTTGCGCTAAGTTGCGTTGTTCCTTCACAGAATAACATGTGATTCGTAGTTTAGTGGATATCACGTCCAACTTGTATGTGGAATGTCCAGGGTGCAAACCACTGTGGGAACATTTTATTTAATTTCTGAAAAATGTTCATTTCTGCCCATTCTTCCCCCCCCCCTTTTTTTGCGAACATGACTAACCCTCGCAAGGGTCGGCCAATCACAGTTTATGGGTATATGGTTGGCAAGGGATAGTTGTAAAAGGGGGGGGGCAGGTAACAACTACCGCAGTGCTTCAGTGCGCATTTCTCGACCTTTACTTGCTTTCTTTCAGTGCTTAAGGCTGCTGTTTGTGTACGTTCTCTCACCCCCCATTCCTTGCACTATCTATGATGAGCACGTCTGCGGCGTATGCTACGTCGCGAGTCGTATCTAGTTGTATATATTATTATATCATTTTATAAAGGACGTGTGTGTTCATTAATTAAATATTTACGATTGTACTGGTATACTGTTTACTTAAAACATCGTGAACGTATATTTTATACATTACTTAAACCCTTGCGATGAGAACGTTTATTTCATACGTCTAGGGCATGTATTTGGTGACTAATTAAAACTGAAAGAGTCCAAAGTGGTCAGCGTTTTGTACATTATAATTTCAGCATAGAAAAAAAGTTTTGCAACAATGTATTCTCATGAAACTCGACCCCCACCCTCCTCAAAAAACATAAAATAAATTTTTTTTAAACTGATATAATATTCTAAGTGTCTTGGCTATAATTTCCTATAACTTACGCCTCTTTTCTTTAGATCCTCGGGCAAGGTTCCGTCAATATCAAATCTCCAGGTCTCCAATCTATGAAATACAAGAACGCCTTAATTTTATACCAATAATTTATTTTGATTACGAAAATACTCTAAATTATCACAAAGTATTGTGGAAGAAGCATTACATGCATTTTTCCCAAACATCTATTGTGTTTCAATAATATACGCATTTTAAAAATCTATATGCATCAATTTTAATAGTTGTAAATTTAATTCATATTATTTTTTTTATTTAAATCAAAAATTATTTTTAAAATATTTTTTATTTAAAATTCCTATTTTATAAATACAGTTCTTTTATTAAGTACAATAAAAAGATAAAACTGACTTTACTTTAGAGTTATATTTTTTAAAAAAATATACTATATCAAACAATATGCTAAAAGATATTCAAAGGCTCTTTTCTAGATGACTGCCTTTTGAAGTAAATCTGACCTACGTTTTAAAGAGAAGAATTCATACTCTGCGTTTATAATATATTTACACCGCTTTTAATGATGTATTCATTAATCTTACATGATTAACTTCTAGCATGATCCCGTATTTAGTATGTACACAAAAATTATACTTCTGAGCATTTTTAATGTGCATAATGAAATGAATGTGTTAGTTCAGGTAACTTCATGTGTTACATAGCCCAACCTCCACCAACGACATGTTTTATGTGCTTATTACTATTATATAAATAATATTAATTGGCTTATTTCTGCACTTCAATAAATACAAGTTAAAAAGATCAGCGCTGACAGACACTGATGCATTAATTCACCTCTTAACAATGACTGCATGCAGTCCCATGTTCCCATAGTTTGTCACATTGTCAATCCATCCACCATCATTTATTAGCCTAGTTACAGCCAGGCTTGAGAGACGATAAGGAAAGTATGTACATTATCATAGTTAATAATATATATATATATAGATATATAAACATATAAATATAGTTATAGTAAATGTATAAATTTATAAACAATTTGGCAAAATATGTTCAACATTTCCATCGATTTATCAGAAAGATGTTTCCTATCACCTTAAAGTAAAGATTTTTATAGATAAATACTTCACCTATTTATAGCCATTACATCATAAAAATGTGGCTGTAGCAGTTTGAAAACAGGATGGGAGACTGACAAGTTGCGCTCACTGGCCAGTGCGAACGATTCCATTAAAAAGTGGGTTAAACCTAGGAATTTCAATTAGATGATAATTTGATTTATAAAACTTTAATAACTTTTAACGACGTAGCGAACCAGGCCTAAATAAATTCAGGTTAATATTAAAAGCCAATTGTTTTAAATTTGATTTCAAACCATTTCATTAGTTGTAGTACAAAGATACTCACCCAGATGAGTTAAGGCCTCGTGGTAGGCAGATTCAGCATTGTTGTACCACATTTTAACGATTCCCCATGTCATCTCATTAGCTGGGGTGAAAATCTGAAAGCAGGATATGAATTTATAATAAGGTTAACAGATATAATATGAGACAATAACAGTCGATCGAACGACATGTGGTAAGTAAGCTGGCTCTTAGCATAAAACTAGTCGAAACTCTCACCGTAAAATGATCAAAAATTTGATTGTATGTGCAGCATGCATTTTGGGGAAAAGTAGGAAGATTTTGCAATCATTTGAAATAATTAGTACTTCGTAATCATCATCAGCCCCTGTGACAGTTGCTTTCGTTGGTGGGGGGGGGGAGCACATTGACACATCAACAGACAAATATCTCCAAATTTTCCTATCTTGAGCGACGGCCAAAAATTCATTCATATTCAGCACTGTCAAATCTTTTATGTTGTACAGCAAACTTTTCCACGGTCAACCTCTTCGCCGACACCGGTCTACAATGCCTCAAAGAAAGATTTTTGTCAGTCTATCATGTCGCAGCACATGACCGAACCATGCCCGCTTATTTTATTTCCTTGTCTCTTATTTGGGGATATAATATTTTCTTGTTACACTTTCCCAGACATACTCATTTGTCTTGTGTTCTAAATAAGAGATCTGGAGATTTTTCCTCATACATTAGTTTTCAAATGCCTGCAGCTTGCTTTCAGTTGTTGCCATTAGTGTCTAGGTCTAACATCCATACAGGACAGGAGTTTTAACTTCGTATTGTCATGTCGAAATTTGAATTTTAAAATAATGATAATATCATGTTCAGTGAGTGTTTACATTGTCAAATACATAAAAGAAGAAAGAAAAGAAAGTATCTATTTCTATGAGTGTTGTATTATTATATTAAGCTTATTTATATTATTTTCTTACTGTATATTTAGAAAGTTCTAAAAAAATTTGTAAATTATGATGAACAGAAAGTAACAAAAGTTAGTGTGAAATTTTTTTTTAAGACAAAATGTCAATGCGTTAAAGGGAAAGTGTCATTAAAGAGTTTCTACTGCGTACAAGACTGGTAACATCTGTTAAATTGTTATATATATATATATTTTTTTTTAATTAAGTAATTTTCAAATTTTAATTTTGTATTACCATTTTAGAAAAGTTTCAAATTTGAAGAGAATTAAAAAATTGTTATTGAGAAGCAAATGTATTTTAATTGCTTACTTTGGTTGTAAATCATTTTAATATGTTTTTAAGAAATTTTAATAATTTCCTACTGTTTTTTTTTAATTTTAATTAAATTTTTTCACAATTACGTAAAGGTTTTTCAAAGAAAATGTGTAGTATTTTTTTTTATATAACTTAAAATACATATCATTTGAAAGAAAATAATTTTTTTGACTTTATTAATTTTTGTTATTTATAATAAGCGAATTTAAAACGTATAAATAAGTGTCTAATCATTTTTCAGCAGCTTATTTAGATATGTAAATATGAATTGTGACACCTTTTTTATTTTTTTAAAATTGAAATCACCATGTTGTTAAACTGAAAAAAAAATTAATCAACTCTTATTTTATTTTTCTGGCCTAGTCTAGGATATATAACATACGTATATTTATTAATAGCCCCGGGTATATTCTGGCCAGTGGTTTAATCTGGCCTGTCACATCATCATTAATTGCAGTGCCATCATTAGTAATATGTTACGGAATAGATTGTCAAATTATAAGCGTCAACCAATTCTTGTGGTTGAATTGGAACTGCAAAACTACTATTATGTGTACTGTTCTGTTTGTTTTAACTAATTTAATATCATACGCTATAGGCTTTAAATTACTCTATTAAATATTGAGTCTATATTTATAAATTAAAAATCATTTTATTAATATATTTTTATTAAAATTAATTATTTATTAAAGAAATAAAATTTTGAATCTTATACAGTTTTTTAACGCATTTGTCTTCACCTGAGAAATAGTACCATAATAAGAATAATTATAAAGGTGGTATTAAAATGTACGGTACACATTTCTGAACGTACATGGGTCCATTGAAAGGGTAAAATGTAAGTGACTGAAACAATGCATTCAATCAAATGGTATGCAGTTGGAATCCAGTAAAAATAATATGGTCATTGAAAAATAAACAGTTTTGCAAAAATCATTTTATTAACATATGTTGTACATATTAACTAAAAACTTATTGATAATTTTATCATAGGTGAAAGACTAGTGGGTAAAAAAATAGCACAAGATATCTCCTAAAATACATAAGAAATTAAGGAAATTATGTTACCGGGTTGTCTGGCCCTGGCTTCTGAAACAACTGAATGGCCACAGGTTTGAGTTGATTTGTGAGGTCGACAAAGAACAGGCCAATGGGCGCACACAACTGAGGACAGGCAGGCATCAATATTTCATTAGATATGAAAAGTAATTTATTGAAACTTCACATTGGCCTAGTAATTAATAATTTCTTTCAATCGTTGACATATATATGTTGTGCTTAATTTTACAGCTATACAATTTTACTTTATAAAAGTTACTTTCGTTTCAGAAAGAAAAAAAAATATGAAAAAGAAGCGAAACGATTATAATTCAATGTTCCGGAAAATACGTTGTCGTACAGACATGTCGCTTTGTCTCTATAACTAACAAACGAGGTAGTTAAATAAAATTTAGTAAAGAAATATTAGGAACACTGATCTTACAGTAAATTTCTCTTTTACAGGGAGTCCATCCAATATTTCAAGGTCACATAAGAACAATCGTTTTTGTTGTATAGCTTCTCCAATCAACAGACCCTCCAGAAATGGACTCAAGATTTTGTCTGTCACTGGGAACCTTCGATACCAAACAGAGTGTGAACAAACATATAAATAACATTTTTTTAAAAATGCAGTAATACGTTATTAAGGAATAAAAGAGAAAACCAATTTATTTCTTATCAGTGGTAATGACACTTCTTTTGTTCCTAATTACCCGTCCATGTAAATATATTATATTTCTATTTTCATCTCATCGTTCATCTTTTACTGTTTACTTTATATTCTATTCAATAACTTTAACATTTACAACAGATCGAAATGTTGCTTTTATTCTAAGCTGCAACAGAATCCAGAAAGAATTGTAAACTTATTTCATTATTTCTAATACATTTGTTAATATCCAAAGTTCTTTGAATTAAAATGTTTATTTTCTTTTTACGCCCCTTTGAAGATAAACGAATCTTGGTTTCGTGGGAAATATATCCTTAGTAATTGTGTTTCTTTCTTTGATTTATTTAAAGAACTTGTTACAATCTAGAACACAATTTTGATTGATTTTACTCTTTTTATCTATGGCTTGAGTCATGGCCTAAGTGCCAAAGCTGAATCAAAGATATTTACGAAAATTATCCGTAATTATGTTCAAATGAAAAATTAGAGTTTTAAGAAACCAACAAGGAAATTTGGGAAAAGGAATGATTTGTTAAAGTGTTTATTTAAATCTCTTGAAAACATATGTGAATATGTGTGTGTTACTAATAATTTGTGAGCAATCTGAAGGAAAACAGATAATGGAAAGATACAGCATCACGTGACTTATATCAGTTTCAACAACTCACTTTTCTGGCACTGAAGTCATCAGTTTTATAAGAGAAGGATTGACGCTTGCCACCCGCTGCATTGCAAAGTTGACATCGTCCTTCCATGCATCAGCTTTCTAGGTGGATTAATCAGAGATTTAATTAGAGGTTAAAGTATTGCTGTCATGATATCCCTAGTACACAATGGGTAAGTGTTTAATTATGTGAAGAAAAAAAAAGAAAACAAATGTATATTGCAAAGCTCTTTCAAATCAAAATATATGATTAAATAAAACTATCTGCTTATAATAACTATATTTCTATTCATTCAATGATTTCAAAGATGGGACGTCACTATCAATTGTATCATTAAAACTCGGGGTACACCTTATTAACGGTTAAGTTACTTGTGTACTTTATATCATGCATGCATTATAATCACCATTTATAAAAAAATTATAATAACTTTGAAATAGAGAATAAAAATGAAATACAAAACATTTCTCGACTGTAACCACGTTAAATACCTTAGGCAACGGGAAGGAAATTGCCGAGTACACATTCAATCGGTCATTGATAGTGTTCCAAGGGCCAGAGCAAAATTCCTTGATCTTCTCATTGAATTTAAGCCATCCAAACAGTAGGACAAAATGACCTTTATATCTAGTAGAAAAGTGCTCCACCCGAGGCAGATCCTTTACCTAAAATAAGATATGATTAATAAGAAAACTTTAATTTTAACATGTCAATGTATGAAAAACTATACTTATTTTTTGTGGTGTTAAATACTCGTTAGGAATTAAATCTGATACACTAGGTAAACATTGTATATGGAAACATTATTTTTTTAAAAATTCAGTAGTTTCTTACTTAAAGCACTTTCTAAATGACGTACCTATAAAATAATATGATTAGAGCTTTAGTTCGACATTCTAAAATTGGTCAACCTGGTGTATAGCACAATCTTTAAACAATGCATACTCTTTAGGAAACAATTTTAAAATAATGTATTGCTATTTCAATTTATTCATTATTTCTTTACTTTTGCAATCAAGGGCTGATAATGTTTTACGCCCCTGTCACCTATGTTACTTTTCTATCTGTTCCAGTAATCTATGTTTTACTATAAATAAACACTCAAATATTTTACCTGAATGGGGCCATTCGGAAACTTTTGATCCAGAACATATTCCTTTCTCTTTTCCTCAATTTCAGCCTTTCTCTTTTCTTGTTCAGATTCGTCATCGTATTGCGGAAGCGACGTGCCAAGATGTTTGATCTTATGACAAGTGTTCGGTCTCAACCAGCCAAAAATCGGGAAAGCAAATGTGTTTTTTGTCTTTAGGTTCTCCACTTCAATTTTCTCCAGATATCTATCGTGCTGCAACTCCAAATTGTCTCGCCAGATCTCTATCCTAGACAAGTTTGCCTTTGTGTCCAGTTGTTTGGTTTCACTGTCAGGGATAACGAAAGTGCACGTGTCCTTCTCATTTAATTCAGTTTTCAGGTGAATTTTATCGGTGCTGCTATTTAAATCATCGGTTAGCCTTATGAATAAATTGACGTCATCAGTTAAGTTTTTGAAATCTTTACCAGTGTGGACTTTGACCATATACGTGTTGCTGCTTCGAAGTTGTGCCATCCTTCCGTCTTGACCAAAATCTCAAACTGAAGCCGGCTTTTATACGTTTATTGAAGTTTGTTTTTAAAAACGCAAGTGCTTAAAGGTCACCTTCATTTCACCTTCGGACTTTTTAGTTATTTAGAAAGTGCATATTTTAAGCATTATTTCTGCGAATGTCGTGCGGGTTCGAACAAAACAAGTTTGGTGTAGGTGGGGGACTCTTGAATTGAGACATCTATAGATAACAAACTTCAAAAATGTATAAGAGGATATTAAGTTTTAGAATTGGGCGTCAAATTCAACCTTTACGGTAAATGTTCACATGTGATTGTCTATAAAGAAACATTATTCCCTTAAGAAACTTATGAACAATGAACGCATTCCAAGGGGTGAGGTGGTACGTCCTGTTAGCACATTTTTCTCAGTACAAAACTGGGTGACATGTTCAGTCAGGTGCATCGAAAGGAACGTGATAATAGAAATTGTAATATAAACATATTTAAACCTTATACTGGTATGGGAAACAAACATGACACACTTAGAAATTGCATAGCAAAAATCAATATTGTCAAATAAAATGTGCTAAAAGATTGTGTTTATTTATCCACTACTTTTAAATGGTATACCTTAAGTAAGGTAACTATTTGGAAAACATTTTTTTGCAAAATAAACAGATTTAACAACAATGTTCGTTCGAGAGCATGAGATCCCTTTAGGGTGAATGTTCATACCAATGTTACATTTAAGCTGCGCGGCCGCGCAGGCATCTGACCTAAGATGCGTAGCAGTTTAAATTTACTGCGCAAAAAATTTTGATAATATCTGCTCTTGTGGGATGTGAAATTATATAAAACAAAAATGAATGCTTAGCAGCATCGCAAACATTTTGTTTGATTTTGCATGCGAAACAACGAACCATAGGCGGAACATCGATCCATACACTTCACAAATAACTTTAATTCCTAAAAACTTTACACTTTGTTATCTTGTGTCAAGTCTCAGTTAAGTGTCATTTAATTATAAATGTACTGGGGTTTGTGTAGTTTCTTTTTCAACTGATATACATTTCTTGCTGAAACGTTCATTGTTTTGTTGTCTAGTCTTCTGACGTTCTACTTTATTTCTTTTAATTAATTTTATCTTTCCAGCAACTCTAATTTCCATCAATAATTTTATTATTATTAAATGATAAAGCTGTTACCATCAGAGCCTAAAAAGTATCTTTGGAATGTTCCAGAGAATATATTTAAACAAGAAGACAAATAAATGTTAGTGAATCTTCACTCACTTGACAGTCTTATGGGATTTATTAAATATTTGTTTCATTCAAAACTACCTGTTCCTGGCCGACCGACTTTACACGCCCTTTTAACACGTGTGATTTATGCTATAATTTAAACCAGTGGTTTCAAGCTTGTTTGCACGTTACCCCAACAATATTAAATTTTATGATGACTTACCCCCGTAGGTCCTGCCCACAAGTCTAACAGGGTTGGGGTGTGCGTCAAACGTTTTTTCAACGGGTCTGAGGCCGAGCCCCTGCCAATAACGATTCTGGTTTTAGAATCCAGAAAAAAACGAATAAAAAATGGATTGATCGTAGATAATATAAGTCAAAACATAAGTGAATATCAAACTTTCATGGTGATTTAATTTGATTCATTTATGCAAGTTCGAATATAATGTTTTAAAGGTTATATGGCTAACGGCTCTGACTTTTCTGATATATAGACAAATAAGATATAATGCGATAAAGTCGACTAAAGAAAAATTTAATAGGACTAATAACTCAAATAATTTATAAAAAAAATAATTCTGCCTTCAATGAGTCTGCAGTACCTCAAAAATATTCCCTTTACACCCCGAAAAGGTTCATTTAATACTCTTTGGCAACCACTGATTTAAAGGGGCATTTATAAAAGAATACATGTTTTTTAATGTTTTAAAACGTGGCATCTTTTTATAGCAGGACAGAAACTAGGTTACAATGCTTGAAGTATTCAACCATTAACCTGCAGGCTTCTTTTAAATTCTTACAGCATTACATCCTGATCGCCAAAATACAAAGATAAAATAGAAGCCCTGTCAAAATATGTTTTCTTTTGTCATACATTTTTTGTATAGACCTTATAGTGTTACATAATAAATATGTGCTGAATCAGCAGGACCTACGCCTACCATGAGGAATATCGAGGTGATTTTCGTCACCACATTTTTCTCTTTGCTGCTTCAGGCCTGGATGCGTTTCTCGGTAATTCTCTGGCAAACAGGGTCATGCGCAGAAATGAGATCAATGTTATATCCGGTTATTATTTAAATTTTTATCTAAAAGAATGCGTTGCTCTAATAAACGTAGGCAGGAGTGCTTTCATTTATTTATTAAAATTAAAGTTGTCCATTTTTCCTCATGGAACAATCTTTATATATCAATATTATCAGCCATGTTATGCTCGATGGCCAAAAAAGCATTGTTGATCATAATAAATTTTTATTGACTTAATGTTAGACAAGCTTCTCGCAACTGGAATTACTTTGACATTTTTAATGAATACCCATCATTAATATTAGGCAGGGTAACTTCGAGCTAAAATATCTTAATAAACTTGAATTAAATTAATTAATTAATTTTTTTCCCCGCGAGAGAAAATAATCCACGCTGGAGACTGTCCATGTGTGATATGTTAATACTCAAATTCAGGGGTCGGGAATCTTTTTCTCTGAGAGCGACATAAACACAACATATTTTGAAAATTAATTCTGTGAAAGTAAACGTTTGCATTTCGTGTAAATTTCAACACTAAAAGTACAAGAATTATGTCTTTGAATTTCTTTTTAATAACATTGTTATGCTGTTTTTTATAAGCAAATAATACGTAGCTCAAAAGAATCTGCATAAACCTTTTTTTAAAATTTTAATAATCGAACAATTGTCTGAGAGCCTATGTAGCCATCAATAGAGCCACATCTGGCTCGCGAGCCATGGTTTCCCGACCCCTCTCAATTAAAAGCAAAATTTTAATTGATTAGATTAGCTGGTTTCATATATGTTTCACGAATTCTGGAACTGCCTAAGCCTCACATGAATTTCTACAATAACCTCATCTTATCAAGGATACAACTTTTCCGTCAACTGTTTTTTTTCCATAACACGACTACATATTCATTTGATCACAAAATTTAGCTCTCTCATATTTTGACTGGAAGATTCAAATACAAAGATACGATAATTAAATTTTATTGTTGATATTTGTTGTTTAATGACAAAACACTAGAGTTTTTCTGAGTAAAATATAAATGTTGTTGAAAATAATAAGAAATTACTGGAAAATTATTCTGCTGCAGCTCAACACTGGTAAACCGGTGGTCAAAATAAATCTAATGCCAAAATCCTCTAGGAATAGGCTGTAATAGATGCAAATTTATATTTCCAGAGTCAGTGGTCTTCAGATATGGCTTTCCCTCTATCACAGGGGTGGGCAAACTTTTTAGGGCGAGGGCCGCATTAGCTAGAAATGAAGCATGAAGGGGCCACACCTAACTAAAATTTAGCCTCGATTCAAGTACAAACATTCATCTTTAACAAAAATGTATTGATTTTTTTATATATTTCTGCAGGCTTTCGCGGGCCGCATAAAACTCTTCAGCGGGCAAAATGCCGCTCGCGGGCCGTAGTTTACCCATCCCTGCTCTATTGGCTTTATTGTTCAATTCATGACAAAAGATACATTTTATAACCCCATTTATTCGTTGGGTTATATATTCTAAGGGGAGAGCGAACTTTGAAGATAATGACCTACTCAGTCAGATTGGGAGGCCTGTTGAAATTTTGTTAAACGGCATATAAATTGCTCAGTTCCAATATATTCCCAAACATTTCTTTATCCAGAATGTTCTAAAAAATATTCTACTGGCTCTTGATGTAACTGCTGGTTGATCCCTTCCTGTAAATGTTGATTATACAAAGGGAGCAGTGTAAGGAGCAGTCTCTTTCCAAATGGGCCGTTTGATTATTACAGCAGTGGCATATATCGAGGTTCAAAGGGCATCTGGATCTTCCTCCGAATCACTAGATTCAGTTTGAGACAGTTCTGAAAATATTGATTTGAATAATTTAAATACTGTAAATAAATCATTTATATTACATATTTCTTTTCAATTTGTTCTAATTCTAAGGAGAACTAGATATTACATTAGAATGAAGGAGAAGTATAAATAGCCAGCAGGAAGGGTGACGTCATTATATGGAAAATAATCATCAGCAGACACTGTCATCTTGAATATCTCTTATTTCCACTGCATTTTGTGGCTTGCCATAAAATCTTGCAGGGTCCATTCTCAATAAATGTAAACAAAAAATTAGCCTTTTATTTTTATTCTCACAATTTCATTTTCATGAAAAGTCATGTCAGCCTATATTTTGTATGTTTATAATAATTATTATATGTAATTTTTGAAATAATGCATAATTGAAGTGCAATTTTACAGGAAATATTGTAACTAAATAATAACATTAGTTAAATAGTTCATTATAAAAATAAATATTGCTGCTATATTATAAAAAAGGCAACAATATAAAATATAAACCTATAAAACAATGGCAAGTCACTGTACAAGATTTGATCATTATTCTCATGGTGTTGCTTATAAGCAAAAGGGTTTAGAGCTTGGTAAATCAAGCTACAGTAACATTTCCTTTCTGAAGGATGTATGACTAAATAATAGAAACCATAAGTCAAATAATTATATTTAAAACCATTATATACTTACATTTTATGAGTCTTGTATCTGATGATAAAGTGTATCAAATTCTCGAAGTAGAAAAAAAATGGGACGACCGCTTGAAATGCTCTCTAAATGCGTATGCTAAGTAAACAATGGCTAAGTAGGTCAAACAAAAGTGAAACTGCTATTAGACCAAGGGGAAATCATCCAATATTAAAAATATCCATGAAATCAAATAGCATTTGACAAAGTTCACCACCTTAGTTTACTTAAAAAACTTAACTACTTTGGAATCTCAGGTCCATTACATCACTGGATCCAAGACTTCCTTTTGGGCAGGGAGCAAACTGTAATAATTAATGGATCTAAATCTGCACCAATAAAGGTTAACTCAGGAGTTCCACAAGGAACTGTGCTAGGTCCCTTACTCTTTTTAATTTATATAAATGATTTACCCAACAACATCTCAACAGGTACAAAAGTTAGGTTATTTGCTGATGATTGTATAATCTATAGATCAATTAAATCAGAACAAGATAGCAAAATTTTACAAAAAGACTTAGATGAATTGATAAAATGGGAAACTAACTGGAGTATGTCTTTCCACCCAGAAAAGTGTCAACTGTTAAGAGTAACAAAGAAAAAGAAACAAATAAATTCAAAATATTACATTCATGGAAAAGAACTGACCCAAACTAAAGATGCAAAATACTTAGGAGTCTTAATAAATGAGAAACTATCATGGAATCCCCATGTCAATGAAGTTATTAAAAAATCAAAACAAAACTTTAGGCTTTTATAAAAAGAAAACTTTAACAAATGTAATAGAGATATACAAACTAAAATGCTACCTCACTTTGGTGAGACCTGTACTAGAATATGCATCTTCTGTATGGGACCCATCCACCAAAGAAAACATTGATAAACAAGAACAAATTCAAAAAAGAGCTACCAGATTCATTACTGGAGAATATTCGAAAACTGACAAGAATAACACCATTAGTTAAATCATTAAACCTTGAAACACTAGAGGATAGAAAAACCAAGAGCAAAGTTATAATCATACATAAAGCAATTAATTTCAAATTAAGAAATACAACACAAAGATAACTTAATACAACCCTCAGATAGACATAAGGATAAAAACACCTTTCTTATTCCGTATGCAAGAACAAACACATACAAGTTTTCGATCTTCCCGTCCGGAATTCGGACGTGGAATGGGTTGCCTGAAGAATCCAGGAAAACCAACACTTTATCAACATTTAAATATCTAATAAAAATGCAGGACTAAACACAAACAATAGATAAGCGTAGGACGCAATAATCTTCTGTGTAGAAGGAGCGTCTGTAAACAGATAAGATAAGATAAGTTTACATACTAATGTACAGAGACGTAACTGTGTTTTTGACGCCATTGTCTAATTTATTTTTAGCGCCTTTTATTTAAATAAAAATTTTAAAATGAGAGATTTAGCGGCGCCCTTTTCATCTGGCGCAGGCCAGCGCCCTTGGCAACTGCCCCAATGCCAAGCCGTTGTTACGCCACTGCTAATGTATACAATTTCTTTGTTTATAAAAATACAACATCTATTGATGAATACAAAATAAAAGAGTAGTATTTGGTAATGTTTTTTGGGGGGTGTAAATTTGGAAATATGTTTTGTCTCATTTGGGGGGAGGGTGACCTGCGACCTCAGTAGGTTCCTTGTGGCCTTTAAAAAAAGTATCTTGTATTTTTAAAATGTGTATTTATAGACATATAATCTTATGCGGCTTCTTTTATTACTGCTTACATAAATATGGCATGCAATGATAAACATGTTCCCCACCTTTACTTCGTTTCAATTACAATTATTTATTCATGTTTATTAATTTTTAAAAACCATAATATAATAGACCAAGTGGCCGCCCATAAATGAAGCACGCTATTTTGGCTGATACTTCACACCCTATCCCCTCGTCACAAAGCTTTGACATCCCCCCAAATAAAAGCAGTATTTTCTGTTTGAAAATGAGCATGTTTCAAATTAAATTTTTGCCATTAAAGTTTGTTTTTAGTGTAACGCTGCATTCTAATATCGTAACACGCGTTTTACATAAACGTCATTATTTAAAGTGTCAGTAATCAAATATTTGAGTGGGAAGTTATTTAAAGTTGCGCGTTTTGACATGACGTCACATTTCTTAAACCCCCCCCCCGTTACACATCGTCACAAACATATGTGACTCCTTCCCTCTCATGTGCATGACGTCATTTATGGACGGCCTCTAAAAAGGGCGGCAAATTGGAGACCACCCTGGGCGGCAAAAGTTCTAGCTTTTGAACTGTTTTAATGTAAAAAATAGACAACTAACCCTAACCTTGACCCTAAAACTAAAAGATCTAATTTAATAGTAATTATAACAAGAATTTTAAATTCCTTTCAATATATTTGTGTTTCTATTTTAGTGTAAAAAATAGACAACTAACTCTAACCTTGACCCTAAAACTAAAAGATCTAATTTAATCGTAATATAAGAATTGTAAAAAAAAGAAAAAATATTAGTCACAACCGAAAATCGAACCAATGCCTGTTCTTCGACACTCGGTTCACCAGTCCAACTCGCAATCATGAGACCACGGAAGTTCGGTACTTTAAAAAGTTATAAATAACTCACTACAAAACCGTCTCTGCGCATGTGCAAAAACCGTGTAACTTAGAACAAAAATAAATAGAAGTAAAAAAAAGATTTTTAAAAACCACGTTTTTATAAGTGGACTAAAAAGAAGGAAATAATTTAAAACTTATAAGTTCAAGTACTTCGATTTAATATGACTAAAAACGTGGGGCGGGCGCTTATGAGGTTTAACATATGCGGTTCACTCATTCTCTCACTTATAGATCTCTCTTTTGCTTTCTAAATTAGAAATCTTTAATTTTTATACCAAACACCCACCCCACGTTTTTAGTCATATTAAATCGAAGTACTTTGAACTTATAAGTTTTAAATTATTTCCTTCTTTTTAGTCCGCTTATAAAAACGTGGTTTTTAAAAACCTTTTTTTTACTTCTATTTATTTTATTCTTTTTAGTCCACTTATAACAACCTGGTTTTTTAAAATATTTTTTTACCGCTATTTATTTTACCAAACACCTCACAAGCGCCCGCCCAACGTTTTAAAAACATTGTGATGTGGTCACGGGGCGAACTCACGGATGTCAACAAAAGCCGACGGTACAGATGCTTTTATATAGACTATAGATAAATTTTAAAAGTTCAATAATTTAATAACGGTACATTTGATCGATCTGAAATTTTGATACAATGCATTGTCATCCAAGATCTATCTGTGGTAAAATTTTCAGATCTCTAGGACCATCAGAAAGGTTCAATTTTACGTTGGCAGATTTGAAAAAATCTTGGACAAAAAACAAACAATGCCCAAAGAAAGCGAGTTAATAAAAACGTGTTAATAACTTACACGGGATGATACCGTGCAAGTTAACATTACGATAAAGGAATAAAATCCAAATGGTCCTCCACTTGACTTCGCTCCCTATAATTGGGTATACACTGTCAATGAATAGTTAGGATTCTTCTACCCTAAGAAACCTAATTCAATGTGTATAAAATCATGTGATTGCTTTTTATTATAATAATATATGCTTTTTAAAAAAAAATAGAAACATGGAATAAAACAGCATAAATTGCCTCACCTTTGTTGTCCACATAACTTAAATGCTTAATGTTAATTACAAAACTTCTGTCACAAAGTTCGAAAGTTCGAAAAAGCTTTAAACAATTTCTCAGCTAACCCATCATAGTTTTGTAAAAAATGCTGACTTAACTGAAACGACTTTTAAAAACATCTTAATAAAAGTAGACAGGAGTCTGTGACATTTCAAAACAACGGTGGCAATAACACATAAAATGAAAACAATATTTTTTTTCACAATTGTCAATATTAGATACCGTGTAGCTTTGTAGTGATCTTTTGCTCGTGGTAGTTTGTTAATTTTGAAATAATTTGGTTTAATGTTCAGAGGCGTAACAATCACTAAGCATCGGGGCAGTTGCCAAGGACGCCGAGTGCTAATACTTTAATAATCAATTTATTCTGTATACTTTAGTATTTCCCTATTTCTCAAGGGCGCCAAAAATAAATTAGCCAAGGGCGCGGAAAACCCAGTTAATGTTTATTATACAATTGTAATAGATGCTTGATACAAAATAAAATAATCTTAACATCTATTTACTTTTTAAAAATATTTACAGCATTGCTTTTAACAAAATAATATGTCTCACGATGAAAAATATAGTTGTAATTTTAATTAATTTTTTAAAATGTTAATATATTTAGCAATATAATTATCCATTAAGTGCATCTACAACAATACTAATATAAATTAAATTATTGAATATTTCATTATCCTTATATATTTTTAAAGAAAACATTGATGTTTAGGATGTACCGTGGAGACTTCTTTGTGTGTCAGACCATGTCATAGGACAACACTTTTATAACCGTTCTTGACATCTGATGACTATTTACATGCTATCCACTAAAATAATGTTATTTTAGAAATAAATTATCTTTGAAAAATTGCTTATTAAAGTTTAGTTTTCAATCCATTGTAAACATTTTAAGTTTATTTAAGTAGCATGAGTATCTGCCAATGTTATGTGTGTCACTACTTGATCGAAATATCACAAGAAATCATTTAATATGAATTAACTTATTTAAAATGAAAGGCTCTAATTTTCAGCAATATTTTTTGAGATATAGATTTAATTGTACAACTGACTTCACATTCGTTGTATTCTCGTGCCATTTTTTTTTGTGTGTCAACACTTTGATTAATTTTAATTAATTTGTTTTTAATTTGAAAACGAATTTGTTATTTACAAATATTTGCCATTTGGGGATTGTTGATTCAAATTAAATTAACAGACACACCTTTGCATTTTAGATGTAAATCTTAATGCTAATTATCTGTTTATATAAGAAATAAGAATACATGGAGACGATAAATCTTCTACTTAAACGAACAAAATAAAGTTCACTACTGCATTAAGTATTGATACTTTTTTCTTGAAATATTTAAAGAAAAAAACATTTATTACCACACAGGAAAAATTCGAATAACTTTCAAATACTTTATTTCCTGCTTTGTTAAATACATTTTTATACACGTTTAAATATGGTTACGTATTTCGAAGTGTAGAAAAATCGTGTAGATAGATCTTTGGCGTTTGGTATAGTGAAATAAAACAAATACACAATGGAATGGAGTCTAATGAGATACGTCAGTGCAGGTGATAGTTGGATGTAAGGCTGTGTAAAGATAACATTTTAATTGGATGTTATTGGTTCTATATCTTTACTAATATGACATTCACGCACTTCTTCATTAA
Source organism: Ampullaceana balthica (assembly GCA_944989445.1). Taxonomy (NCBI): domain Eukaryota; kingdom Metazoa; phylum Mollusca; class Gastropoda; family Lymnaeidae; genus Ampullaceana; species Ampullaceana balthica. Next base: position 32,364 of record CALYLW010000509.1, on the reverse strand, counting down.
GGCATTTGTCCTTACTTATCGTCATTAATGACTTACTGTTTGTTTCGTAAATACTTTTAAAAAAACGATAACGGTGACAGCCTTGACATTTGTATGTTATGGTCTGAAACCCATTGTTTCTTGTTGACATTACCAACTATAATATTGACAAGCTGGTTTCTGGCATATTATGTAACGTCTGCGATTGTTTCTTTTGCTATTCAAAACTATAATAGTAAATGTATGGGTATGTTTAAATTAGGGCTATGGACATTAACGATTAATTTCTCGATTAATTGTTAACAAATTTAACGATTAAATTATTTTTTAACGATTATTCGACCCATCACTTACAAAGTATTGGAAGTCAAAAAGAAAAAAAAATAGAAAAAATAGCGGCTGATAAATAATTAATTTTCCGACGACTACACAAACATTTTGGTTTTAAACTATTGACTGACGGGAATGTTCAAAATCTTGATAAAGTTTGCCAACCATGGTTCTAACACTTCGCTTACTTATCAAACCGAATGAAAAGCTTATTAAGCTAATGGCAGTAATGGAGTCTGACTCAGAGACAGAAAATGACGATAGCTCTACTTGATGAATTACTGCGTTACAAGTAGGAGATAAAAGTTCCTGAATCCATTAACCCTCTTTAATGATGGAAACTTAATGAAGACCGATATCCGATATTGTCATTCCTTGCCCAAAACGTTTTTTGCATAGCAGTTGCCTCAGTTTCTTGAGAATGATATTTAATCTCGGCTGGTTATATTGTCAATTAGACCCGCTCATCATTTGAACCAAATAAGTTCAATACACTTGTCTTTTTGCGTAGTTAGTTAAAAGAAGACATATAAAGGAGAAATTATTGTGTTATTTAGATTTTCAACAAGAACGTTTAATAAGTGTTACTTATAGCATCATAAATTATAATTTTTGTCTTTAATCGAAATTATCGATTAATTAATAGCTAAATTTTCAAAAGTTAACTATTAAATTTGAATTAATCGTTAAAAGCCCTAGTTTAAATTATTTCAAATGGCATGACAAAGTTAGCCAAGAGCTAAATACTTACACTTCTATATGTTTTTGCAATGTAATTAATCTCTATAACATATATATATATATATATATATATATATATATATATATATATATATACATATATACGTTTTTACAATAATACTGATTTATAAATGCATTAAAATTAAAATTCTATTGTTGGAGTTTTCCTCGAAAAACAATTATGACGTCCTAAAACATTATTTTCATTAGTGAGATGCCAAGAATAACTCTATTTTTTTCTCGTTTCTATGATATACTTAAGTCAGCAATTGAGCAAAGCCATGTAAATGAATAATTTGGACTAATAAAATCATGCATTTATTTCACACCAACACCTTCCAATTTGTGATATATTGAAAAGTGTTCCGTAAAAATATTTTTTAATGATTTTTGAGTTCTCTGCACTTTAAACTAATATAAATATATTTTTGCTATTATTAACCCTAATCTATTGATTATCAAGTTTTTGTCAGAAATGTTTATACACGTGTAAACATATTTAAATTGAATATGATTTTTTTTTACACTTCAAAATGGATCAGTTGTTTTTATCGTAACATTTTATTTTTATTTTTATAAAGTTAATCAATTTTGGGATAAATCTATCGTCTCTGTTTTGTTGATTTTTCTATTGTATTCTTTCGTCATAATATTTTAGCTACCAACATTTGTAATTTGAAAGTGTGTTGGCTTTGTCCTTGTAGATAATATATGTACACATAAAATAGTAAAAAACAACAACAAAAACAACATAACAATACATTTTTTTTCTGCATGTCATTAATATTCTTATCATTTAGATAATGTTGTAACAGTGACATTGGTCAAAGAAACCACTGACAACGGCAAGGTAACGATGAATGTTATGTTTTTTGTTCATATTTTGTCATATATTAGCAAGGCCTTGATTTTATTAACATCATCTTAAAAGATGTTTTTATAAAGCATTCTTGGATTGTCATGTTTTCCTTTCTAATGGATTTATTTATGTATCTTGCTAACATTCATGAAAAATGCACCGCTTAAACCTGAATTTTAAATCATTTAACCAAATGAGTCATGATTACCTTTTAATTAGCTAAACCAATCTGTTACAATATTCTGAGTAACAATTTTTATTTTATTAAATTTTATCAAACCTGTCTTTTTCTATATTATCATTTCATTTCAAATCTTGGGCCAATCATTTTTTACCCTTGTCTTTTTAATACAAGTTTGTATTTATACTTAAAATACAAAATACAAAAACAAATTGTTTAATCAAACAATAAATAAACGCTTTATTAATTAACTAACACAAAAGTTTGTGTGTTTGACTAATGCCTTCGTCAGTACAGATAACTACACTTACACAAATATTAAAATTATGTTTAAAGTATCTAACACATTTTATATCAAGACGTAAAAATAAAAAATAAAAACAATAAAAAAAACATTTAAAAAACAATGAATCAGGATATTAGAAAAGGGAGGAAGTAGGCAACCAACAGTAACTCTCCAATTTAAGGCTATAATTGTGATAACTTCTTTGTGTAATTATGCGTTACAAGAATACATTTAAAAGGAAGGAGGGTTCAGTAAAATATTATAATAAAAATAAAACTTTTACAATTCACATATCATTTCAACAAAGTGGACGTAAATTAGAAAATATTTTGGACCTGTTTAATAATGGATTTTTCTAAGAACATTGCTCTATCAATTCAAACGTAATTAAAATGTTAGTTCCCGTCACCGCCGCACCAAAAAGCACCACAATTATTTTTATTGAAATGGCGTTGTACTTTAGACATCTCAGACAGCATGATTAATGAGAGCAAATTATTTTTATAATCTCATGTAAAATATAATTTACAATCCAAAAAAAAAGTATTAATAACTTTTGTTACTGAAAATTGTATTGTTTGTAAAAACATATTTTGTTAAGAAACATCAAAATAAAATTAAAGAAATAGTTTAATTTGGTTTATTTTTTTTTAAATTCACGTAAACTATAAAATTTATATATCTAATTTAATAAATGGATATGCCTTACCGAGGGCAGTACGATAATACGTGTTCTCGGAGTTTTGTGCTTTCAATTTTATCTAGGTGGCACGCCACTTAAATTCTATCCCAACAATAAGGGTCATAAGGCCTATGCATATTTAGGATTTTCTACTCCCTAATGTTCACTCAGTCAAAAGAAATTAAAAGAGCATTTAAGAGGCTTAAGCTATTTTAAATAGATTTAGTTATTTCATACATTTTGTAACATATGATTACTAAGTAATTTTGCAAAATTAATGTTGCCTTTGTTGTTTACATGAATACATTTAAATTGCTACTTTGTGCAGTTATAAAACATTCAGCAACCGTGCCTTACAGAAAGCGAATCATTTATAACATAAACAATTCTTAAAATCTCAAATCATAATAATGTTTGAAGACTAATACACATTTGAATTGTTTATGTCATGGCTATAAGCAGAGTTTACTAGAAACATTAGATTGTTACTGTCACTGTGAAATGGTAAATGATGATAAAGATCTTGAGCTTATTTGTATATGTGAATAAATTATGTACGATCTTTTCTATATTTATACGTTTTATTATATCACTCAGCCATGTATTATGGACATTGAACTACAAAGGGACGGATTAAAGTAGGATTTGTTTATATCACTTAAAATAATAATTAGAATAACGTATAACTGATTACAGAAAGCTAAAAATTATATATTTATTTTAGTTTCTTTGAAAAATTATATAATTTGGATAAAATATAATATTGCTTCGATTGCTTCTTCCTATATACAAAAAGAAAGCAATGCTTCTCATTTTTTACACAAAATTTCTTTATTTTTGTCAGACATGTTTTTAAATTCCCAAGTCAAATAATTTTTAAGACATCAATGAAAGTTCTTAGTGGGGCAGCATTATGTTCTTAGTGGGGCAGCATTATGTTCTTAGTGGGACAGCACAATGTTCTTAGTGGGGCAGTATTATGTTCTTAGTTGGCCGGCAGCACTATGTACTTAGTGGGGGCAGCACTATGTTCTTAGTGGGGCAGCACTTTGTTCTTAGTGGGGCAGCACTATGTTCTTAGTGGGGAAGCACTATGTTCTTAGTGGGTCAGCACTATGTTCTTAGTGGGGCAGCACTATGTTCTTAATGAGGCAGCACTATGTTCTTAGTGGGACAGCACTATGTTCTTAGTAGGGCAGCACTATGTTCTTAGTGGGACAGCACTATGTTCTTAGTAGGGCAGCACTATGTTCTTAGTGGGACAGCACTATGTTCTTAGTAGGGCAGCACTATGTTCTTAGTGGGACAGCACTATGTTCTTAGTAGGGCAGCACTATGTTCTTAGTGGGACAGCACTATGTTCTTAGTGGGACAGCACTATGTTCTTAGTAGGGCAGCACTATGTTCTTAGTGGGACAGCACTATGTTCTTAGTGGGACAGCACTATGTTCTTAGTAGGGCAGCACTATGTTCTTAGTGGGACAGCACTATGTTCTTAGTAGGGCAGCACTATGTTCTTAGTGGGAGAGCACTATGTTCTTAGTGGGTCAGCACTATGTTCTTAGTGGGACAGCACTATGTTCTTAATGAGGCAGCACTATGTTCTTAGTGGGACAGCACTATGTTCTTAGTGGGGCAGCACTATGTTCTTAATGAGGCAGCACTATGTTCTTAGTGGGACAGCACTATGTTCTTAGTGGGACAGCACTATGTTCTTAGTGGGGCAGCACTATGTTCTTAATGAGGCAGCACTATGTTCTTAGTGGGACAGCACTGTGTTCTTAGTGGGGCAGCACTGTGTTCTTAGTGGGGCAGCACTATGTTCTTAGTGGGACAGCACTATGTTCTTAGTGGGGCAGCACTATGTTCTTAGTGGGACAGCACTATGTTCTTAGTGGGGCAGCACTATGTTCTTAGTGGGACAGCACTATGTTCTTAGTGGGTCAGCACTATGTTCTTAGTGGGACAGCACTATGTTCTTAGTGGGACAGCACTATGTTCTTAGTAGGGCAGCACTATGTTCTTAGTGGGACAGCACTATGTTCTTAGTGGGACAGCACTATGTTCTTAGTAGGGCAGCACTATGTTCTTAGTGGGACAGCACTATGTTCTTAGTAGGGCAGCACTATGTTCTTAGTGGGACAGCACTATGTTCTTAGTGGGACAGCACTATGTTCTTAGTAGGGCAGCACTATGTTCTTAGTGGGACAGCACTATGTTCTTAGTGGGACAGCACTATGTTCTTAGTGGGTCAGCACTATGTTCTTAGTAGGGCAGCACTATGTTCTTAGTAGGGCAGCACTATGTTCTTAGTGGGACAGCACTATGTTCTTAGTGGGGCAGCACTATGTTCTTAATGAGGCAGCACTATGTTCTTAGTGGGACAGCACTATGTTCTTAGTGGGGCAGCACTATGTTCTTAGTGGGACAGCACTATGTTCTTAGTGGGGCAGCACTATGTTCTTAATGAGGCAGCACTATGTTCTTAGTGGGACAGCACTATGTTCTTAGTGGGACAGCACTATGTTCTTAGTGGGGCAGCACTATGTTCTTAGTGGGACAGCACTATGTTCTTAGTGGGACAGCACTATGTTCTTAGTAGGGCAGCACTATGTTTTCATTCAGATGCGACACGATTATATAAAACTTGATTATTCAACCTTTCTTTTCCTTCTCTTTTGTGATCCAAAATAACAGATACGTCATTAGTTCCAGTCCTTCACCTTGATGAAACATGCACTTAAAAATATTGTATCATGCTATTGTGGTGTCTCATATTTTCTTTTACTACTTTCAGTATTGATCTGAGGAATAAATTATTCTCTTAACATAACCATAAAGGATGGATAAGGAAAGTGGTTTAGCGAGACAGCAAGTATGATAAGCTCTGCTTATGTTATTGGACCCAGTGGCGTCACTAGGGGGGGCGGGGGGGCTGCTGGGCCGCCTCGGGTGACACCCATCAGGGGGTGACACCCGAGCCTAAAATTATACTGTGTACGATTTTATGTCAGAAAACAAAAGATGACCCATTTTTTAATCTAGAAAGAAATTAAGAAATACAATGAAATACGTTAAACACGAAAATTCTTATTAAAAAAATATCAGTTAACTTGCAATAATAAAACTGTCCCAACACACGAACAACATTAAAACAAATTAGGAAAAAAAAATAATAGTCGTAGCAGAGAGTTCTTTAAAAAAGGCTGGAATGAAAGAGGCAGTGTCTTCTGTTTTAAAAGATATAAAGCCATTTGGGCTTGGACACACCGACAGCATGAACGAATCCCACCTCACGACTCCCTCCACCACAGTGGGGTGGGGGGGAACACGATTTTTATCACCAGCACCCCCCCTTTCCAAAGAAAAAAAATAAAAAGATGGGTTTTCTTTGTTGATGTTTTTCTTGATGAAAATTATGATTTCAATGTCTTTGAGTTAATAATTTATATATATATATATATTTATTAAAGGCGTGAAAGCATAGATATGCATGTTTATATACAGGTAGTCCTCCGGTTACGACGGTCCCATCCCGACTTACGCTGTTTAGTGCTTACGAACGCACCCCAGTAATGAATAGTATTACGCGTTATTCCGTATGTTAAAAAAAATAATAATTCATGAGGTCATGAATTCTTTTCTCTATTTGAAATAACAAAAATTATTGAAAAATATGTATGATTATTATTTCAACCTACAACTTTCGTTTGCGAATTTTTCAAATGGCGAATTTTTCAATCAAGTCAATAAAGCTGAGTAAGCTTACACGTTCCTTTTCAATGCTCATTAGAGAAAGCATATTCAGCCTTTTTCATCCCATGCAAATTCTAACTCATTATATATTCTTTTCAACTTTCAAAGGATCGCTCTCAGCTGCAGTTTGGTGTCATCATTGAAAGATAGATGCGAAGGGCGATGTGTACATTTGTAAAGGACTTTGTGAAATATAGCTCATTCAAAAGCAGCAAAAAATTTTAACTCTGTGCAAGTTTTTTTAGTTTTGCTGTGTGCTAATTTATTTTCCTTACCCTGAGCCTGGGGCTGGACAATAATCTCTTTTAAGAGTTCTGAAAATTGGATTAATTCTGAAGGTAAGCAGTCTTCGAAATCACTCATGAACCTACATGTGGAAGAAAATCAGAAGCCACGGGCCAAATGCTCTTTATGGGTTTCCCGGAAGACCCCCTTTAGCCATCTGGCCACCAAAGAGATGTAACAACTGAGGAACCCCCCAAAAGCTGTCGCTTCTGAAGCGGCCACATGGGCATCGAGGACATACAGTCGAAGATGCCTCCCACTAAGTTCGCTTCACAAGGAGGTGGTGGAATGTCCTACTACGACCCGCTACTACTTTGGCGCCATCCCGGCAAAGCACACGGGTCTCCATGGTTAGGACCGCCGCAGACCGGGGGCTCATCAAAGACCTACCAAGGGTGCAACTCCCCACTGGAAGGTTTCCTCAGAGCTGGCGTCCAATGCGTTCTTCGCGGCACTTTTTGCTAATCCGTACTGGCGCTCCTGGCCCTAAACCGGCACCGCTCGATGGCGTTGCTAGTAAATTGAGGGGTACGAAACGTTTGCTTCGGATTTACCCGACCCCTTCTTCGAAATCACTTGAATGTTCTTTCATTAACTTGGCTGCTGCCCATCTGTTGGCGAAAGTGCTGAGCTCAGTTAGGTTTGTAAGAAAGCCCATTTTCTCATGGATGTATTTATATGCACCTAACCAATGTTGTAGGGCTTAAGAAAGTTTGTCAATGATTACCAGAAATACCTCAATCTTGATTTTTTTCTCCATGAGAATACTGTTTTGTTGATTTCCCTTTATCAAACTGACGCTTTCTTTTTTGTTTGATAGTATTGAAGATTGTTTACACTGTTTTTACCACGGACTTTTCCTTTCCTTTGTCTTCATAGGAATAAAATTAAGAATGCTATTTTTAACAAACTCAATGAGAGACTTCCTTTCTGAAATTGTTTCCTAAATTTCAAGTTAAAATAGCGACTTCCAGTTGTTCAATTTCCTCTAGAAACCCTTCTTCTTCAAGTCGGCAGTCACGTGGCTGATTTTCATTCGTTGCTATTTCTTCTAGTGCTGCGATATTCTCATGGTATGAGCTATTAACAGACATTACAGCATAATGTCAGGCTGACCATCTTGTGTCAGACAAGGCTTTGTTAGCATGTATCAATTTCATATGTTTTTGAAGTACCTTTCAACGATGAGTAGATGCAACAAGTTGGGTATAAAGATTTTGCAGAAGACAAAAAAAATCTGACCGCAGTAGGACAACCTGCTGCTCTTTTCCCAACCGAATTAAAAGATTGAGCTGTGCACGGCACATAATGAGCTACAATGCACGTTTCCGTTATTCTTAATACTCATTTGCAGCATTGCCGTATGACTGCCCAAGGCATTTTCAGGGATTCGTACAAACATAATGGCCTGCATCTTTATTATACACTATAGTTCATAAAAAGTTTGGGGGTCCTTAAATTATTGGGGGCTTTAGCCCGTTCAGCATCCCCCCTTTTAATCCGCCATAGGGGGGTCCAAGCATCTGTGACGATGTGGTACGAGGAGGGGGGTGTTTAAGAAATGTGACGTCACATCAAAAACGCGAAACTTTAAATGAAGGTTCCACTTATATATTTGATTGTTTACCATTTATTTAATTACGTTTTCAATGACTTTACGCGTGTTACGATATTAGAGTGAAGACTTACCCTAAATATATATTTAAATGACAAAACATAATTTGCAACATGCTAATTTTTATTGAGAAATTACGGCTTGGGGGAGGGGGGTCAAAGCTTTGTGACGTCATATCGTAAAAAAGGGGTGGGGGTCTACGTTTTTGTGACAAAGTATGACGCCGGGGAAGGGTGGGGTAAAAATCAGCAACCTCGCGTGACGTCATTTATGGACGGCCCCTTCAGTCGAGAAGGGGTGACACCATGAGCTACCGCCCCAGGTGACACCAACCCTAGTGACGCCTCTGATTGGACCAATTACAATACAATCTATTCGCTCTTTTATTATAACTTAATTATAAAAATCAAAGGACTTGTGAAGAAGCTACACTGGCCAATAAGTAAAATTGCTCGTTCACATTTGATACTAAACGTCACATTCAAACCAAAAAAAAAGTAAACTTAATTAATTCCTAAATTTTATCCAAGCTCTATTTTGTGAATTTCCTTGCTAATTTTTTGCAGTAGTTGCTAAAACACATTGACTTCTGAATTATAACTGATGGCTTTAAATTTACTTCAGTGAAGACGTTTTTAAACACACGCTATTTTTTCCCAATATTTAATACTTAATAAATGTGGCATATCCGATTTCTAGGGTGGGATTGGTGAATCTAGGACCTTTCTGTGCAATAGATATCAAACATGCGTTAACAGCTCTGATAAAGTATCTGCTGGGTCGGGAAAACATAAAGTAAACGCTTGCAGTCGTCTCCATTCAACAACACTCGATTTATTTCAAATGTTTAATCGTATGATCAAGATATATGTGTGGTAGTATTTATATTCTTATTCGTTAGTAGTTATTCAAGAAATAAGTTGTAAAACTCTTGGGTCTAAATGAGCTCCGCCTAAATCAGTGGTTCCCAAAGTGGTCCCTATGGACCCCGAGCATGGGCGTCGCTAGGAATTTTTCCAGGGGGGGGGGCAAAAAAAATCCCACTTTTTTAAAATTTTAACTGGCAATGCCATACAGGTACAATTTTCAACTAAATTCAAGTTCAGTATAAAATAAGGGTTGAAAAAAGCCTTAGAAATTAATAAGACTTACAAATTAGTACTGTAATAGTTAAAATACAACATTTATCAATGCATTTAATAAATTTTTTTTAAATTTCTCAAATGTAGGGGGGGGGCAAATGCCCCCTTGCCCCCCCCCTTCCCTACGCCCATGACCCCGAGGGGTCCCCGGTACATTCAGGGGGTCCGTGGAAAATTAAATTTGATTTGGTGGTCCCTTAACAACGTCAGGGGGTCCGCGCAATGTTTAATATAAATTAATACAATTTTTACCCATTTTTATTATTATGGAAATAAAATAGTATCTGAATGCTTTTTCTACTAATTAAATATCATATGGGGGCGCTATCAGTCATGGAATACAATGTTGTTTTACATAGAAATGTTAGTAGAGCCATGGTAATTTCCACAACTATAACCAATCAAAATACTTGGTTTATTGAAAGGTCAAGTTTAATGCATAAGAAATGCGGAATTGATATAAATAGGTAGAAAAATACACATTTTTTTTAATGTGAATCAACCAGATTTGAAAAATCGGGGTAATTTTCTTTGTCTAGAAGTTATATTATCTAAATTTTAATATTTTTAAATATATCTTTATAAAGAGTTTTAAATACATAAATACTTTAAGACATAAAACTATATAGCCATTAAAGAATGTAAGATTGAACGCATGAAATTATATTTCATTTTACGTTGCAGTAACTTTTAATCACAGTTTAATTTAAATGTTACATAAAACGTTCTAGTACAGTCTGCTACTGTATAGCATATATCAAGCCATAGAGCAGCATTTAAGTTTTTCAATGCACATTAACTTGTTGCAAACCTCCTCTGTAAATTACAGCGATAAAGTATTCATCAAATTCTTTTATTATCAAAACAATAAATTATATCTTGTTGAAAGCAGTAGCCGTAGTTATCCGGTTAATGAAATGGTTTGGCACAGAGCCCGTGTTCTATGTTATGAAGGAGACCAGGCTTACCGCTTCTGCATAAACCTTGAAGAAAGTATCCATTAGGACATGTCGCCCATTTATAACTAGAATCAAGAACCAAGATCTAGTCAGCAGCTTGGTTACTCGGTTGATAGGAGCTGTATTTTTCTGGAGCAGAACAACACTGTGCGTATTCAAGAAGACCTATACCATCGTCCACTGTTTGTGTATTACGCTCCAAACTTCGGATATAAGTTTTGTCATTTGAACATTTAAGGTTGGGCCACACTATCAAATGCCATCGAGCATTTGATCAAGCATTTGATCAAACACACGCACTATAAATATTTTTGTATTATTACGCAACCTCCATATCACATGGTATATTATTACAAATTGAAGTTCAAAGTTCATCATCGGAGAGTTGTTTATGTTGACTACTATGTGCTATTAATTTAATAAAATTGCTCGTGATCAACCAAATTTTTATCAAATCATTATTATTTTAATAATGTCAAAACAACAACAATATACGATTTATTACGAAGTAGATATGCATTTTATTTAAATTAGGCTTTTAAAAACAGAGATTTTTTTAATTAAAAGAATGAAAATAAATAACAAAATAATAATAAAGACTTCAACTTTAAATTCAAAATATTCAAATGAATTTGTAGAATGAGTATAACTATGACTCATGTTTAAAAATGAGTTAATATGTTTAAATATTCATACTATCTACTACTGTGGCTAAGGAGACTGTCATCGTTCGTAGAAATTACGCAAAAAAAAATTCGTTATTTCGAATCTATGAAATAGAACTAATAATTAATAATGATGTTATAAGATAGATGAAGGTACGTTTAAAAAAATATTTTGCCCCTCCTTGGTCATAAACACAAGAAAAAATAAAAAGCTTGCCAAGAGTCTAGATCTATAACTATAACTCTAAATTATATTTCAATACTTTGTTAATCAAATTTTGTTCAGCCTAAGGCTAAGGCCTACGCCTAAGCTTAGGAGCCGTCCATAAAGTAAGTCACGCACCAGAGGGGGGAGGGGGTGTAAAAAAGTGTGACAGGGGAATACATTGTGTGACAGTGACAGTTTGTGTTAATAAAAAATTAGTTTTGTTCGAAAGAGTGACGTACTTTAGGTGGGGGGGGTCCGAGATTTGTGACAGGGTGGAGGGGGGAGTTAAAAATAGCGTGGCATACTTTATGGACGCCCCTTATTTTAATTAGTTAATTGGGCCTATGCCTATATATATTTACATTAATTTATTTTATACATAATTACTTACTGGCAATTTTTTCATATTTTATTACCCCCCCCCTCCCCCTCCGGCCACAAAAAACTTAGACACCCTTCCAAGATGACGTCACAGAGCTTTGCCGCGCGGAACCCCCCCCCACACACACACACACAAAAAAAAACAAATAAAAAAACAAAACAACTCCTCCGCCAAACAACGGAACATACGGAATTTTACAGTTTGGTGTCACCCCTTGTGATGGTGTCACCCGGCAGTGGCATAGCTAGGGAGTGCAGGGGGGACATATGTCCCCGGGCGCCACATTAGGGGGCGCCAAAATGAGTATTAAAATTAATTATTTAAATTAATTTTGATGAAAACTAATGTACTTCAAATACGTTTGCAAGATTGAATTTTGGAGCTCCACAAATATCTTCTTTACAAACCAGTTGGCAAGCATGATTTTGGCACCCCCATTGAGCATTAAGGGGCGCCATTTGGCTTTTCAAACTAAAAAAGTAACCATTAAAGAATCATTTTTAGGTTTTGTTCATATACATTCCAAAGATGCAGCAAGCCTTGAAAGGTTATCGTAGAGAAACTGGAATATGTTAGCATACCTCTAGCCGACTGTCGGTCACAATAACATAACAATGCTGATGCAATGACCAGTGGCGTAGCTAGGGTCATCTGCGCCCGTGGACATGACACAAATTTTGCGCCCCTTCCCGGACCGACAATGAGCCCCCTAGAAATTTTTTGAAATTTTGCGGTTTATATGGTTCATTTTCGAAGCATCTGGTATTTTAATGAATTACAATACAGACTAATAATTCTCTATGCGATTGCAAACAATTAATTGTAAGGAAAAATCTGTCAGTCCGAGAAGGGGTGCAGAATTTGTGTAATGTCCCCAGGCGCAGATGACCCTGGCTATGCCACTGTCACCCGGTGCGGTCCACACGACCCATGGTAACATCTGATTACATTATGTCTGGCCAATACTTTCAACTTTGTTGAATGTATTTTTAATTGGTGCATGTACAAGAAAAACAACAATCCAAATAAAATACAAAACCTATAGCTACTTTGAATCATCTTTTTTAAATACCCATATTTAATAAGTTTAAAAAAAATTAATACATATAAAAAAATTAAAAGCTAACCTAATATTACTATTAGTATTAGACTTATCACCATCACTTGAAATATTATACAAACAATTTAATCATATTCTCTTGAAATATAACTAAGAAAATGTAACTGTCCTATAAATTACTTATTCCATAAAAATAAAACTTCAATTCATTTGTTATTGTACTATACACATATATTGTAAAATTCTCTGACCAATAAGAACCATATGCACTTACAATTTTATTTTAGGTGAGTGATGTGTATTATAAACAGGACTGAATACAAAAATTTCATCAAACATAAAATAAGAAATGTATAATTAAATAAAAAGTAGCAATTTATTACAGTTTATTGCAACATGGCCTAAACTATTTTATTTACTTATAAATAAATTATATGTAATAAAAACATAGCAGACACTAAGATGTAATCAGTAGGTGTATTCAGGTTATTTATAAATAAAAACCATATTATTTTTACTTGAAAAAAATGCAGCATATTAAGTTAATAATATTTTTCTTTTTAAACTTTAGAAAATGAAGATTGTTAAAATTTATTGCTAAAAGCCAAATCTGAAAATGAAAACATATATATACTTTTATGAAATATTGCACTCATTAGCTTTCACTTTCTTAATTTTTTTTTCAAGTCCCAAACACTTTTACTCTTTTATTTTTATGTAGAAACAAGATTATTCAGTATAATTTATTGTCAAAATTTGAATGAAAGACACATTAAAAACCATAACTTTATTTTTGAATACATTTTGAAACTTCATGTGTGTATAGGTGCTCAAATCATGTAATTATCATTGTGTATATATATATTATTTTATATACATTATATTTATATTTATATTTATATATATGCAATATATTAAAAATGTATGTAGCATTGAAAGGAACAAGTAATGTTTAGATTTAATTATTAGTTATAACTTGTATAAATCAAACATAGATTTACAAACTTATTAATTTTTCAAAAAACATTCACAACAACAGATTATTTAATAATAACTCCTATTTAAACAAACATTTATTTTAGTTTAATTTAAATGCATTACTTTTGATTAATGATTACTTGTTTTCCTTTCAAATTGTTTAGATTTATTAAAATTCTTATTTATTAGATATTCATCTTTTCTTTGGTCTTATTACTATTACTCTAACCAATTCTCTACAAATTGGAGAAAAAAATGTTAAATAGAGCCTTTCAATCCTCATCTTTCAACTTCTCAATATCATTCTAGCAGTGATGGCTTTTAAATTGTTGTGTTTAGGCAAGGAACAAAATTGCCTCAACATAGAGTAATTTGATACAACTACAATTAAAACAGTAACCTAATTTTGGTTGTTTTAAAAAAAAATATTTACAATACTATTAAACATTTATTGATATAAATTTCAGATGGTTGGTAACTAGTTTCTAATCATGATAACTACTGAAATGATCTTGTGATATTTCATGATTTTCAAAATAATTTGCTTATTTTACCAGTCTTGTGGTAGCATTGAATCTAAAACATATTAAAGTCTCTTAGCCTTGTAATAACAGAAAGAGGATAAAAATGAATTTAAATACATTTATGTAAGTAGTAAGAATAGTAATGAGGAATTTGTTTCATTCTTCATAATTAAATTAATTTTTTTATATCTCTTGCTCCAGTAACTTAGTAGAGTGACTTGGTATCGAATAGGATTCAAACATGCTGTCATCATCTAAATGAAAGTCGGTGCTATTGGATGTAGTCTATTCTTTCTGAAAAACAAAAATGCATATTTTTAACTATCTTTAAAAAAAATATTTAAAACTCAATATATTTAAAAAAAAAGGACATGTTGCTAAAATTTGGAAAATTTACATTGTTTTGGTAATTTAAATTATGTTTTACTCTTTCATTGCTATGCAAGAAATAAGGTAGAAAAACCTTTTTGTTTACGTATGCGCGTCTAAATAAATAAAAATAATACAAGGGAAAAGTATGCTAGTTACAAAAAATATTAAATTAAAAATAAATTGGAGAAAAAAATATTCAAAATATTTTCTTAAATTTTAATTAAATTTTATTTTTAATGATTAATCGATTAATTTATTGTTATTTTCCGCAGCCCTATTTTTAATATTAATATTATAATAAAAGTTATAATTAGTATTATAATAAAATAATATAATGAAGCAAATTCATTCGATAATACTATTAATAATATGACAATTATGTTTTGTTATTGTTATTAAGTTATTATTAATTAATTCAAAGTGATTCATACATTCCAGGTCTATGGTACATATTGATAATATTAAATTTAGATATTAATAATTAATATATTAATTTTTTTTAAAAATAATATAATATTTATATTTATGTGCTTTCCTTAAAAACTAAGCTATAATATAAAAAAAATTAATAATAACTGAACTTACCATTATGATTTCGAAGTTTCTTGAACTTGATAACTTATCAGTGATCAGTAACAGCAGACTTTTTCTAGGAGAAGTAGTAGTAGTTGTAGTAGTAAGTTAGAAGTACAAGTAGCACTATTACTATTATTATTATTATGTCACGAAGTATGATCAGAGTATTTGTTCGATTCAAATTTTGTCCTTCAAAGTGAAGACGTCGCGTAGATATTATTAGATTTTAAAGACCATTTGGTATCCTGAGGATTTGTTTTCATTGTGAATATTAGCGTATTATCCTTGTTTTCATTACGATTTTGTAGAGCTGATATATAATAATTAGACTAGAATCAAAGAAAGTGGCAGCCATTAAAATTATGATCAGCTGTAAAGTCAAGTCACGTGATTAATGTTGACTTCTATTACATCTGCATTCGCGCGAGCATTTGATAGTCTGGCCCAACCTTTAGAGAGCCCTTCCTTGTCAAAGCTCAGAACCCAGTTATCAGTGGAGCAATAACCCTGTCCACTCACAATCAGGTTCAAAAGTGATAAAAGAAGTAGGAAAATCTTAGACATATCTTTCGCATTTTTTCTGTAGTAACCTGTGAAACATTAATTATTTTAAATTGAAGAAAATAAGGGATTTTAATCAATAGAAACAAAAGAAAAATCATATGTAAAAAATATAACAAAAAATAATTATTATTGCTTTTTAGATTGCTCCTATCTAGGTAACTTGTTACGAAAACTTATGAATTCTGATCTTTTTAATTGTGCTGCTACCAATAAGGCTGTCGGGTTCAGCAGAGCGAAAGTTAAATTAGTGTCAATTATTCGTGAGGTTTTCCTCAGATCAGCCGTAGAGACTCCATAAACTACAAAAGAATGTAGCAAGAATTTTATTATTGATGAGAACTTCATATCTTATTATACCAGCTCTTAACAACCGTGAATGAGTTAAAGAATGAACGTCAAAATCATCCCAATGACACACATCCATATAAGAGATGTGTACATAGTTATTTCAAATGGGCTTCACTGATCTATATACGAGATATGTATATAGTTATTTCAAATGGGCTTCACTGATCTATATACGAGATATGTATATAGTTATTTCAAATCGGCTGCACTCAGCTATGTAAGAAATATGTAAAATGTTATTTCAGTGCACCTGCACTCATCTATATAAGACAGGGGTGGGCAAACTACGGCCCGCCAGAGCATATTATGCGGCCCGTAGGCTTGTAATATTTTCCGATCTTATGTTGATGTTAATTTTGTTTGTTTAAAATTTCCCCTATATTTTAAAAAAATTTATTCCGAGAATTGTATTCGAATCTAGGGACATTAAATCGGTTTTATGGCTCCAGCATTGATTTAATAGTTATCATTAGTCATTATTATTAACATTCTTATTCAAAACAAAATTTTAGCTCAATCGGAAGTGGCTTTTGTTTACGATTTAAATATTGGCGGTTTTGATTAATGGTGTAACTTAAAAGCAAATAGACGTTGATTTAACCATGAGTGCTGTCAAAAAGAGAACGATTGAGGACGAATGTCCTGTTTGTAATGACGATTTGACCGCTAAATATTGCTTCACGAGAGTTGGCAGCAAAGCAGTCTGCTAGCTGTGCCGTGAATGTGTGAGCGTCTTTAGGAATAGAACTGAAAAATACACCACCAAACTAAACATTTGGATTTCGGACAAAATTTAACGAACGAAGAAAGAAAAAGGAAATGCCAGGAGTTGTTAATAAATTAAAGAAGCAGCAAACTGCTATCACTAAAAAGTCTTTAATACTATATTCTGCAAAAGAAGCCAGTTTGGTGCTGTCCATTAGAATGTAAAATGAAACCAGTCTTTTTCTGACAGCAAGTTTGTTAAGGAATGCTTTTCAGATGAAACAATCATTATGTGTCGAGAACAGAAAATACACTTTGATAGAATTTCTTTATCAAGGAGAATTACAGTCAAGCATGCTGAAAAAAATATTGACAATTTAATGCACCAACTTCGAGATGCAAGCCAATACTTTTTGTGTACTCGCTTGCGTTGTACGAAAGTACCGATGAGCAGGACACATCACAATCAATTTTTGATATTTATACGGGAATAAACACTCTTTTCTGAGCTTACCGAATAATTACTTAGTGTTGAGCCACTCAAAGACACAACTGCAGGCAAGGATTTATTCAATGCTGTTGAGAACTGTGTTGAAAGAACTGTGTTGAAAGAACTGTGTTGAAAGAACTGTGTTGAAAGAACTGTGTTGAAAGAACTGTGTTGAAAGAACTGTGTTGAAAGAACTGTGTTGAAAGAACTGTGTTGAAAGAACTGTGTTGAAAGAACTGTGTTGAAAGAACTGTGTTGAAAGAACTGTGTTGAAAGAACTGTGTTGAAAGAACAAGGTTGGTGTTGAAAAGATAGCAAGTGTTACAACCGATGGAGCACTGGATGTTATTGACCCAGTTGTCAGTGTGATAAACCTCATTAGAGCCAGGGCACTTAACCACAGGCAGTTCAAGGCACTGCTTGAAGATTTGGAAACTAAATATTATGATATAATATACAACTGCAGTATCCGCTGGCTGAGCCTGGGCAAGATATTTAGGCGAGCGTTGGAACTCAAAGAAGAAATAGTTACGTTCCTGGAGATGAAGGGTTTTGTTTGCGAATTTGTTATTATCAATATTAAAGAGCAGTGGAAGTTAGACTTCATGTTTGCTATTGACATTATTGAAAAGTGTAATGAACTGAATGTCAAACTTTAGGGCAAGAGCTTGTTTGCACATACAATTTTTGTTAAATCATTTCAGGCTAAACTCTCCCTGTTCTCCAGGCACGCATGTGAAAACAGATTTCGTTATTTCCCTTTGCTGACACAGAAAATCATTTGAGGTGAAAAGGTTTACAAGTAAAAAGCTCAGTTGAATGCCTTGTTTGTGGAATTTCAAACAAGGTTCCAGGACTTCACCATTCAGTACAGAAGCTGATGCGATTCCAGAGGATATACAGTTAGAGCTGTTTGACCTAGAAACAGAAACCTGGAGAAGTTGAAGTCAGTTCTTCTGCTGGATTTTATTGGATGTTTGCCAGCTTCAGAATTTCCCAACTCAAAAAAACTTTGCTGCCAAACTTTTGTCACTAATCGGGTCCACATACAATTGTGAGCAAGCTATTTCTTGCATGAAAATAAACAAGTCTAAGAACAGATCGATATTGACTGACTGCAATGTGAATGCTGTCAAGTGAATCACAACAAGTAAATTTGTTCCACAGTTCAAGAAATTAACCAAAAGTGTGAAAAGTTACATACTTCTCATTTATTATAATTGTTCTCTATGGTCAGCTTGTATGTAAATTAAGTTCCTACTTCTTCATAGTCATTATAACAGGTAACAATAAACTTTTTTTTTAAATACATATTATGGAATAGTAAAATCCGATTAAACCTTTTATCAAATAAGAAACTGTTTCAGTTCGTATTTAAAATGTAATTTACATGTGTAATAAAGTGTGAATGTGAAACAAAATAAGTACATGGTTATAACCACTAATTCATAAGTTATGCATTGTAAATTGTTATTAAAGTAGACAAAATATATAGATGCAACCCGCCTATAACAATGAAGTCTTCAATGCGGCCCTCCGAAAAAAAAGTTTGCCCACCCCTGATATAAGAGATATGTACATAACTATTTCATAGGAGCTGCACTCGTCTATATAAGACATATGTATATAGCTATTTCAAAGGGGCTGCATTTAGCTATATAAGAGATTTGTAAGTAGTTATTTCAATGCAGCTGCACTCATCTATATATGATATTTACATAGTTATTTCATAAGGGCTGCACTCTTCTATATAAGAGATATGTATATAGCTATTTCAAAGGGGCTGCACTCATCTATAAAATAATTTCTTAAGTACACACTTGAATAGAAGAAGTGTATTTAGAGCAATTTGCCTAGATTAATAATATATTGTATTTTATTTGACTTAGAGAGAGTTTAATAAAAATCAAACACAATGTTTAACACATTATATTTTTGTTTAAAAAAGGTAACACGTCTTTTAAAAGTTTCAATTCATGAGGAGATACTCGTCTGGCATTAGCAAGAGCGTTTTAAAAGAGGAAACAATTATCATCACAAACATTTTCTACGCAAAATTGCAAACATAAAACCATGAACACTGTATCTGTATATTTATATATATTTAGAAGAGAATTATAATTTTCCTAATGAAAAAGTGAAAGCTAATTAAGTGCTTAAGAGATATTAGTTGAAGAGCACGTGAATTCTCCTATTAATAAAACTTAGTTTAACTTCCATCAGAGATGTTTGAAGCCAATTTGTTAGATTCAGCGATCAAAGTATGTGATAGATTTTAAATTTACAAAAACATATTATAAAAAAAAATGATTATAAACAGTGTGCTACATATTTATTTTCATATTTGTTTGAGGTACGATCCAATTAACTGCATTAACTTAAAGAGAGCTCTACGTAGGCCTAATGCTAAAACTAGTGCAAACAAAATGTTCATTAGGTTGTGTGACGGAGCTTAATCTGTATTCATAGTGTTTATAAAACAAATTTATAAATTTACCTTCTCAGAGATGTGCCGAATTTCTGCTTGATTTGTTTAATTAGGTCGCGCTAACAGTCTCTGTGGCAGAATATATACACAATACCATGGCCTTAGAAATAGATTTTCTCAAATGTGTGAAATTCAGTTAATTACTTAGGTCATTGATTATATCGAACTTCGTGACACACCTAGATTATAAGCGTTGCCGAACTCTTTACCCAACATTAATCAATTTAAAACTGAATATTGTCGCTTAGTTCACAAAATTGTAGTCTTTGACAATAAACGTTCAAATGATTTTTCGGGTTTTTCATATATGCTTGATGTAGTGAAATTTAAAATTGTAGGATTTTAATGTAGTTTTGACCATTTTTAAATTTATTTTTTAGCTAAAATTTTTACATTAAGAATAACAAATTTAATGAAGTTCTTCAGAACTACAATTCAGAAAAAAATATGTAAAGAAAATTAATATCTGTAAAATGTTGATAAAATCCTCCAGTATTCATTTCTAACGCAAAGTTTTAAAAAAACCAAGTTTTTCTTTTCTACATATTCTATTATTCAAACAATTAGGGCATTATAATCAAATATTCTGTTTTGTAGGCAAATATTCACCATCACTTTCATAGCACATATCCATTCCTTAAAATCTAAAGTATATAATAACGTCTTTGTTCTTAAACTTTCCCCTCAGCGGTGCATATTCGGACTTATTCTAAATGATATTTGTCCGATTGATTCACTAAATATTCGGATCTGAAACCTCATATAGGTCCCTAAATACCAAAGGTAAATTATAAAGAATACATGGAAGCAATAGTTTTGAAGACTTGAGAAGTGGAAGTATTACAAACTAGATACGACCGGCGGCGTGGCATACGCTGCAGACATGCTCATCATAGATAGTGCAAAGAATGGGGGTGAGAGAACGGACACAAACAGCAGCACAAAGAAACTGCCCCTCCTCCTTTACTACCATCCTTGCCAACCATAAGCCCCTAAACTGTGATTGGCCAACCCTAGCGAGGGTTAGTCATGTTCGCAAAATACATGGAGTAAAGAACGGGCAAAAACAAACATTAAATAAAACAAACCCGTAAAAACAAAGTTTTTGACTATAAATCCCTTATATATGAGACATAACTAACAGTATTGATTATTTTCAAACATTTACAGACTGACACCGAGTGATGTCCCTTGTCTTTAATAAATGGGGGTGGGATGCGAGGGGGTGTCGGCACGACGGTCGGCGTCAACACGACGGTCGGCGTCAACTCAAACTCACGTGGAACTGGGCAGAAAAAAAACAATAACAAACAGTGAATTTTGAATTACATACCTCATATAAGGATAAACTAAAAATGCTCTAATTTAATTACGGTACGTTCGATCGATCTGAAATTTTGATACAATGCATTGTTAGGTTAGACGGGTCCGTGTTCCAAATTTCAGTTCGATCGGATCATGGGAAGTGGGTCATTTTTGACTTCTGTTTTTCCGCCCGCCGAGCCCAAGACAGAGAGAGAGAGAGAGATGAGAGAGACGGCCGCGAAGTTAAATATAAGGGATTTAATAAAACAAACCCGTAAAAACAAAGTTTTTGACTATAAATCCCTTATATATGAGACATAACTAACAGTATTGATTATTTTCAAACATTTACAGACTGAATCTGTCTTAACACAAGTTTGCTTCATAACCCTAGGGGGGAGGGGTGGGTGGGAGGGGGAGAGGGGAAAAGTCTGGTCACCGATTCGCTTGACCGAGCTCAGAGTGACACGTAAAATGTAAACAAAAGCGCACCGTCGTTTCGTTGGGTCGCCTCAATGCTCAAACTTTCACGTGGCAAAAAAACAATAACAAATCGTGAATTTAAATTACATACCTCATATAAGGATAAACTAAAAATGCATTAATTTAATTACGGTACGTTCGATCGATCTGAAATTTTGATACGATGCATTGTTAGGTAAGACGGGTCCGTGTGCCAAATTTCAGTTCGATCGGATCATTGGAAGTGGGTCATTTTCGACTTTTGTTTTTCCGCCCGCCGAGCCCATGAGATGATGAGAGAGAGACAGAGAGAGACGGCCGTGAAGTTAATATAAGGGATTTAATAAAACAAACCCGTAAAAACAAAGTTTTTGACTATAAATCCCTTATATATGAGACATAACTAACAGTATTGATTATTTTCAAACATTTACAGACTGAATCTGTCTTAACACAAGTTTGCTTCATAACCCTAGGGGGGAGGGGTGGGTGGGAGGGGGAGAGGGGAAAAGTCTGGTCACCGATTCGCTTGACCGAGCTCAGAGTGACACGTAAAATGTAAACAAAAGCGCACCGTCGTTTCGTTGGGTCGCCTCAATGCTCAAACTTTCACGTGGCAAAAAAACAATAACAAATCGTGATTTTAAATTACATACCTCATATAAGGATAAACTAAAAATGCATTAATTTAATTACGGTACGTTCGATCGATCTGAAATTTTGATACGATGCATTGTTAGGTAAGACGGGTCCGTGTGCCAAATTTCAGTTCGATCGGATCATTGGAAGTGGGTCATTTTTGACTTCTGTTTTTCCGCCCGCCGAGCCCATGAGATGATGAGAGAGAGACAGACAGAGAGAGACGGCCGCGAAGTTAATATAAGGGATTTAAAAAAGGGGGTGGGTTGGCAACAATCCTTCTTGTGTTGACGTGCGTTGTTCCTTCACAGAATAACATAGGATTCGTAGTGTAGTTGTTATCATATCCGTCTTGCATGCGGAAAGTCCTGAGTTCAAGCCCCAGCAGGAATATTGTTTTTACGGGTTTGTTTTATTTAAATCCCTTATATTAACTTCGCGGCCGTCTCTCTCTGTCTTGGGCTCGGCGGGCGGGCGGGCGGAAAAACAGAAGTCGAAAATGACCCACTTCCCATGATCCGATCGAACTGAAATTTGGCACACGGACCCGTCTGACCTAACAATGCATCGTATCAAAATTTCAGATCGATCGAACGTACCGTAATTAAATTAATGCATTTTTAGTTTATCCTTATATGAGGTATGTAATTCAAAATTCACTGTTTGTTATTGTTTTTTTTCTTCCAGTTTCCACGTGAGTTTGAGTTGACGCCGACCGTCGTGTTGACGCCGACCGTCGTGCCGACACCCCCTCACATCCCACCCCCATTTATTAAAGACAAGGGACATCACTCGGTGTCAGTCTGTAAATGTTTGAAAATAATCAATACTGTTAGTTATGTCTCATATATAAGGGATTTATAGTCAAAAACTTTGTTTTTACGGGTTTGTTTTATTAAATCCCTTATATTAACTTCGCGGCCGTCTCTCTCTCTCTCTCTCTCGTCTTGGGCTCGGCGGGCGGAAAAACAGAAGTCAAAAATGACCCACTTCCCATGATCCGATCGAACTGAAATTTGGCACACGGACCCGTCTAACCTAACAATGCATCGTATCAAAATTTCAGATCGATCGAACGTACCGTAATTAAATTAATGCATTTTTAGTTTATCCTTATATGAGGTATGTAATTTAAATTCACGGTTTGTTATTGTTTTTTTGCCACGTGAAAGTTTGAGCTGACGCATTGAGGCGACCCAACGAAGCGACGGGCGCTTTTGTTTACATTTTACGTGTCACTCTGAGCTCGGTCAAGCGAATCGGTGACCAGACTTTTCCCCTCTCCCCCCCCACCCACCCCTCCCCCCCCCCACTAGGGTTATGATGCAAAGTTGAGTTAAGACAGATTCAGTCTGTAAATGTTTGAAAATAATCAATACTGTTAGTTATGTCTCATATATAAGGGATTTATAGTCAAAAACTTTGTTTTTACGGGTTTGTTTTATTTAAATCCCTTATATTAACTTCGCGGCCGTCTCTCTCTGTCTCTGTCTCTCTCATGGGCTCGGCGGGCGGAAAAACAGAAGTCAAAAATGACCCACTTCCAATGATCCGATCGAACTGAAATTTGGCACACGGACCCGTCTTACCTAACAATGCATCGTATCAAAATTTCAGATCGATCGAACGTACCGTAATTAAATTAATGCATTTTTAGTTTATCCTTATATGAGGTATGTAATTTAAATTCACGATTTGTTATTGTTTTTTTGCCACGTGAAAGTTTGAGCATTGAGGCGACCCAACGAAACGACGGTGCGCTTTTGTTTACATTTTACGTGTCACTCTGAGCTCGGTCAAGCGAATCGGTGACCAGACTTTTCCCCTCTCCCCCTCCCACCCACCCCTCCCCCCCTAGGGTTATGAAGCAAACTTGTGTTAAGACAGATTCAGTCTGTAAATGTTTGAAAATAATCAATACTGTTAGTTATGTCTCATATATAAGGGATTTATAGTCAAAAACTTTGTTTTTACGGGTTTGTTTTATTAAATCCCTTATATTAACTTCACGCGCCGTCTCTCTCTCTCTCTCTCTCTGTCTTGGGCTCGGCGGGCGGGCGGAAAAACAGAAGTCAAAAATGACCCACTTCCCATGATCCGATCGAACTGAAATTTGGCACACGGACCCGTCTGACCTAACAATGCATCGTATCAAAATTTCAGATCGATCGAACGTACCGTAATTAAATTAATGCATTTTTAGTTTATCCTTATATGAGGTATGTAATTCAAAATTCACTGTTTGTTATTGTTTTTTTTCTGCCACGTGAAGTTTGAGTTGAGGCGACCCGACGAACGACGGTGCGCTCTTTGTTTACATTTTTGACAGTGACATCGACTCGGTCAGCGATCGTGACCAGACTTTTTCCCCTCTCCCCCTCCCACCCACCCCTCCCCCCTCCCACCCACACTCCCCCCCCAGGGTTATGAAGCAAACTTGAGTTAAGACAGATTCAGTCTGTAAATGTTTGAAAATAATCAATACTGTTAGTTATGTCTCATATATAAGGGATTTATAGTCAAAAACTTTGTTTTTACGGGTTTGTTTTATTAAATCCCTTATATTAACTTCGCGGCCGTCTCTCTCTCTCTCTCTCTCTCTGCTCTGGGCTCGGCGGGCGGAAAAACAGAAGTCAAAAATGACCCACTTCCCAATGATCCGATCGAACTGAAATTTGGCACACGGACCCGTCTTACCTAACAATGCATCGTATCAAAATTTCAGATCGATCGAACGTACCGTAATTAAATTAATGCATTTTTAGTTTATCCTTATATGAGGTATGTAATTTAAATTCACGATTTGTTATTGTTTTTTTGCCACGTGAAAGTTTGAGCATTGAGGCGACCCAACGAAACGACGGTGCGCTTTTGTTTACATTTTACGTGTCACTCTGAGCTCGGTCAAGCGAATCGGTGACCAGACTTTTCCCCTCTCCCCCTCCCACCCACCCCTCCCCCCCTAGGGTTATGAAGCAAACTTGTGTTAAGACAGATTCAGTCTGTAAATGTTTGAAAATAATCAATACTGTTAGTTATCTATACTAATAAAAGGCAAAGCCCTCACTCACTCACTGACTCACTGATTCATCACTAATTCTCCAACTTCCCGTGTAGGTAGAAGCATGAAACTTGGGGAAGTTGTCGAGTAGCCTCTCGCGACGAAAATTGGAGTAAAAGAATTTTAAAAATAACACTCATGGGGGTCGGGGGGCCCAAAAACGTTTTTTTTTCCTTATATGGCCTATATAAAATTTGAAAATCACCAATTTTCCCATTTCCCGAGTAGGCAGAAGCGTGAAACTTTGTGAAGTTGTTGAGTACAATCCCGCGATGGTAACGGGAGAAAAAATATTTAAATTATCACTTCCTGGGGGCCGGGGGCCCCAAATTAAGTTTTTTCCTAATATGAGCTTTATAAAAACTAAAAATCACTAATTCTCCTATTTCCCGTGTAGGTAGAAGCATGAAACTTGGGGTGGTTGTTAAGTTCACTTCCGCGAAGGTAACAAGCAAAAAATATATTTAAATTATCACTGAATGGGGGCCGGGGGCCCAAATGTAATTTTTTTCTAATATAAAAAAATGACTCATCACTAATTCTCCAACTTCCCGTGTAGGTAGAAGCATGAAACTTTGGGAAGTTGTTGTGTAGCCTCTCGAGACGAAAACTGGCGTAAAAGAATTTTACAATTTTACACTCATAGGGGCTGGGGGCCCAAAAACGTTTTTTTTCCTAATATGGCCTATATAAAATTTGAAAATCACCAATTCTCCCATTTCCCGAGTAGGCAGAAGCGTGAAACTTTGTGAAGTTGTTGAGTACAAACCCGCGATGGTAACGGGAGAAAAAATATTTAAATTATCACTTCCTGGGGGCCGGGGGCCCCAAAATTAAGTTTTTTCCTTATATGAGCTTTATAAAAACTAAAAATCACGAATTCTCCTATTTCCCGTGTAGGTAGAAGCATGAAACTTGGGGTGGTTGTTAAGTTCACTTCCGCGAAGGTAACAAGCAAAAATATATTTAAATTATCACTGAATGGGGGCCGGGGGCCCAAATGTAGTTTTTTTCTAATATAAAAAAATGACTCATCACTAATTCTCCAACTTCCCGTGTAGGTAGAAGCATGAAACTTTGGGAAGTTGTTGTGTAGCCTCTCGAGACGAAAACTGGCGTAAAAGAATTTTACAATTTTACACTCATAGGGGCTGGGGGCCCAAAAACGTTTTTTTTCCTTATATGGCCTATATAAAATTTGAAAATCACCAATTCTCCCATTTCCCGAGTAGGCAGAAGCGTGAAACTTTGTGAAGTTGTTGAGTACAAACCGCGATGGTAACGGGAGAAAAAATATTTAAATTATCACTTCCTGGGGGCCGGGGGCCCCAAAATTAAGTTTTTTCCTTATATGAGCTTTATAAAAACTAAAAATCACTAATTCTCCTATTTCCCGTGTAGGTAGAAGCATGAAACTTGGGGTGGTTGTTAAGTTCACTTCCGCGAAGGTAACAAGCAAAAAATATATTTAAATTATCACTGAATGGGGGCCGGGGGCCCAAATGTAGTTTTTTTCTTATATAAAAAAATGACTCATCACTAATTCTCCAACTTCCCGTGTAGGTAGAAGCATGAAACTTTGGGAAGTTGTTGTGTAGCCTCTCGAGACGAAAACTGGCGTAAAAGAATTTTAAAATTTTACACTCATAGGGGCTGGGGGCCCAAAAACGTTTTTTTTCCTTAAATGGCCTTTATAAAATTTGAAAATCACTAATTCTCCTGTTTCCCGAGTAGGCAGGAGCGTGAAACTTCGGGAAGTTGTTGAGTACAACCCCGCGATGGTAACGGGAGAAAAAATATTTAAATTATCACTTCCTGGGGGCCGGGGGCCCAAATTAAGTTTTTTCCTTATATGAGCTATATAAAAACTAAAAATCACTAATTCTCCTATTTCCCGTGTAGGTAGAAGCATGAAACACTAGGTAGTTGATAAGCACACTTCCGCGATGGTAACAAGCGAAAAAAATATTTAAAATAACACTTAATGGGGTCCGGGGGCCCAAATGTAGTTTTTTCTTAAATAAAAAAACTGACTCATCACTAATTCTCCAACTTCCCGTGTAAGTATTAGCATGAAACTTTGGGAACTTGCTGAGTACACTCTCTCAACGATAATTGGCGAATAAGAATTTTAAAATTCACACTGTTGGGGGCCCGGGGCCCAAAAACGCTTTTTTTCCTTATATGGACTATATAAAATATGAAATCACTAATTTTCTCATTTCTCGAGTAGGCAGAAGCATGAAACTTTGGGAAATTGTTGAGTACAACCCAGCGATGCTAACGGGAGAAAAAATATTTAAATTATCACTTCCTGGTGGCCGGGGGCCCAAATGAAGTTTTTTCCTTATATGAGCTATACAAAAACTAAAAATCACAAATTCTCCTATTTCCCGAGTAGGCAGAAGCATGAAACATTGGGAAATTGTTGAGTACAACCTCGCGATGGTAACGGGAGAAAAAATATTTAAATTATCACTTCCTGGGGGCCGGGGGCCCAAATGAAGTTTTTTCCTTATAAGAGCTATATAAAAACTAAAAATCACTAATTCTCCTATTTCCCGTGTAGGTAGAAGCATGAAACACTGGGTAGTTGATTAGCACACTTCCGCGATGGTAACAAGCGAAAAAAATATTTAAAATAACACTTAATGGGGTCCGGGGGCCCAAATGTAGTTTTTTTCTTATATAAAAAACTGAAATTTCACTAATTCTCCAACTTCCCGTGTAGGTATTAGCATGAAACTTTGGGAACATGCTGAGTACACTCTCTCGACCATTATTGACGAATAGGAATTTAAAATTCACACTGTTTGGGGCCCGGGGCCCAAAAAGGCTTTTTTTCTTATATGGACTATGTAAAATATGAAATCACTAATTTTCTCATTTCTCGAGTAGGCAAAAGCACGAAACTTTGGGAAGTTGTTGAGTAAAAACCAGCGATAGCGACGGGAGGAAAAAAATTAAATTATCACTTCCTGGGGGCCGGGGGCCCAAATGAAGTTTTTCCTAATATGAGCTATATAAAAACTAAAAATCACAAATTCTCCTATTTCCCGTGTAGGTAGAAGCATGAAACTTGGGGTAGTTGTTAAATACACTTCCACAAAGGTAACAGGTAAAAAACAATATTTAAATTATCACTTAATGGGGGCAGGGGGGCCCAAATGTAGTTTCTTCTTATATTAAAACAGACTCATCACTAATTCTCGGATTTACCGCGTAGGTAGAAGCATGAAACTTTGGGAAGTTGTTGAGTAGCCTCTCGCGACGAAAATTGGCGTAAAACAATTTTAAATTAAGACTCATGGGGGCCGGGGGCCCAAAAACGCTTTTTTTCCTAATATGGCCTTTATAAAATATTAAAATCATCAATTCTCCTGTTTCCCGAGTAGGCAGAAGCATGAAACTTTGTGAAGTTGTTGAGTACAATCCTGCGATGGTAACGGGAAAAAAAATAATAAATTATCACTTCCTGGCGGCCGGGGGCCCAAATGAAGTTTTTTCCTTATATGAGCTTTATAAAAATTAAACATCACTAATTCTCCTATTTCCCGTGTAGGTGGAAGCATGAAACTTTGGGTGGTTGTTGAGTACCCTCCCGCAATGGTAGCAGACGGAAAAAAATTAAATTATCAGCTCGATAGGATCACGGGAAGTGTGTCATTTTTTTACTTTTCGTTTTTGTTTTTCTGCGGGACTACAACAGACAGACAGACAAGACGGTGAAGTTAATATATGTATTATATCCATCATGATCCATTTTGAAATCAATTTGTGTTTTGAATTTGTGTTACGCGGGTTCTCAATGCTTACTGAAATCCTAATTTACCGCAGCAATGCGCGGGTATTTTGCTAGTCTATACTAATAAAAGGCAAAGCCCTAACTCACTCACTGACTCACTGACTGATTCATCACTAATTCTCCAACTTCCCGTGTAGGTAGAAGCATGAAACTTTGGGAAGTTGTCGAGTAGCCTCTCGCGACGAAAATTGGAGTAAAAGAATTTGAAAAATAACACTCATTGGGGCCGGGGGCCCAAAAACGTTTTTTTTCCTAATATGGCCTATATAAAATTTGAAAATCACCAATTCTCCCATTTCCCGAGTAGGCAGAAGCATGAAACTTTGGGAAAGTTGTTGAGTACAACCCCGCGATGGTAACGGAAGAAAAAAATAATTAAATTATCACTTCCTGGGGGCCGGGGGCCCAAATGAAGTTCTTTCCTTATATGAGCTATATAAAAACTGAAAATGACAAATGCTCATATTTCCCGTGTAGGTAGAAGCATGAAACACTAGGTAGTTGATAAGCACACTTCCGCGATGGTAACAAGCAAAAACAATAGTCAAAATAATACTTAATGGGGTCCGGGGGCCCAAATGTAGTTTTTTTCTCATATAAAAAACTGACTCATCACTAATTCTCCAACTTCCCGTGTAGGTAGAAGCATGAAACTTTGGGAAGTTGTTTTGTAGCCTCTCGAGACGAAAACTGGCGTAAAAGAATTTTACAAATTTTACACTCATGGGGGCTGGGGGCCCAAAAACGTTTTTTTCCTTATATGGCCTATATAAAATTTGAAAATCACAAATTCTCCTATTTCCCGAGTAGGCAGAAGCATGAAACTTTTAGAAGTTGTTGAGGACAAACCCGCCATGGTAACAGGCGAAAAAAATAATAAATTATCACTTCCTAGGGGCCGGGGGCCCAAATGAAGTTCTTTCCTTATATGAGCTATATAAAAACTGAAAATCACAAATGCTCATATTTCCCGTGTAGGTAGAACCATGAAACACTAGGTAGTTGATAAGCACACTTCCGCGATGGTAACAAGCGAAAACAATATTTAAAATAACACTTAATGGGGTCCGGGGGCCCAAATGTAGTTTTTTTCTTATATAAAAACTGACTCATCACTAATTCTCCAACTTCCCGTGTAGGTAGAAGCATGAAACTTTGGGAAGTTGTTTGTGTAGCCTCTCGAGACGAAAACTGGCGTAAAAGAATTTTAAAATTTTACACTCATGGGGGCTGGGGGCCCAAAAAACGTTTTTTTTCCTTATATGGCCTATATAAAATTTGAAAATCACAAATTCTCCTATTTCCCGAGTAGGCAGAAGCATGAAACTTTTAGAAGTTGTTGAGGACAAACCCGCAATGGTAACAGGCGAAAAAAAAATTATCACTTCCTGGGGGCCGGGGGCCCAAATGAAGTTCTTTCCTTATATGAGCTATATAAAAACTGAAAATCACAAATGCTCATATTTCCCGTGTAGGTAGAACCATGAAACACTAGGTAGTTGATAAGCACACTTCCGCGATGGTAACAAGCGAAAACAATATTTAAAATAACACTTAATGGGGGTCCGGGGGCCCAAATGTAGTTTTTTTCTTATATAAAAAACTGACTCATCACTAATTCTCCAACTTCCCGTGTAGGTAGAAGCATGAAACTTTGGGAAGTTGTTTGTGTAGCCTCTCGAGACGAAAACTGGCGTAAAACAATTTTACAATTTTACACTCATTGGGGCTGGGGGCCCAAAAAACGTTTTTTTCCTTATATGGCCTATATAAAATTTGAAAATCACAAATTCTCCTATTTCCCGAGTAGGCAGAAGCATGAAACTTTTAGAAGTTGTTGAGGACAAACCCGCAATGGTAACAGGCGAAAAAAAAATTATCACTTCCTGGGGGCCGGGGGCCCAAATGAAGTTCTTTCCTTATATGAGCTATATAAAAACTGAAAATCACAAATGCTCATATTTCCCGTGTAGGTAGAACCGTGAAACACTAGGTAGTTGATAAGCACACTTCCGCGATGGTAACAAGCGAAAACAATATTTAAAATAACACTTAATGGGGTCCGGGGGCCCAAATGTAGTTTTTTTCTTATATAAAAAACTGACTCATCACTAATTCTCCAACTTCCCGTGTGGGTAGAAGCATGAAACTTTGGGAAGTTGTTGTGTAGCCTCTCGAGACGAAAACTGGCGTAAAAGAATTTTACAATTTTACACTCATGGGGGCTGGGGGCCCAAAAACGCTTTTTTTCCTTATATGGCCAATATAAAATTTGAAAATCACAAATTCTCCTATTTCCCGAGTAGGCAGAAGCATGAAACTTTTAGAAGTTGTTGAGGACAAACCCGCAATGCTAACAGGCGAAAATAAAATAAAATTATCACTTCCTGGGGGCCGGGGGCCCAAATGAAGTTCTTTCCTTATATGAGCTATATAAAAACTGAAAATGACAAATGCTCATATTTCCCGTGTAGGTAGAAGCATGAAACACTAGGTAGTTGATAAGCACACTTCCGCGATGGTAACAAGCAAAAACAATAGTCAAAATAATACTTAATGGGGTCCGGGGGCCCAAATGTAGTTTTTTTCTCATATAAAAAACTGACTCATCACTAATTCTCCAACTTCCCGTGTAGGTAGAAGCATGAAACTTTGGGAAGTTGTTTTGTAGCCTCTCGAGACGAAAACTGGCGTAAAAGAATTTTACAATTTTACACTCATGGGGTCTGGGGGCCCAAAAACGTTTTTTTCCTAATATGGCCTATATAAAATTTGAAAATCACAAATTCTCCTATTTCCCGAGTAGGCAGAAGCATGAAACTTTTAGAAGTTGTTGAGGACAAACCCGCAATGGTAACAGGCGAAAAAAAATAATAAATTATCACTTCCTAGGGGCCGGGGGCCCAAATGAAGTTCT
>CALYLW010000508.1:406853-423637 GCA_944989445.1 Ampullaceana balthica | reverse complement strand
GTGAGCAGACCGAGAGATCGTGAGGGAGAGGGAGCGATGTGAGTGCGGACGATGGGGGGAGAGATCGGAGGAGAGGGATCAGACGAATGACGTTGTAGATGCTGTCGAGAGGATGTTGGTGCTGATGGTCGGGGCAGAGAGCGAAATTAAAACTGAGATGCTTCAGGAGGGAGACGTAGAGGGTCCGGAGAGAAGACTGTTCGGAGGCAGGAATAATGGAGAGATGGTGAAGAGTAGAGAGGGCGGGTAGACCGTGAGAAGGATAAACGTGAGAAGGGAATAGGAGGTGCGTCGGACGAGTGAGTCAGCGAGACCGGAGGAAGAGATGCGAAGTGGAGATAAGCTGTACTGAAGAGGACGGCGTGAGAGGTAGGAGGGAGCGGAGGAGAGGGTGGTGATATCTGCGGAGTGAGGAGAGCGAATGTCGTGAGTAGAGTAGTGGACTGTAGACGCGAGAGGTGACAGGAGGAGAGGTAAGGGGACGGGGCCCTGAGATGTAGGAGATGGGAGAGCAGAGATGCTGGTGAGAATGACGAAATGGGAGGTGTGGATCATGGGCACGTAGTTGAGAGTTAGTGAGTTGGAAGAAGGTTATGTGATGATGGTGCGCGGTGAGAGACGCTGAAGATTCGTATCGAGCGAATGAGGCGCTCAAACGAGAATAGGATGGGAGGAGGTTAGAGAAGAGTAAGAGAGAGATATTGAGGTGAAGAGAAGGAGTAGGAGACTTGGATGAGAGAGCGGGGGGGGGAGTTGAGGAGAGGGAGAGAGTGAGAGTAGATAACAAGAACGCGACGAGATGAGAGACGAGGAGAGAGAGAGAGAGGAGTTGCAACTACGAGGGAGGCAGTGGAGTGTTGAGAGAGAGAACCTGTGTGACGACGGTGGGAGTTGAGGATTGGGTCGATGGATGATGGGAGGTCGTAGAGGCCGCCAGGAGATTGGGGAAGAGGAGTAGAGAGCGACTTGATGAGCGGAGAAGCGTCGAGAGGAGAAGGTGGCATCGACGGGAGGTGGTGGATAGGGAGTTGAGTGTGAGTGAGTTGGAGGGTCGAAGTGGGGGATGAGGTGATGAGAAGTGGATGCGGAGAGTGGAGACGAGGATGGAGTGTCGACGAGAGATGTAGTCGAGATGCGAGTGAGGAGCTGGCGCAGAGGTGGCCACGTGACAGCTAAGAGAGGTGAAGTGCAGGAAGGGGAAGATTGAGATAGAGATGGCAGGAGACAGAAGTGTCGAGTGAGAGGAGACAGGAGATGTGATGCAGCGTGAGTTCCTTTGACGATGAGAAGGAGGTGTCGGATCGAGAGATTGGACGGGAGAGTTAACGGCGACGGTTGGAAGGGAGGACGAGGCGCAAGTCGGCGAGACGAGGAGGTGGGAGAGGGGCGAGAGACGTGAGTGGAGCGGGAGGAGAGAAGAGGAGAGCGCCCAGAGGAGAGGGGGGGATTGAGCTACGAGTGACGGGGAGAGATGGCGTGAGAAGAAGAAGCAGTCGATCCGAGAGTGAGATTAGGAGGTGCTGAGATGTGTAGAGAGAGACGGTGAGGGTAGAGGTCGTGATGGAGGAGCCCTCTTGGATGAGATGAGGATAGTGAGAGGGCAGACCCGAGAGGAGTCGAAGACGTGAAGAGATGGTTTGCGACATTAGAGCGAGAGTGAGGACTTCGGTGGCATGGAGAATGGTGGGATGTGGGCGTGAGTTGAGAGAGTTATGAGTGAGAGATGTGAGAGGTGAGAGGAGGGGGGTACGGGGCGAGAGTAGAGGGTGGCGGGCTTGTGGCACGCAATCCGTTGATCTGCAGTGAGGAGAGGCTTGTTTCTGATAGAAGGAGTGAGCCGAGTGTTTGTCGTGCATGTGGACAGAGAGAGGAAAGGCAGATGAGAGTTGAGTCGACGAGTCGGTGTGTGAAGGTAAGTTTGGTTTGCGAGAGGTGGCCACGTCGACGTCAGTAAGAGTTAGGGGGGACGGGAGTGGGCTGAGGAGCGGCGAGTCTATGCTGAGGCGGATACGCAGGTTTGAGTGCGTGACTGATATGTGAGAGGCTAGAGTGAGGTGGTAGTAGTAGAGGATCGAAGAGGAGCAAGGACGAGTGAAAAGTGGGGAGTCGGTGATAGAGCCGCGACGGATGGACGAGACTTGGCGGGAGAGAGTCCGACGCCTGACCGAGGATGGGGTGTAGAGTGGGTGGGATCGATCCGGCGTGTGTCATGGAGGTGAAGAGTCAGTCGGACGGAAGCGGTCGGTCCGCTAGAGGCGTGTGTGAGCATGAACAGTCGAGGTAGAGAGTGACTCGAGTGGAGTTGATCAGATGCGGAAGGCAGGGCGGGTGGAGAAGACGAGATGTGTTGGAATGATGAGAGGACGGACGACCGGAGGTGCTGGTGCTCAGCCCGATGCGGTGACTAGAGCACGAAGTGTATGACGGACCGTGCCGATCAAGTCCCTGTGAACTGGAGAAGAGGAGGCGTGACGATGACGGAGTGGTATCCGAGACGTTGCGTGGGTGGTTTGTCGTTTGGTTAGCCCTGGGATGAGTGGCACGTCTGGGCGCCAGTCGGCAGCAGTGGTGATAGGAAGAAGTGATGTCGGGAAGAGATGTCCGCGTGGGAACGAGGGAGAGGTGGGAGTAGGAAGAGTGGTGGCGATGCGACGAATAGAGAGAGAGAGGGGGGGAGTTGGCCGATCCGAGAGATGGGGGCGGGAGCATGGTGTGATGAGTGGTGAGTGAGGTAGGACGTCCAGAGGAGTGGCAAGATGGTGAGAGAACGCCGGTGGCCGGTCCCCGAGAGCGTGGTCGAGAGGTGGCGCCAAGATCCGAGATGGAAGAGGTGGCAGACACTGTCGAGTGGCGATTGGGTTATAGACGGGTGGAATCATGCGGAGTGTTTGTGTGCCGAGAGAGTTGAGATGTGCCGGCGTAGAGATGAGTTTTGTGAGGCTGTCCAGATAACGACGAGGGGGTGGGGGAGGGTGAGGATGTCGTACAGAACGGGATGAGGTGCTACACGAGTAAGTGATCGAGTGGACGAGAGAAGGTGGAAGTGGGTAAGGTTCGCCGATGTATCACCAGAGGCTTGTGGTGCGGTGCCGTGACCCGCCCCTGGTAGAGTGGGTAGTGGAGTGTCTGGGTCCGGCAGGTGCCAAGACCTCGGCGCAGACTGACGTGTGTGTGCAGGATACATAGGATGGGAGTTCGGACCCATAGCCGCGCGTCGGGAGGGGGGAGGAGACGAGTTCCGACCACTTGAATTGATGAGTGAGTTGTTTGCAGAGTGAGCCGGGCGAGGAGAGAGAGTGATCTGTAGAGGGTTTTAGGGCAGAGGGAGGGATATCTGCTGCTGTCCACTTACTGTAATGCGGGCGTGTGATGAAGACAGGCGCCAGGGCCGAGTGAGACGAGACAGACAGGAGATGTGAGAGAGGAGGGACGAAGGAGAAGTGAGAGGCCGAGGAGTGATGAGTGAGTCTAGAGGTACGAGTGTGGAAGAGTGGCTGTGATGGAGACAGAAGCTGTGATTTCAGAGGAGGCTGACGCGGAGACCGCGAAGAGAATGTGATAGGGACATGAACCCTGAGAAATGTGAGAGGTGAGTGAGTGGAGGAGTGTTACACTTGAGTTGCGAGTGCGAGTTGCGAGCGTGCGCAGTAGTGCGAGAGACGAGCACCGGGGTTTGGATGGGAGAGGAGGTGGAGGGCGATGGAGTGAGAGAGACGAGAGCAGAAGACGCTGGCATGTGGGAGTGGAGACCCTGAAGGAGTCGAAGAGTGAGAGAGTGAGAGGAGAGGGTATCTGAGAGCGAGGAGAGAGGGGCGAGATGGACGAGGAGAGTGGACAGCAAGAGTGAGTGAGAGGAGATGTAGGGTGCGAGTTGTTAGGCCGGACGAGAGGTCTGGAGAGGCCGCGCCCGACGAGCGGGGTGTCCAAGAGTGGGAGCGTGAGAGCGAGTCAGGCCGATCTGTCGGATAGAGTGTGAGAGTTGCCTATGACATGAGGGAGCGCGGTGCAGTTGAAGCTGAGAGCGCGGAGCGGAGCTGAGAGGGAGCAGGTTGTGGATGGCAGCCAGAGCCGGCCGAAGAGGGGAGGGGAGGAGCAGAGTGGAGGACCGGACGGACGGGCCAGCAGGGTCGCGAAGATTGAGACCGAGTGGTGGTGGACCGCGGTTGGATGAGGGAGATAGGTGAGTCTGGGGTTGGGAGTGTCAGAGAGATGACGCGGGAAGAGTCGGGTGAACGCGTACGAGGACTGGCTGGGGGAGGGGGGAGAAGAGAGGTGAGACGGATGGTTGCTTCGCGACGACGAGAAGGTTGGTCGAGGATGGGCGAGAGATTTGTGTGACGAGTAGTGAATTGTCGGGGGCGGAGTGATCGTCGATGTGGGTCGTACTAAACAGTGTGCACTGGTGGAGAGTGTAGAATGAGTGAGATGAGACGAGTAGTGCGTTGGGAAGAGTCGCGGCGAGAGGAATTGGGGGGGGGCGGGGATAAGGTTCCGAGGGTGACCTGGTTCTCGGATCCCAGTGGGGTTTTTCGGGCGACGTAGGAGACGATCTGGAGAGTGGACTGAGGGGAGTGATGGAATGGTGGGAGGTTGCGGAGATGGAGTGAGGTGGTGGTGGGGGCGTTTGTGAGGAGTGGAGCTGAGTAAGCGCCACGCGGATCTGTGAACGAGGGCGAGGAAGAAGAGTCCGGCACGCGTGATAAGATGTAGTGAGAGAGGAAACGGGGATGAGTGTGATGAGGTCGAGGGTCGAGAGGAAGATTGTGAGATGTCGGAGGCGCCGGAACCGTTATGGAGCCGAGATCTGAGGAGAGAGAGGGCTGGGATGAGGAGGGGGGGCGAGGAGTGAGAGAGAGCGCGAGCAAGAGGCAGAGTGCGTTCGACTCGAGGATGGTACGAGGGGGGGGCAGGGATGGGGGGGGGACAACAGAGGGTCCGTGAGAGGAGCTGGACAGAGGTGAGCCAGAGTTTGAGTGTGGAGCATACGCGAAGCGAGAGTGGGGGACGCAGAGTGTGGAGCGACAATGACTGCTCGACTCGATGCAGAGCGCGGGTCCGAAGTCGAGGTCTTGGTATGGTCGAGTGAACAGACGCCATAGGATTGGTTCCTAGACGGGTGAGCTAGAGACGTGATGTGCAGAGTGACGGGGAGATGGAGCGAGAGTATCGAGAAGGACCTCATAGTGGACGCTAGGAATCGGGAGTGCGGGGAGATAGATTAGAGAGGTAGAGAGAGTGAGGGCTGAGGACGAATGAGGCGAGTGATCATGCCTGAGTTAGAGGGCAGCGTGAGTCGGGTAGCGACAGAGCAGAGCCCACGACGCCTGTGAGAGATCAGGTCTTCGAACGTACGCGAGACGAATAAGACGGGTTGTTCGCGTGGATGAGGGACGAGAGGCAGAGATAGCGAGGAGAGGAGGGATGAGGGGGGTGAGAGTGTCAGTGAGGAAGAGAAAATTTTTGTAGACATGGAGGCGAGAGAGCACGTGTACGAAGTGGGAGCGGGGCCGGTGCAGACGAGGTGAGAGGTAGTGTGACGAGTGTAAGGTGGAGAGAGACGTTTCGTGGTGTGTATTTTTGAGACGTGAACGCTTGTGAGAGTGAGTTAGTGCGACGACTCCGAGCGGGGGGTAAGAACGAGAATGACAGAGGAGGAGAGGAACGGACGAGTGATGTGGCCGGTGAACTGATGAGAGAGCCGTCGATGGACGGGCGGTCCGGGGAGGATGAAATGAGTGAAGATGGAGCGGGGGAGGCTGGTCGAGGAGAGGAGCAGAGTGCTACGGCAGTGGGTCCGCGAAAGTCAGATTTCTGCTGAGAGCGCACGACCAGAACATCCCGACGGAGGCTCGAAGAGGGGAGCGGAGATAACTCCGGAGAGGAGACTGAGGAAGGACGAGTGATGGAGACCAGAGAGGAGTGTGAGAACGAGGGAGAGAAGGAAGAGTAGTCGAGGTGAGACGTGATGAGGGGAGGAGGGAGAGTTAGGTGTGAGGAGAGAGGGAGGTCGACTGTTGTGTGAGAGAGAAGCACGCCGGCCGGTGATGACGATGTGAAGAGAGAGTGGAGTCGGTGGAGTTGAGAGAGAGAGGACGAAGTAGGGCCAGGTGTGATTGCCGAGAGAGAGAGAGATGAGGGGATCTCCGAGTGGGAAGGAGCGCGCTGGAGGGCGGATGCCAAGACGGAGACGGAGTTGACGAGAGAGGGACAGAGAGGGTTCGGGGAGAGGTTCGGAGAAGACGGCGAGAGAGAAGGGTGAGTACTCCCGAGGTCGCGCGGAGAGGAGGAAGCCCGAGTGAGAGTGGGCGAGAGGCGAGGAGGAAGGAGGAGGAGAGGATAGTGGATGGTGAGTGAGTGCTGATGGGTGTGAGGCAGGTAGGGTTCGGGAGAGACGGGACGAGAGTGGTGAGAGAGACGAGTGATGAGTCGGGAAGCGCGTAAGCAATAGCGGGATGAGTGACGTAGAGAGAAGTGTCTTGATCGGTGAGAGGGGTGGCGGGGGAGTGTGTAACGGGGGGGGGGGGTGGAGACTGAGGTTGACTGTCTTGGTTGAGAAGTAGCGAGATGGAGTAGAGGGAAGATGAAGTTATACGAGGGAGATGTGGACTCGAGTGAGAGAGGTAGAGACGGTAGGGTGCGGAGAGAGGGGATAGAGACGAGCCCCTACGGAAGTAGGACGATCCGTCGAAAGAGGATGAGAGCGGCTGATTGGGCGAGGGGCGGTTGGCAGGAGCGGGGTGGGCGGCTGGGGAGGGCGGGGGGCTGAGGGGGGAGGAAGGCGGCAGGGGCGGGAGTATGGGCGGGTGGGGCATTGAGGCGCGGGGGGGGGGGGTAGGGTGGTGCGGTGGGAGGGTGCGGGGGCGTGGGGGGGTGTGGGTTGCGGGACGTCGTGAGGGGGATGGAGTTGGAGTGCCGGTGGGGAGGAAGTGGGGGGGGTGGGAGGTCGTGGGGGCCGAGGACTTGTGACGGGGGGAGGAGGGCGTGGGTGCTCAGCGAGGTGCGTCTGGGTAGGTAATGAAGAGAGTAGACCGAGAAGGTAGAGGTTTGATGTGGAGTGAGTAGATGGAGACGAGAGATGGATAGATCGAGGGAGTCTAGATGGGTGCCCGATGCGATGAGGTGAGAGGAGTTGGATAGATGGTAGAATGGTGGATGTGATGACGAGGTACCTAACAGAGTGGCGATAGCAGGATGCAGGGAGTGAGACGACGCTTTGAGTAGGTGTGGACGTTCGAGAATGAGAAGGAGGATTGGAGTGGGCCAGGATGAAAGAGAGTAGAGAGGACAGGGAGTGAGAGAGACGGAGGAGAAGCGAGAGAGGAGTGGTGGAGAGGACGAAGGATGTACCGAATTTACAGCTGTCAGAGAAGTGCGATGTGGGTTAGAGAAGGAAGGAGTAGAGAAGATGAGTTACGGAGAGTACGGGTGCGTAGGAGCGTGGTAAGAAGAGACTGAGGGAGGGGAGAGAAGGAGAGGAGTCGAAATTGAAGGCAAAAGGAGGCGTTCGGCAGGACTGGGGATGATGACGAGTAGAGCAGAGAGTAGAAGAGGGTGTTGCGATACAAGTGGTACGCACTTGGAGGATGGAGGAGGAGATGAGAGGAGAGAGTGGTACGCTTGGAGTCGAACCCAGACGGGGTGAAGATGTCCGGGATGATAAGAGTTATTAAATGAGCGAGGAAGCGGGCAGGTGGAGGAGAGAGAACCTGGGCGCTGAGGAGATAGAGAAGCTAGGAGTCCTATGCGAGAGGAGTGAGAGACGAAATGAGCGTCAAGTCAGGAAGTGTGTATGAGGCATAGGTAGATCGGTTCGATGACGAAGTAGAGACTGAGAGGGGGGACCGGTGAACTTCATGGAGGTGATGAGAGAGTCGAACTCAAGAGAGCGTATCGTTTGAGGTAGAGAGAGCAGAGGAGCCAGGTCTGTGACAGAGAAGTCCGGCTGCGGTTGACTGGAGATAGGGGTGTCGGAGGACGACGAGAGGTGCGAGAGAGAGAGAGAGACAGGGAGTGCGAGAGAGACGAGTGAGGAGACGAGACCGACGTGAGGTGCAGAGATTGTGTGACGAAGGGGGGTGAGGGGAGATGTAGCGCGACCGAAGGGACGCGGGGAGTGGGGATTAGTGGTAGGAGAGGGAAGAGCGCGGCAGTGAGTCGGAGGCGGGGTACGGTAATGGTGAGGACCCTGGGTCGGACGTCTGCAGACGGAGACTGAAGACGAAGAGGAGTAGAGATATACGGATACAGTATCGGGCGGGGGGGTGGCGGCGGGGGGGGGGGGAGGAGTGGGGGGGGTCGGTGGACGTTGCGGTCCGGGGGGGGCTAGGGGACGGGAGGGTGGTGAGGAGCGAGGGCCGGGGGGGGGGAGGGGCGGGAGTGGGGGGGTTGGTGCGAGGGGGGGGGGGGAGGAGTGAGTGCGGGCGTGTGCGGCGGGGGCGGGATTGGACGTGGGACGCGGACGTGGTGTGGAGTGCGGGGTTTGCGATGAGAGAGGTTGAAGTGGGGGGCGGCGGAGGCGGGTAGGGTCAGGGAGGGAGGCGAGGGGGGGTGTGTGCGCCGAGTGTGGTGAGGGTGGGGGGGGGGTGGGGGGCGGGGGGGTGGTCGGTAGGGGAGGTCGAGGTATGGGTTGCAGCTGCAGCGAGGCGAGGCCGGTGGGGGAGGCGTAAGCGGGGGCGGGGGGGGGGGCGGCGTAGGGAGTGGCTCGCGTGCGGGGGGGAGTGAGGTGAACCGAGGTGCTGTTTGAGAGGTGACGACCGGGAGTATTTCGTGGAAGTCGTGCGTGGACGTATGTGTGGAGTGAGTGCGATGAAGAGGGAGCTGGGGATGGGGGGGTGGGGGGGGGATTGGGGGGGGGGAGGGGGGGGGGGGGGGGGGGGGGGGGGTGGGAGCGACAGCGGTGCTGCTTGGGGGGGGGATGGAGGTGGGGGGGGGGTGCGGGGGGGGGCGGGGGGAAGGCAGGGGAGGCGGGGGTGGAGGGCGGGGGTGGGGGGAGGGGGGAGGGGTGGGTGGGGCGAGGGGGGGGGGGTGGGGGTGGTGGGGGGGGGCGCGGGGGGGCGGGGGCGGGTCGGGGGGGAATGGGGGGAGGGGGCGAGGGGAGGGGCTGGTGTGTGGGCAGGGTTCGAGGGGGCGTTCAAGGCGAGGATGATCGAGAGGAGTGGACAGTGGAAGCAATGAGGGTTGTGCTACCGCGCTAATGGTCTAATTTTGGTGGTGGATAAATATTACAGCTGAGTATGAATTGGTGAACCGGGAGAGTGCTGG
This sequence comes from Ampullaceana balthica, assembly GCA_944989445.1. Taxonomy (NCBI): domain Eukaryota; kingdom Metazoa; phylum Mollusca; class Gastropoda; family Lymnaeidae; genus Ampullaceana; species Ampullaceana balthica. The sequence continues at coordinate 414,376 of CALYLW010000508.1, read as the reverse complement.
TTAGATCTGGGGGGGTTAGGTAACAGGACCCACTTGTGGTGGAAGCTCTCTTCACGCTCAGTTTCAAGCACTTAAGATGAATCCTATGAGTGTACTGCAATTGAGTACTGATCGATGGTTGCGATTTATATTGCTGGGGGACGTTTAGGAGTTGCCGATGGAGAGCGTTCGGTTGTGTAGGCTCCGAAACGTGTGCAGGTCGGCGTGGGGGTGAGTCGTTGAGTGACTGGATGTGCAAGGGGGTTCGAGAGACCGAGCGTAGGTATCGCGAGGGCCGTTTGAGAGGAGAATTCGGTTTGGGGGGGAGAGAGGAGTGAGAGGTGATGCGGAGGGTGTGGAGAGAGAGGACGTGGTAGTCCGAGTTGGTAGAGGTGAGGGGGAATTGATGCAGAGAGTCGTACAGGGTCTAGGTCGAGCAGGGGGGAGTGTTCTGTAGAGTACGTATGGTAGAGACTGTCGCGATTGGAGAGGGGAGGTGCTTGTGAGAGATAGAAGAGGCGAGTGCGGGGACCGATGCAGAAGTCGGTGCGGCTGGAGGAGGGGAGTGAGGGAGGATGAGCGGTGCGAGGCTGCAGAGCAGAGATAGTTATGAGGTGAGAGAGTGTGGGGAGCGCGCGATGAGAGTAGAGAGCGAGAGCAGGGGCGGGTGAGCAGAGGGGTGAGAGAGAGAGATCGTAGGTAGATTTGATGACGGCGGGGAGGAAAGGAGGAGACGAGAGGTGGAGCGAGAAGAAGAAGGATGTGGTGACGTGCAGTGGGCAGAGTGCGGAGGGTGGGTCGGGAGAGAGGAGAGAGAAGGGATAGAAGCGGGGAGTTGTACGAGATGGAGTTTGGATGGTTTAAGTGGGGGGTGATGGACGAGCGAGCAGAGGGGGCAATGAGAGAGGATAGAGACTATAGAACCGGGCAGATCAAGGGGATGCTGCTGTATTGTGTGCAGACGATTCGGAGGAGTGTAAGAGAGATGAGGAGGAGGGGAGTGAAGGAGGAGAGGATGAGAAACGAGAGAGAAAAGGGGGTGAAGGTCCCCGGACCGTCGAGAACCATTATGAGCTGAAGTGAGGTGTTGAGCAGCAAGAAGAGATGAGAAAAGACAGAGATATACGCACGCCTCATGAGGCGTGGTGAGGTGAGAGGAGGAGAAGGGGATGGAGGAGTTGTGAGAGAGAGGAGAGGGGAAGGAGCTCAGAGAGACTGGAGGCTCGAGCACGGCAGGGTGCGTGAGGAGAGGACGAGTGGAGCTGCAGAGAGAAGCAGTGCGATAGGTATGGGAACGGATAAAGACATGACAGAGTGAGTTCGAGCACAGATCGAATAGCATCTTGCAGAGTCTTACTACTGGCTTTAAACCAGTTCTACTGAAGAGAGAGGAGGGCTTGTAGTGTTGAATGAGGAGACGAACGACAGAGAGGGACGGAAGAGGTGCTAGAATGGGAAGCACTGACGCCCAGTTGAAACTGACCTATTCAACCAGCTGACGCGGTCCCCGGGAGTGGAGCAGAGTACGAAACCAGCGAGCGCCACTTTGTTCTCGCCCCTGCCGTGTCGTACGCCGTTGGAGGCATTCGTGTCCAGCGTTCCGGAAGTGGGACGGATGGACGATGGAGCGAGAGCAGAGCCAGTGAGAGTGGTATAAGCGACCGTAGAGAGTGACGTGGAGAAGGGGGGACGCCGGCAACAACGGGGCAGCGGAAGGCACCGATAAGAGAATAGGACACCGGATTGGGGGTCGGAGTGAGTTGTAGGAGGTCGTGTAGTACTGAGATCGCGGAGTGTCGGTTCGGGGAGAGGAAGGACGAGAGTCGCGAAATACGGCGCGGAGACCGGCCCGGGCGGGGGGGGCGAGACAGAGCGCGTAGAGTCGGGGTACGTGTAGAGGATGGAGAGCGAGAGATTTCGATGAAGAGAGAGGATTCGGGAGGGGTGAGAGGGAAGAGAGAGGGGACGCAGAGGAGGAGAAGATAAGTGAAGGCGGTCGAGCGACTACGATTGGAGATCCTGCAGTGGGAAAGTGGCGTTGGATCGGGGCAGGATAGGCCCGCACGAAGTGGATGAGGGAGTCGGATGATGCGCCGCCGGAGCGCGAAAGCGCGTGTTATCGTGGTCGACTGGAAGGAAGGAGAGAGAAGAGAGAGAGTAGGGGGAGTGAAGGGTGATGAGGAAGGGACGAGTAGAGTGCCTGAGAGGATGAATGAGGAACAGGACAGAGGGACGAGTGAGAAGAGTTGCGTAATCTGAAGAGATATCCTGAGACGAGAGGAGAGGGAGAGCAGGGCGGCTAGAGGAGTGGCGCAGAGCTGAGCGGTGGAGAGGCAGGGAGAGGGACGTAGAGGGGAGGATGGGAGTAGAACGGATGAGATGAGAGCCGCGACCCCGGACGGGCCGACGTGGCGGTGAGTTGAGTGAGGAGCTGTCGCATGTTAGGTGTCGACAGTCCCGGAGTGACGATTAGCAAGAAGGCGCGGTGCATTTGGTGAGAGTACTGGGGCTAGAGATCGGGTATTGATAGCGAGAGACGGGACCATGTTAGTCCATAGTACAGTGCGATGTATGCCAGACGCGATGGACGCAGAGGTGAGAGAGACGACGAGCGGAGAAGAGAGCGTCGACGACAGGTGGGGACGAGCCCGAGACCACCCCCCTGTGGGACGTCGAACCCAGCAGAGGAATGACAGTTTGGGCGTATCCGGTTCCGGACCGACGACTCCGGGACGAGATCGGAAGTGGTCGACGCATAACCTGAGCTGCGGACTAGATGGCCGGTTTCCTCCTGACGGGAAGTTTGTCTGTAGGGCGACTGTGGAGAGAGGAGTGGGTACGTTCTCTCGAGAGGATCCGAGTGAGGGACCCAGATAGTGAGAGTGTGCTGAAGATGGGAGAGACCGATGACCCGGGGATGGTGTGGAGGTGTGAGGTAAGGTGGAGAGAGAAGGCAGACATGCAGGATCAGGGTGTGAGATGCGCGATCACGGAAACTCGGGCGATGTGTGACCGCGGGGATGGTCTAGATCCGATAGGAGGCAGAGAAGAGAGGAGATGATGATGAGAGAGAGAGAGAGAGGAAGGGAGAGAGAGGATTAAGAGGAGAGTTGGCTCGCATTGCTGTTTATCATCGGTCAGAGTGTTTGTTGAAGAGGAGGCTACGCCAGCTGGTGTGAGTGAGCTGACCAAGAACCGCGTCGGGAGTGCCGTGTAATATATCCACTAGGATAGAAAATGCAGCCGATGCGCAGACGGGGCCTCCGGTGAGGCGGCGTGTGAAGACCGTGTGAGCGAACACCACGAGAGAGGCCGAGGTGAGACGTAACGGGATACAGGTGCGGCCGCCGAGAACGCACAGAGTGAGAACCCGAATGAATACAGAGCAGTTAATCGGGCGGCCGAGAGGAAAGTTCGTGAATGAAGAAGTGGCATGAGAAGGCAATTAGAGGACGGGGTGAGAGGGTGCGAGGCGGAGGAGGGAGATGAGCCCAGGAGGCGAAGGTAGATGTAGTGGGCGGGAGAGGAGAGCGGACGGCGAGTGAGACCCGTGCGCGCACGATGCGAACAATGGTGACCGACGGAGACGGAGGCGGAGAGATAGCCAAGACGAGAGAGAGTAGGGCGTTTGGGATGAGAGAGAGGTTGAGGAGGACGAGAGAAGAAGGCGAGAACGGGAGGTGTAGGAAGGGGTGGAGCGGTGGGGGAGCGATGGAGGAGGGAGAGAGCCACGGAGAGAGAGAGGGAGTGGGGAGCGTGGCGAGAACGTTTGGACGAGTGGACCGAGAGAGAGATGTGCAGGAGGAGGCCCGATGAGGGGGTAGAATCGGGACGGGAGGAGGGGTGAGATGCAGGAGTTGGGACGTGGAGTGAAGTGTGTTGATCGACGGAGTATGAGTCGGAGACGTGATCAGTATGAAGGAGGGCGACGGGTAGTGCGAGTGAGTCGGGTGTGAGGGTAGGTGAGGAAGGTGTTGGGTGACGAGAGGGAGAGAGGCAGCACGGTGTTAGTACTGGTCGTTAGAAGAGGAGAGGAGAGAGAGAGCGAGAAGGAGGAATTAAGAATGTTCGATGCCCCCGCCCCCCGCCCCCCCCCCACCCCCCCCACCCCCCCACCCCCACACCCAAAACCACAACAAACATATCAAAAAACTCCAAAACCACTAACACAAACGGAACGGACAAGGATGGAAGCGAGAGAGAGAGAAGGGAGACGGAGAGAGTAAGTGTCGGGACGAGTGAGGTGTGAGAGTGGTGTGCCGTGGCGCGGAGAGGAGTGGACGGAGAGGGGTCCGATGGAGGGAGAGGTGGGCGTGTAGTTTTCTTGGTGCCGAGTTCGCCCGAAGATGGAGTAGCACGGACGAGGTGAGACTACGTGAGACCGAGGGGTTGAGGAGAGCGAGGAGAGAAGAGTAGGAGGGACGGGACGCCCACGAGAGGGTGCACGAGACATGTGGACGAGGGGAGAGAGAGGAGTGGGGAAGAGATGAGAGGATGTAGTAGAGGAGAGATGGGATGCGCCTAGAGGGAGGAGAAGGAGCGAGGGGGAAGGTGATGGATGGTGCTGGGAGAGGGAGATGACCCGACATTGGAAGTTGTGAAGCGATGAGGGGGAGGAGCGAGCAGAGAGAATGGATAGACCCGAGAGAGCTTCGCTCGTTGTAGAAGGGAAGAGGAAGGAGTGTGAGAGGGTGCTAAGCACGGGGTACGACGTTCGGAGAGGGAGGTGGGAGTTCGAGGGTAGCGCACGAGTCGACGACGCGAAGGAGGGATGAGAGGAGGTGCGGGGGCGGTTCCGAGGTGAGGGAGGGGAGGGAGTGACGGCGGGTAGCAGGCGTAGGAGAGGAGGTGTGAGGATGTTGGCTCGTCGAGGGGACAGGTTGCATTGTTTAGTGCCTAGAGATGACTTGAGATGAGATCGAAGTGAGAGAGGGCATCGGACCCTCGAGGATGATGATGGACAGGGAGAGTGGAAGTGATGAGAGTATGTGGGGGGCATCCGCACCGAGGGGCGTGGGCAGGAGAGGCCAGAGAGTGAGAGGGATGTACGTGTAGTTTGGAGAGTCGCGAGATCGAAAGAGTTCAGGCCGAAGGGGGGCGAGGAGAAGGAAGGACGGGGCCCAGGGGGAGGGTCGCGCGGGCGTGGGAGGAGCAAAGAGAGAGGAGATAGTGGAGAGCGAGAACCCGAGGTGGTGAGAGTGAAGAGAAAGAGACGAGGGTGACGGACTCGCCGGATGATGGTTCGGAGACGTGAGAGGAGTTAGCGATTAGATGCTGAGGAGGGAGAAGAGGAGCAGTGAGATGTGTCGAAGACGTGCCAGGGACGAGACGCGACGGACCCGGTGAGTGAGAGGCGAGCGGAAGAGAGAAGGAGAGAGAGTAAGGTGGATGTACGACGAGTGATAACTGAGAAACGAGTACGCTACGAGAGGAGAAGCATGTGGATTACCACAGAACGAGACGGACTGTGCGAGAGGAGAGTGACGGGCCGGAGACTCGAGGGGAGATCGGTCGGGGCGAGCTGAGGGAGGACATAGGGTGGGGTAGAGAGGACGAGAGGAGATGAGGGCCGGAAGAGATGGGAGAGAGTGTGAGAGCGTGGATAGCGGAAGACGAAGAAGAAGGTGCAATAGAGGTACAGGCAGTTTGAGCGTAGGGGAGATGTGCGTCCGACACTGGGAGGAGGGGGAGGTGGAGTGAGTGGGAGAGCTTAAGGAAGTTGAGCGAAGTTCGAGCGCGAGAGACGAGCACTCGGAGAGAGGGAGGGGGAAGGATGATTAAGAGGTAGGACTGTAAAAGGGAAGCAAGAAGGAGGGGAGTGAATGAAGGCTAGGTGGGACCGGGAGGAGAGACTGAAACGGAGAGTCAGGGAGCAGAAGGAGCCGAGGAAGGAGGCGCGAGCGACGGAGGTCGACCGAGGGGGGAACGTGCCTACCGAGATGAGCGAGAGCTGAGGAGACGGGATGAGACAGAGGGTGGCAAGAGGGACGAGAGGTGAGAGAGTACGTGGACGAGCGGAGACGTGGACGAGAGGGGCAGGAGAGTAGTGGTTGGGACCCGAGAGGAGGAGGGAGTTGAGACGGGAGATGGGAGCTCGCGGAAGGCAAATAGCTTCGGGGGTATGAAAGGTAAAAGAGATCACGTGAGGCGTGGCGAGAAGCGGGGGAGTCATAGAGCGCAGTAGATACTTTGTTAACGAGTACAGGTGCGGCGCGCATGGGCCGGGAGAGGTGGGAGGTAACGAGCCGGTGGTGGGGGGAGACGGCGACAGAAGGAGTGAAGCATTGGAAAGGAAGGAATGGAGGTGATGGAGGATCGGGGAACTGGGTCCCGTCGGGGAGACTGCCCGTCGAGGATGAGAACCGTTCAATGGATGGACGCGTCCGGGACCGGAGCGAAGAGAGAGTGAGGGAGGTGCGAGAGTCGTGCTAGGGCGAGGGACCGTGGCAGGGGATAAATAGTGTACGAGGTGGGAGGAGGGTGAGTAGGGAGAGCGTGAGGTGGGCGCGAGCGAAGTGAGCTGAGACGGTGCTGTGAAGTGACCGCGCTTGAGAGTAGGGAGAGAGCGAAGGGAGGCAGTCGAGGAGCTGGAGAGAGTGGAGTAGAGGGATGACTGGTGGTGTGACGGGGGTGAGGTAGGGTGAGACGAGTGTATTGATGTCATACGTGAGTACATTAGTGTGAAGTGTCGCAGGAAGGAGTGGGGTTATTGAGACGAGTGCGGGCAGGCAGTGACGTGAGAGGGTATGGGTCGAGCGAGCGGAAAGCGAGGACCCGGAGGGGAGCGCGGCTATGGCGGAACTGAGAGACCGGTCGTTGGACGAAGGCAAGTGAGTTATGATTGACATGTGGAGTGAGAGACGAGAGTGCGAGTAGTAAGAAGGAGGCGGTGAGAGAGAGACCAAGACGAGGAGTGACTAGAGTGAGTGAGACTAACCTAAGAGCCTACCCCTTACTCGAAGTCACCCGCCAGTCCCTATATCCGAGATCCCGCAGAAGCAGTCGACGAGTAGGAGAGGGGTGACGTGAGACGTGGAGGGGTCGAGGATGGACGGGTGAATGGAGAGGGGAAGTTGTAGGGCGATGTCAAACGGGGGCGCGAGGAGAACGTAAGATGTGGTGTGTGCGTGCACGGAGGGAGCGAGACGAGGACATGCCGCGCACCGGAGGACGAGAGAAGACGTGGATGTGTACTCGGTGGGCAGTATTGGGGTAGGGAGGAGTGGAGAAGGAGAATGGTGGGTGGAGAAGGGGGGAGAAAGGCGGAGTGGGGTGGTGGAAGGCGGAGCAACGTATGACGCTAAGAGGGGAGAGATGGATGTAGGGAGAGATGGGTTGAGGTAGAGGGAGGAAGGCGGAGGAGGGAACGCACAGGCACTCTGGGGAGAGCGACGGGGGAGGGACAGAAAGGGGTAGTAGAGGTCCCGGAAGAGTGGGGAGAAGAGAGGGGAGAGAGAAGAGGGAGGAGCGAAGAGCGGGGAGAGGATGCGAGGAGAAAGAGCGAGGAGATGAGGAGGGTAGAGAGAAGAGAAGAGAGTGATGAG
>CALYLW010000508.1:391853-401853 GCA_944989445.1 Ampullaceana balthica | reverse complement strand
GCAAGTGACGCAGTGGCGCAGCGTTCACAAGCCGCGTCTATGAGGGACAACGCCATTCACAGCCACGTCTGTTTCCCATTCGGAGCTGGGCGGACTCAGGGACACCCTTGGCCCAGGGAACAAATCCCTGTCTTTACGGAGATTTGAGCCCATGACCCTCGATATGCCAGCCGAGCGCGCATGCCGCTCGACCAACGTGCCAAAGAGATAGCGGCGAGATGCCTCATTGAAAGTGGGTGAAAATTGAGATGCGCGTAATTTGTATTGAACTTTCGAAGATAACTTCATCGCCGTCTCTGTCTCTCTGTCGTGATCTTTGTCTCTCTGTCTTGGGCGGGCGGAAAAATAAAAGTAAAAAATTACCCACTTCCCGTGATGCCATCGAGCTGAAATTTGACATATAGGCTTGTGTCACCTAACAATGCATCGTATCAAAATTTCAGATCGATCGAACGTACAGTTATTAAATTAATGCATTTTAGTTTATCTATATAAACTATACTAGGGGCAAGTACCCGGCTTTGCCAGGGTTTAACAACAACAACAGCAACAAAAACAGCAAAAACAACAACAAAACAACAAAAACAAAACAACAACAAAAACAACAACAAAACAACAAAAACAAAACAACAACAAAACAACAACTACAACAACAAAAACAACAAAACAACAACTACAACAACAACAGCAACAAGAACAAAGCAACAACAACAAAATAACAACTACAACAACAAAAGCAACAACAACAAAAGCAACAACAAAGCAACAACAACAAAACATTTATGCTATGGCGATAGTCGCCTTCTTGTTAATCTCGACACCAAAATGTTTATTATTTTTCGTCATTATTTTACGTCTTAATTTTCAATAATTTTTATATTTTATATAGCTCATATAAGGAAAAACTACATTTTGGGCCCCCGGCCCCCAGTATCTTATATATATGGAACGAAACCTGTTTAATAACCTTTCCGGTATAATTTTGTGTAAGTGTACCAAATTTCACGTTATTTGGTTGTCTGGATCTTGAGTTATTAGGGAACAGACAGACAGACAACAAATGCGTCTTATATGTATAGAGATGTAGCGGTCGCTATTGTTTACATTTTACGGGTCACTTGACTTCACGCCAGCACTCGGTGAACACATCTATCTCGTGTTTTAACCAGGTGTACTGGCGTGCTTTTGTTTACATTTTACGTGTCACGCTGAGCTCGGTCCAGCGATCGGTGACAAGACCTTTCCCCTCGGGTTAAAAGCAAAGGGGAGTTAAGACAGATTCAGTCTGTAAATGTTTGTCGCGTTTGAACATAATCAATACTTTTAGTTATGTCTCATATATAAGGGATTTATAGTCAAAAACTTTGTTTTTACGGGTTTGTTTTATTAAATCCCTTATATTAACTTCACCACCGTCTCTTGGTCGGGCGGGCAGAAAAACAAAACTCAAAAATGGCACACTTCCCGTGATGCTATCGAGATGAAATATTGCACATAGACTCGTGTCACCTAACAATGCATCGTATCAAAATTTCAGATCGATCGAACGTACCGTAATTAAATTAATGCATTTTTAGTTTATCTCTATACAACATATGTAATTCAATTTCACAGTTTGTTATTGTTTGTCTTCCACGTGCCAGTTGAGTTAACGCGTTGACGCCACCCATCAAAGTCCAAACCCCCTCCCCCCTTCCCCCGGTTTTAAAGCAATGGGGCATCAGTCGGATTCAGTCTGTAAATGTTTGAACATCTTAAATACTATTAGTAATGTCATATATATAAATGATTTATAGTCAAAAACTTTGTTTTTACGGGGTTGTTTAATTTTGTCAACCCCATCCAGTCCTCTTTGGCTCAACCTAGGGACCCATTTAAATGTCGGCTTTTCACATGGGGATAAATTATAGAATACAAACTCATTAAGAATTGTATTAATTAAACAACACGTTAAAACAGTTTTTGGCTATAAATTCCTTATATATGAGACATAACTAAAAGTATTGATTAAGTTCAATATAATACGCACCGAGCGACAAACATTTACAGACTGAACGCGACTGAACTCTCCTTGCTGTAAAACACGAGGATGTGGTCATCGCTGGCTGGGGTGAAATGCAGTGAACCGTGGAGGTCAACTATAGCAGACAGCTTCATAGAGATAAACTAAAAATGCATTAATTTAATTACGGCACATTCGATCGATCTGAAATTTTGATACAATGCATCGTTAGGTGACACGTGTCTTTGTGCACAATTTCAGCTCGATAGAATCACGGGAAGTGGGACATTTTTGACAATTGTTTTTCCGCCCGTCCAAGAGATCACGACAAAAAAGATAGTGAAGTTAATATAAGGGATTTAAAAATGTACAATTTAAATAGACCTGTGTGTGAGAGAAATTTCGCTTTGGAGACTCAATTAATTCTCCTTTTAGCCTTTGTTATACTTCAACATTTCCACCTCCCGCTCCGCCTCTACTACCTGACCTCTTCCACCACGCCTCTACTACCTGACCCCTTCCACCACGCCTCTACCACCTGACCCCTTCCACCACGCCTCTACCACCTGACCCCTTCCACCACGCCTCTACCACCTGACCCCTTCCACCACGCCTCTACTACCTGACCCCTTCCACCTCGCCTCTACCACCTGACCCCTTCCACCACGCCTCTACCACCTGACACCTTTCACCACGCCTCTACCACCTGACCCCTTCCACCACGCCTCTACCACCTGACACCTTCCACCACGCCTCTACCACCTGACCCCTTCCACCACGCCTCTACTACCTGACCCCTTCCACCTCGCCTCTACCACCTGACCCCTTCCACCACGCCTCTACCACCTGACACCTTTCACCACGCCTCTACCACCTGACCCCTTCCACCACGCCTCTACCACCTTCCTTCTTCCACAACCCCGTAAGCTCCACAAAAAGATTCAACAAAAAGTATAGATATAACAATGCGGCGCACTTTTGTCTGTGGCACTCCAAAGCCTGATATTGTGAGTGAAGTCAATAACAAAAAAGGTTGATCATTGTAGATGGCTTCCTAGCAGACAAGCCGATTAGCAAGGCATTGTAGAGGCGAGACAACGTCCGACCTGTTGCACTTTTAATGGCATATATTTAAGAAAGATGAAAAACTACTGACATTTAGATCATTTACTTTTTTAATTGGCTACACGAGATGTGAGGGGTGGGTGGATGTGAGCGTGGGTGGGTAGTTCTAAAGATTAACTACAGCTTGGATGAAGTATGAGAATAGTGCTTCAAGACTGAGATTGTGGGTGGTACAGTGAGTGTATGTGTGGGTGGTACAGAGAGTGTGTGTGTGGGTGGTACAGGGAGTGTATGTGTGGGTGGTACAGGGAGTGTATGTGTAGATGGTACAGTGAGTGTATGTGTGGGTGGTACAGGGAGTGTATGTGTGGGTGGTACAGTGAGTGTATGTGTGAGTGTATGTGTAGGTGGTACAGTGAGTGTATGTGTGAGTGTATGTGTAGGTGGTACAGTGAGTGTATGTGTGAGTGTATGTGTGGGTGGTACAGTGAGTGTATGTGTGAGTGTATGTGTAGGTGGTACAGTGAGTGTATGTGTGGGTGGTACAGGGAGTGTATGTGTGGGTGGTACAGGGAGTGTATGTGTGGGTGGTACAGGGAGTGTATGTGTGGGTGGTACAGGGAGTGTATGTGTGGGTGGTACAGGAAGTGTATGTGTAGGTGGTACAGGGAGTGTATGTGTGGGTGGTACAGTGAGTGTATATGTGGGTAGTACAGGGAGTGTGTGTGTGGGTGGTAGAGTGAGTGTATGTGTGGGTGGTACAGGGAGTGTATATGTGGGTGGTACAGTGAGTGTATGTGTGGGTGGTACAGTGAGTGTATGTGTGGGTGGTACAGTGAGTGTATGTGTGGGTGGTACAGGGAGTGTATGTGTAGGTGGTTCAGGGAGTGTATGTGTGGGTGGTACAGGGAGTGTATGTGTGGGTGGTACAGTTAGTGTATGTGTGGGTGGTACAGTGAGTGTATGTGTGGGTGGTACAGGGAGTGTATGTGTAGGTGGTACAGGGAGTGTATGTGTCGGTGGTACTAGGAGTGTGTGTGTCGGTGGTACAGTGAGTGTATGTGTGGGTGGTACAGTGAGTGTATGTGTAGGTGGTACAGGGAGTGTATGTGTGGGTGGTACAGGGAGTGTATGTGTAGGTGGTACAGGGAGTGTATGTGTGGGTGGTACAGGGAGTGTATGTGTGGGTGGTACAGGGAGTGTATGTGTAGGTGGTACATTGCGTGTATGTGTAGGTGGTACAGTGAGTGTATGTGTGGGTGGTACAGGGAGTGTGTGTGTGGGTGGTACAGGGAGTGTATGTGTGGGTGGTACAGGGAGTGTATGTTTGGGTGGTACAGGGAGTGTGTGTGTGGGTGGTACATGGAGTGTATGTGTGGGTGGTACAGGGAGTGTATGTGTGGGTGGTACAGTGAGTGTATGTGTGGGTGGTACAGTGAGTGTATGTGTAGGTGGTAGAGGGAGTGAATGTGGTGCTGGGACAGGGAGTGTATGTGTTGGTGGTACAGGGAGTGTGTGTGTGGGTGGTACAGGGAGTGTATGTGTGGGTGGTACAGGGAGTGTATGTGTTGGTGGTACAGGGAGTGTATGTGTTGGTGGTACAGGGAGTGTGTGTGTGGGTGGTACAGGGAGTGTATGTGTGGGTGGTACAGGGAGTGTATGTGTTGGTGGTACAGGGAGTGTATGTGTGGGTGGTACAGGGAGTGTATGTGTTGGTGGTACAGGGAGTGTATGTGTATGTGGTACAGGGAGTGTATGTGTGGGTGGTACAGGGAGTGTGTGTGTGGGTGGTACAGGGAGTGTATGTGTAGGTGTTACAGGGAGTGTATGTGTAGGTGGTACAGGGAGTGTATGTGTAGGTGGTACAGTGAGTGTATGTGTGGGTGGTACAGGGAGTATGTGTGTGGATGGTACAGTGAGTGTATGTGTGGGTGGTACAGTGAGTGTATGTGTGGGTGGTACAGGGAGTGTATGTGTTGGTGGTACAGGGAGTGTGTGTGTTGGTGGTACAGTGAGTGTGTGTGTGTGGGTGGTACAGTGAGTGTGTGTGTGGGTGGTACAGTGAGTGTATGTGTGGTTGGTACAGGGAGTGTGTGTGTGGGTGGTACAGGGAGTGTATGTGTGGGTGGTACAGGGAGTGTGTGTGTGTGGGTGGTACAGGGAGTGTATGTGTTGGTGGTACAGGGAGTGTATGTGTGGGTGGTACAGGGAGTGTATGTGTTGGTGGTACAGGGAGTGTATGTGTGGGTGGTACAGGGAGTGTATGTGTTGGTGGTACAGGGAGTGTATGTGTAGGTGGTACAGGGAGTGTATGTGTGGGTGGTACAGGGAGTGTGTGTGTGGGTGGTACAGGGAGTGTATGTGTAGGTGGTACAGGGAGTGTATGTGTAGGTGGTACAGGGAGTGTATGTGTGGGTGGTACAGGGAGTGTATGTGTGGGTGGTACAGGGAGTGTGTGTGTGTGGGTGGTACAGGGAGTGTATGTGTTGGTGGTACAGGGAGTGTATGTGTGGGTGGTACAGGGAGTGTATGTGTTGGTGGTACAGGGAGTGTGTGTGTGGGTGGTACAGTGAGTGTGTGTGTGTGGGTGGTACAGTGAGTGTATGTGTAGGTGGTACAGGGAGTGTATGTGTGGGTGGTACAGGGAGTGTATGTGTAGGTGGTACAGTGAGTGTATGTGTGGGTGGTACAGGGAGTATGTGTGTGGATGGTACAGTGAGTGTATGTGTGGGTGGTACAGTGAGTGTATGTGTGGGTGGTACAGGGAGTGTATGTGTTGGTGGTACAGGGAGTGTGTGTGTGGGTGGTACAGTGAGTGTGTGTGTGTGGGTGGTACAGTGAGTGTGTGTGTGGTTGGTACAGTGAGTGTATGTGTGGTTGGTACAGGGAGTGTGTGTGTGTGGGTGGTACAGGGAGTGTATGTGTGGGTGGTACAGGGAGTGTATGTGTGGGTGGTACAGGGAGTGTGTGTGTGTGGGTGGTACAGGGAGTGTGTGTGTAGGTGGTACAGGGAGTGTATGTGTGGGTGGTACAGTGAGTGTATGTGTGGTTGGTACAGGGAGTGTGTGTGTGGGTGGTATAGGGAGTGTATGTGTGGGTGGTACAGGGAGTGTATGTGTGGGTGGTACAGGGAGTGTATGTGTGGGTGGTACAGGGAGTGTGTGTGTGTGGGTGGTACAGGGAGTGTGTGTGTAGGTGGTACAGGGAGTGTATGTGTGGGTGGTACAGGGAGTGTGTGTGTGTAGGTTGTGTCATTTAAGTTAAAGATGTGTTGGGCTCAGTTTTTCTGTTAACGTTAGTACCGTAGAACAAACCTGGAGTTACGGTCAAATAACTAAATGGCAGATGTTGCAATGTGATTCGAATGTCCATGTAGTTTGTGTTGGTCATGGGGTGGTGAGTAGGTTGGTGTGAAGGGATTAGTTGGGGAGAGAAACAGCAACACGCAAAATCCTGGGTAAAGCCATTAGAGAGAATCGAAAAGGTGTGTGTCTACATTCGTTAAAGGGGCGTCCATAAATGAAGTCAGGCAGCAAGGGTGGAGGCGAGGGGGGTCACACTTTTGTGACGATGTGTGACGAGGGGCAATGGGGGCGTTTAAGTAACGTGACGTCACATCAAAATGCGCAACTTAAATAAAATTTCCACTTAAATATTTGATTCCTTGCAATTTATTTAATGACATTTTACATGGCTTCACGCGTGTTACGATATTAGACTGCAGACTTACACTAAATAAACATTTAAATGATAAAAAAGTGATTTGAAACTTGCTCAGTTTGAAATAGAAAATACGGCTATTATGGGTGGGGGTGCAAAGCTTTGTGACCTCATATTGGAGGGGGGGGTCTAAGTTTTTGTGATGACGTGTGATGAGGGGGGAGGGGTGAAAATCGGCCAAAATTGCATGACGTCATTTATGGACGGCTCCAAAGACCACTACCTGGAGAAGTATTCACCTGTGCCATAATGATCAAAATTATTCATATTTTTAAAACGATGTTATGTTCAAATAAAATAAAATATATAAAATATATATATATATAAATGTGGTATAATGGCCTTTTTTTTAACAATTACACTGTCTTTACAGTCTTTGACAGTTTAAGTAATTCCTGGTTGATAAAGACGAGTGAAATGAGACTATTAAATTAGCTATTGCTTTTTAAACAATAATATTCGGTCTAAATTTTTTGTCCCGGTGCATTGCATAAATTAGCGACTATTTTTTAAAAATTATGTTTCAGTCGGGACATTTCTTGTAATTGCTCATGCCTGGTCAAGGGTAACTCTGGGAAGTCGTCGTGTGCCTTACTGGCATTTTTACCCCTTGCCACACTTTTACCATTCTTAAATGCCCCTTAAATTTTGCCATGTCATCACCTCTTTAGTAGAATCAGAGGCGTCACTAGGGTTGGTGTCACCCGGGGCGGTAGCTCATGGTGTCACCCCTTCACGACTGAAGGGGTCGTCCATAAATGACGTCACAAAGCCTTGACAATTCCCCCCCCCATCCAAGCCGTATTTTCTGAATAAAAATTAGCATGTTGCATATTATTTTTGTCATTTAAATATGTAATTAGTGTAAGTCTGCACTCTAATATCTTAACACGCGTGAAGCCATTGAAAACGTAATTAAATAAATGGTAAACAATCAAATATTTAAGTGGAACTTTTATTTAAAGTTGCGCGTTTTTGATGTGACGTCACATTTTTTTAACACACCCATCCCCCCTCATTAAACATCGACACAGACGAGTGACCCCATCCCCCTATGGCGGATTTTAAAAAAAGGGGGGGGGGTTGAACAGGCTAAAGCTAGGGGCCCCCAATAATTTTAGGCCCCCCAAACGTATTATAAATTATAGTGTATAATAAAGATGCAGGCAAATGTTTGTATTTAATCCCTGAAAATCCCTTGGAGAGTCATACGGCAATGCTGCACATATGAGTAGGAATTATAACGGAAACCAGGCTATTCTTATCTTATCTTATCTGTTTACAGACGCTCCTTCTATACAGAAGATTATTGCGTCATACGCTTGACTATGTTTGTGTTTTAAATGTTGATAAAGTGTTGGTTTTCCTGGATTCTTCAGGCAACCAATTCCACGCCCGAATTCCGGACGGGAAGAAGGAAAACTTGTATGTGTTTGTTCTTGCATACGGAATAAGAAAGGTGTTTTTATCCTTATGTCTATCTGAGGGTTGTATTAAGTTATCTTTGTGTTGTATATCTATTCTTCGTGAGAAGTGCAGTGTTGCTCATTATGTGGCGTGCACAGCTCATTCTATTAATTTGTTGGGAAAAGTGCAGCGTTGTCCAGCTGCAGTCAGATTTTTGTGTGTGTCTTCTGCAAAATCTTTATACACGGCTTGTTGTATCTACTCATCGTTGACATGTACTTCAAAAACACATGAAATTGATACATGTTAACAAAGCCTTGTCTGACACAAGATGGTTAGCCTGACATGATGCTGTAAGGTCTGTTAATAACTCATACCATGAGAATATCACAGCACTAGAAGAATTAGCAACAAACGAAAATAAGCCACGTGACTGTCGACTTGAAGCAGAAGGATTTCTAAAAGAACTTGAACTACTGGAAGTCGCTATTTTACTTTAAATTTGAGTTTGTTCAAAGACAACATTCTTAAATTACTATGAAGTCAAAGAAAAGGACAAGTCCATGGTAAAAAAAGAGTATAAACAATCTTCAATGCTATAAAAAAAAATAGAAAGCGTCAGACAAAAATTCAAGGTTGAGGTATTTCTGGTAATCATTGACAAACTTTATTAAGCCCTACAACATCGATTAGGCGCATATAAAGACATCCATCAGAAATGTGCCTTTCTTAGAAAACCTAAATGAGTTGGCGGCTGGATAGCGAAGTCAATAGTGCGCTCGCCTCACAAGTTGAGGGGCCAGGGGTCGAGCCCATGTTAAAGCCACGTTGATGAATGACTATCGCTAAAAAGTCCTCCGCTGACCTGGAGAGTAGATGGGCGCCGCCAAGGTCTACCAAGCCCCAAGAAAGTTCTAATGGAAACATTAGAACCCTCTACGAAAAAAAAACCCCAGTGTTTTTATCAAACACGGACAAAAAAAATAAATTAGTTCAGGAATTTCGCCATGGGCAGCTGCCAAGTTAATGGAAGAATATTCAAGAGATTTCGAAGACTGCTTACCTTCAGAATTAGTCCAATTTTCAGAACTCTTTAAAAAGTTTTTGTCCAGACCCAGGCACAGGGTAAGGAAAAGAAAGTAGACCAATGCGAAACTCAAAACACGTGCACAGAGTTAACAATTTTGCTGCTTTTGAATGAGCTAAATTTCACACAGTCCTTTACAAGTGTACACATCACACTTCGCATCTATCTTTCAATTATGCCATCAAACTGCAGCTGAGAGCGATCCTTTTCAAGTTGAAAAGAATATAAAATGAGTAAAAATTTGCATGGGACAACAAAGACTGATTATGCTCTCTATGATGTCACTGAAAAGGAACTTGTAAGCTTACTTAGCTTTACTGACTTGTTTGAAAACTTCGCCATGAGAAAAATTCGCAAATGAAAGTTGTAAGTTGAAATAATAAAAAAAACATATTTTTCAATAAATTTTTGATTACAAATATAGAAAACAATTCGTTACCCCATGAAAAAAAGTTTTTAAAAATATATTTTTAAAAATACGGAATAACGCAGGCTCGTTCGTAACCACCAAACAGCGTAAGTCGGTATGAGACCATCGTAACCGGAGGACTACCTGTAAATAAACATGTCTATGCTTTCACGCCTTTAATAAATATATATAAAACGAAATACTAACTCAAAGATATTGAATTCCTAATTTTCCTCTATAAAACATCAACAAAGAAAAGCCATCTTTTGATATTTTTTTTTGGGGGGGGGGAATAAAAATCGTATCTCCC
>CALYLW010000508.1:99353-386853 GCA_944989445.1 Ampullaceana balthica | reverse complement strand
ATTTTAGGTTCACATAGTGCGACAACTTGAGCACCATCGATGTGTTCATGAACACCAGCGAGTCCGGGGTGAGAACCGTCCGCAGATGATGGCATGTCGGTGTGTCTGTGGGTAAACATGTGGGTGAGGCTGCAATCGGGCTAATAGATTAGTAGATGAATAACATGTAAACAGGGTATTAGTGAGCCTGACAGGTCGTAACAAAACAGCGAACGTTTCGGCAAAGAGCCTTCCTCAACGAACAAATAGTACACAAATAAAACGAATATAAAGAAATACAATAAAATATAATAAAAACTTTAGCTGCGGGGAGATCCAAGGAGTCAATGAGTGCAATGTCTGTGGGTAAACAACGAGGGGTCACCGCGCTTTACATAAAATAGTGACACACATATAATTTATAAAAGCATTCAATTAAAACATTGATATCCCAATTTAACAAACACAAAGTGAAATGATGAAGCACACAGGCTACGTTTTTTAATCAGAAAGAAGATTTGATTTTTAATTTGGAATTTAAAGTTTGAAACGATGTGTTTTTCGTGAAGTCTTGAAGGACTTGGTAGCGGGTATACTACGAATGTGTAATGATAAATAATTCAATTGCTTGGAAAGGGGGGGGGGAGTCCACTCTCCAAATTTTTTACTTCGATAATGAATACGTGCGCCCGGAGAAGAGTGTGTGTGTCGAGAAGTGAGAAGGTGGGTAGAAAGAAAGAAATTCAGTAAGATAGAAAAGGCGAGAGTCGGAAATAAAGTTGTGGCAGAGAATTGGCACAGAAATGTAATGAAGAAGTAGGTTAATGTGGAACTATTAAGCACAAGTTGTTATTTCTTTATTTGGTGTTTCAGTTCAGAGACATTTTCAAAGAAATTTGATCTTATCGTTTTAAAATTCATTAGTACGCCTATTTCAAAGGGCGGTTACTTATTATCTAGGAACGATAACTATAGTGATTGTGTTTGTCTTGACTGTCGTGACTCTGGAGCTAACTAACATCGTGTCGTTGCGTCCATGGTTACCGTCCTTTCATCTGCTACTGTTAAAATCATTGTTTTGTAGAGGCAATAATCTAGAAAGGATGTGTAAAAATTACCAAGTAAAATTCAAACGCGCGCAATGAGTCAATTAACATTTGAAAAGAGAGGTGATTATGATTAGGTCGGCAATCATCCGAATCCCGGTCCCAAATTATTTTACACTAATAAGAGGAAGTAAAGTACATCAAAGCATGTTATTTATTGATAGAACACAACAAAAAATTTATTTAATGTCCGATAATAAATAATTAAATACTAAATACTGTCACACAGCATTTGCAAACAGCTGCTGAAAACTTTCTTTTCTGACTGTTGCGCCAGTTACGGGAGTAATGTTTATCGGAGCGGCTGATTTACCTGTCATATAGACTATATTTTTTAAATAAAATTATGAAAATACGCTGAAATATGTAATAATTAACAAAATAACGCCAATAATGTCGTAATTGTTTATAACCGAGATGATTCTTTAAGCAACTAAGCATGTCTATGTGATAACACACAAAATAATTTGGGACCGAGATTCGGAGCATTTCCATTAGGTCTGCAGTCTGCACGTTATAATATAAACATTGTTGACGGATCTGCCCTAGTTGCACGTGTAAATTCACGTGCACGCAGATCAGACGCTGGTCACGAACGTCAGATTAGGCCTATTAAGCCCTTCTCCCCGCCCCTTCAACGAACACAGACAGAAAGACACGTCCGTGGTTGAATTGTGAGTAGGCGGTAGTGTACAATAAGTTGATTGGTTACTTCAATACAGGCAAGTTTCTTTGAAATAGTGCTGAAAAAAGTTGTTGCTTAGTTCTTGTCTTATGTACCTTTTTGTCCCCAAGATATTTATGATTGTGTGCATCACTTTGGTGGGGCACGGTGGTCGAGTGGCATGCGCGCTCAGCTGGCGTACCGATAGTCACGGGTTCGTATTTAAGGATTTGTTCCCGGGGCATAGGGCGTCCCTGAGTCCGCCCAGATCCTAATGGGTACCTAACACTAGCTAAGGAAATAAAGGCGGCTGGGTAATGCGTGGAAATCTTATAGCCGTGGCCTGTGAACGCTGCATCACTTGCCAACAGACCGGCATGGTCTGTGGACGCTTTAATATTCTGTATAGAAGGAGGGTCTGTACAGATAAGACAAGACTTTGTTATGAAATCACACTTGTTGTATTATTCTTTTTTATATTTTTATATATGATCTTTTTTTTTAGGGTACTTGATTTATCGGAAGCATCTTTGACCATTCGTTCGCTAAAGAAACTTTCTACGTTGAGTGCCAAATAAAGACCAAAACTCACTGCGTCGTAAGGAATAGATTTGAACCCGCGCGCCTTCTGTGGCTGCTGAACCAACTGACGACACCGGGGCGTGAGACTGGATGTGGTATCGCACCTACCCGTGGCTTTATGTTTAGCATCGGCATGCCGCCCGAGACACCCACCAGACGGCGCCACGACGACAACAACATGAGGAACGGAGATTACTGCCACGGCAGCAGCAACATCATCAACAACAACAATAACAACAACAACAATGTGACGAAATACGGAACCCTTTCCCCTCAAAGTTCGCTCAGCGAGCAGGACGGAGTACCCCGGAACCAATCTCTCCTGGCCCCGCCCACTTCCTACTCCCGTGAGCGCCGCCTCAGCTCGTCGTCGTGTGATTCCTCCGTGTCCGCCACCGCGTCCAGACGGCGCCTCAGGAGGAACTCGTCCTCCAGGCTCTCGGACCTGGACGATGACCGGCGTGACGTCACGCTGATGACGTTCGCCAAGGGAGCGCAGACGGTCTACAAGAAAGTGGGCCACAGCGTGAGGAAGGCCGTCAACAAGCTGTTCGTCCCTAAGCAAAACAAACCGAAGCTGGTCTGTGAGGCTGAGGTCATGGAACAGGTGAGTGCCGTGGTCTGTGAGGCTGAGGTCATGGAACAGGTGAGTGCCGTGGTCTGTGAGGCTGAGGTCATGGAACAGGTGAGTGCCGTGGTCTTTGAGGCTGAGGTCATGGAACAGGTGAGTGCCGTGGTCTGTGAATGTGACGTCATGGAACAGGTGAGTGCCGTGGTCTGTGAGGCTGAGGTCATGGAACAGGTGAGTGCCGTGGTATGTGAGGCTCGGGTCATGGAACAGGTGAGTGCCGTGGTCTGTGAGGCTGACGTCATGGAACAGGTGAGTGCCGTGGTCTGTGAGGCTCGGGTCATGGAACAGGTGAATGCCGTGGTCTGTGAGGCTGACGTCATGGAACAGGTGAGTGCCGTGGTCTGTGAGGCTGACGTCATGGAACAGGTGAGTGCCGTGGTCTGTGAGGCTGAGTTCATGGAACAGATGAGTGCCGTGGTATGTGAGGCTCGGGTCATGGAACAGGTGAGTGCCGTGGTCTGTGAGGCTGACGTCATGGAACAGGTGAGTGCCGTGGTCTGTGAGGCTGACGTCATGGAACAGGTGAGTGCCGTGGTCTGTGAGGCTGACGTCATGGAACAGGTGAGTGTCGTGGTCTGTGAGGCTGAGGTCATGGAACAGGTGAGTGCCGTGGTCTGTGAGGCTCGGGTCATGGAACAGGTGAGTGCCGTGGTCTGTGAGGCTGAGTTCATGGAACAGGTGAGTGCCGTGGTCTGTGAGGCTGAGGTCATGGAACAGGTGAGTGCCGTGGTCTGTGAGGCTGAGGTCATGGAACAGGTGAGTGCCGTGGTCTGTGAGGCTGAGTTCATGGAACAGGTGAGTGCCGTGGTATGTGAGGCTCGGGTCATGGAACAGGTGAATGCCGTGGTCTGTGAGGCTGAGGTCATGGAACAGGTGAGTGCCGTGGTCTGTGAGGCTGACGTCATGGAACAGGTGAGTGCCGTGGTCTGTGAGGCTGAGGTCATGGAACAGGTGAGTGCCGTGGTCTGTGAGGCTCGGGTCATGGAACAGGTGAGTGCCGTGGTCTGTGAGGCTGACTTTATGGAACAGGTGAGTGCCGTGGTCTGTGAGGCTGAGGTCATGGAACAGGTGAGTGCCGTGGTCTGTGAGGCTCGGGTCATGGAACAGGTGAGTGCCGTGGTCTGTGAGGCTGAGGTCATGGAACAGGTGAGTGCCGTGGTCTGTGAGGCTGACGTCATGGAACAGGTGAGTGCCGTGGTCTGTGAGGCTGACGTCATGGAACAGGTGAGTGCCGTGGTCTGTGAGGCTGAGGTCATGGAACAGGTGAGTGCCGTGGTCTGTGAGGCTGAGGTCATGGAACAGGTGAGTGCCGTGGTCTGTGAGGCTGAGGTCATGGAACAGGTGAGTGCCGTGGTATGTGAGGCTGAGGTCATGGAACAGGTGAGTGCCGTGGTCTGTGAGGCTGAGGTCATGGAACAGGTGAGTGCCGTGGTCTGTGAGGCTGAGGTCATGGAACAGGTGAGCGCCGTCTTGTCCAAGGTTGGATCCACCTTTCTTCCTTCCAAATATTCCGTAGTTCTTTTGAAAAACAAACAAACAAGACAACTTAATAAAATTAAAGGCAACAGAGAAGATCCTAGTAGGAGGCTGGTTTCCATATTTGTTCACAGTATTTTAATTTACGAAACGTTTCTGTATTATAATAAATGTAGGTGTTATGGCTATGGTCATTTAAAGAGTGTATCATAGTATATACATTTTATAGGGACACTAAATTATAGGATTTTTAGGCGGTCGCGGAAGCATTCAAGACTTTTGTTCGGTTTTTCTACTGAATTTAAAAAATAAGACACCACCACCCTACTACCCCCCCCCCTTTTCCCCCAATATTTGCGTTAACATCAGATGGTTTCATCAATACAAAGATGGAATTCAAGAATTAAAAATATCAATGGCCAAATGACTTCATTTTATGAATTTCACACCTGTATTGTAACATTTCATGCAAAGATTTTCTTCTGTTTTCTTTTTAAGGTGTCTTGGATCTGTAAAGATTTCGTCATAAACAAACTTACATCAAAAGATTTAATGAGCCGAAAAGTAAGCAATGAATATTTCTTTGTTAGTCCTATTTTGTACGACAATGACAGATGATTCCTTTTGATAAACATTTGGCCCTGTGATCCTCACCATCTCGTAATGGAGAACAAAAGGAGACCTTAAAAATATTAGTTAAAGTTGCACCATCATGTCGGTATATGCATTTTTTAATCAGGAAATAAATGTTTTAAATTTAATGCATTTATAAATATATGTTTTAATATTTTTGTGTGAAGTACTTGAGTCCAGCTGCTTGCAGGGGTACTGTGCTCTATAGCCCCAAATAAAGTCTAAGACAGGCACTAAAATAATGTGACAAAAGGTTTTTGTCTTTTTGAGCCGCCAAAGAATGGAATTCTCTACCATTACACATCCGCAGTATTCCAACTACTAAAGCCTTCAAGACTGCATTGAAAACATCTCTTCAAACTTTACTTTCAAAATTAATTAAACAACATTTCTCCTAACGATAAACGTAGCTTATTGTACTGTACTGTCATTTATGTTGTTAGGATATGAATGTTTATTGAATATTTATATGTATGTTATTATTTTTATGCAAAGCGCTGTGAGCCCAGTTCATTACTAGGGTACAGAGCTATAAATTATCAATGTATTATTATTATTGAGGAGAGACACTGCTATGATACTTTCATTACTCCAGCTAATTACCTGTCCCCATAGGTCGGCCTGACACCAACCAACTGTAGGAATTCCATTCATGTGATCAATGCGGGCACGGCCCTCGAGATGATGTACCCACGCACGTACTCCAACGTGTCCAGAAAGCTTTGCCTGACGATGAGCTCCACCAAGATTGTCAGGACAACTCTGACTTTATTTCTCCAGGTTTTGTTTGAAGGAGTGATAACATGGGGAAAGGTAAACAACTTAATATGATTATCTGAACATTAGAATGCCTGGCCCTTTAACAGATTTTTGTGGGCTTTTAATTGTTGCTATTTTTTTTTACTTTTGCAAATTGAAAATAATTATTTTCAAAAGGGGTTTTATTATTTTTTTTATTATTTGGGATGTAATACTGCTACAAAAAAATAATAATTTGAAACTATTGATTTCACCTTTTTTCCAACTCACAAATGACAAGTAGAGTCTGCTTGTATATGGATGAATAACAATGTGTTTCATTTATCCACCAGGTGGTCTCTATGTTTTATTTATCCACCAGGTGGTCTCTATGTGTTTCATTTATCCACCAGGTGGTCTCTATGTTCACCGTTGCAGGATTGTTTGCTGAAGAATGTGCGAGCCAGGGCCACGCTGACTTTGTGCACGAGGTCGTTGAAGTTGTTGTAGATTTTACTGGAAGCCACCTGTTGCATTGGCTCGTCCAGCAAGGTGGTTGGGTATGTACACGCCTTACATTAATACATGCCTTACATTAATACACACCTTAAATTAATTCTGTGCGTTGTTCCTTCTAACTCTGATTTTTTTTTAAATTGACATTCAAACAAAATCAGGAGTGACCATTTATTATTTGATTTAAGCACAACTCAAGTGTTTTTTTTAAAATGCTAATTCAATAAATCTTTTTTTTTAAAATAACATTTTTAGGTCTTTAAGATTTTATCCAAATTTATTACAGTTAAAGGAAATAATTTTTTTAAGAGATATATTGGATCAAATTTATCAAATCAAAGAAATTCTCTTTTTCGTTAACTATTAATTGGAGATGGTGAGCTATAGATCCTTCAAGTTAAAAGGGATATTAGAATTAATTTTAACTTGTTTTACATATCCTGATTTTAATTTACAACTTATCCTGATTTTATTTTACAACTTATCCTGATTTTAATTTACAACTTATCCTGATTTTATTTTACAACATATCCTGATTATATTTTACAATTTATTTCCAAGGATGCCTTCCCAACAGCAGGTAGCAGCCAGAAGAATCGCTTGAGCAAACTGAGGCTCTTGATTGTGGCAGCAGGAGCCACAGCAGTTGCAGTCTCCAGCTCTGCCTTCATGGACATGTGGTAAAAACAAATGTTCTTCGAGATCACGTTTGTTTGTCCCTATCACCATGACTTGAGTGGTTTTCGCTTTTTTGTGATAAAGGCTCCCATGGTACGGAACTGTAAGCCAAATGATGATGCAGTTTACTACTTCAGCTACCCCCGTGCACATAACTGTACACTGAATGATAAGGCTGTAGTTTTAGACCTACGGCACAGAAGTCGAGGCAGATTACTGTAATTTGATGGTTTAATTTAAGTCTCACTCGCATCAATTTGCCAGATAATCACAAGCCTAATGATCTTAATTAGTGCCTTATATTGTGATGATCATTACTAGACCAAAGACGTCAGTCAATCAATTATTCTGAAGCAAATGTAACAGTTTGAAATGAAAAGAAACAGCTTGGAGAAACAGCTTGGAGGACCAAGTGTTTTATTTATTTACTATATTTTTAAAAATGTATTCCAACACCCCACAACAAAGACCAGTTTCCAGAGATGAATCTGAGTGCAAAGATTTCAAACGCTTTTTGTAATGCGGTCAAGTTAATTTTTTTTTACTTCAAGTATAAGGACTGAGCAATTATTGTGTTCATTGAAAGTGAGTTTGGTGATGACTGGTGATGTTCCAGATGACTTTTACTTTTGTTGATTTGAATCAAATTTATCTAACACAGAAAAAATGCAGCCCTGGTGGAGACTTTTTCAATTTGAAAACATTAAAATGTTTGCCGTATGCAAAGCATCATACACTATATAAATTTTAATAGGATTAGTTCAATAAAATTTTAAAAAACAAAGAATTATTAAGTTTTCGTACTGTGCAATGAAAAACAACACAAATTTGTTTACTCATTGTGCCCATTAAAAGTATTTAGCAAACATAAGGTGTATTAGAGGGTTTTTTTAGTGTCCCATAACCTCGTGGTTGTAGGGGGTTCCAATGTTTCCATTAGAACTTTTCTCAGGGCTCGGTAGAACTTGGCGGCACCCATCTCCTCTCCAGGTCAGCGGAGGACCCTTTAACGATAGTCATTCATCAGCATTTGATTGTGGCTTTAACGTTGGCTAGATCCCACACCCCTCAGCTTGTGAGGCGAGCGCACTATTGACTTCACTATCCGGCCGTATTAGAGCTAGAGATGTTTTAAAGTTGGGAAATACCGAGAAACAGAGCATTTAGTTGTGTTGTCTGAGTTTAATGTACACGAGACCCATGATCATGAAAAAGCTTGTCTTTCATATTGTTTCATTTGGCAACATTCTTTTTTTTTATGTACCCTGTCTTTCAGGCTTTGGTGGTGTTATTCAACTAAGTTCATGCTATTTAAATTGGGAATGCTCTCTTTTTCTTACTGTACATAGTCTCAAGGTAAGACCTAGGCAAAGGTAGATGGATGGATGTCTTTCAGGCTTTGTTGGTGGTGTTATTCAACTAAGTTCATGCTCTTTTACTGTGCAGTCTTTTTTTAATGCTAAAAAAAATTAAGAAAAAATATTATCCTTTTTAATTTTTTTTTCAATAGTTATAGGCCAGATTTTTCAAATGCTTCAGACCAAAAGAAATGTCACTGCCTAAGTGAAGATTTAGCTTTTTTTTTCCCTATTACCTGTTAGCGCTGTTTAAAATATTTATTTTTAATTAGAAATATTTCATTTCTTGAGATTATGTTATATTAATATTATATCACGTGACTTTAAGTCGGAGTGATATTAAAATTCAGTGCAATTTTTAGTTTTTTTGTTATATTGTGCAAATGTGAATGTACGGCTCTGAGCTGTCCCACTACACATAAAGTGACAAAAGGGTTTTAACATGTAAATGATAAGATAATATTGTCTTAAGTTTCTAGTGTACAAAGTCTCGATACCTTAACATCAGTTAGTACCCATGTCAGTGTCAGCAAGAAACTCAAAGCAAAATTTGATGTGAAAAATACAGGATCCAGTCATTTTTGTGCAACTGTCTATTTTGTTTTTCTTTTAAAGAGTAACACTAAGGTTTTTTGTTTTTTTTAAAGATAAATGCCAACAAAATCTGGATTTATTCATGTTTAAGATCCATTTAAAATTAAATTTTGTGTAGCTTTCAAATTTTACTTGATGGCTCAAAAAATAAAAATGAGTGTTAAAAAAATACATGTGGGTCTGTGTAAGGACAAAAGAAATTATAAAAAAAATAATCTTTTTAATTTCTTAAACCCTAGCTGTCTTTCACTGCTTGCAAACACTTGTTTCTGTCATAATGAAATTTTGTTTTAAATTGTTTAGACCTATTTAATATTATAATATCCATGAATTCACATTGTGTATGAAAAGGATAAATATTTATACACTACACATTCCTAATTAAAACTGTTTTAATCTCACCTTTTAAGATATCATGTTTATTGAGTTAACATCATGATTTCACAGATAATAAATATATACATAAGCTTCCAACAAATAAAGAATAATTTTAAAATATACTTTTATTATATAATATAAATGAACTTATCACTTTGAAATTTCAGAGTGTTTATGACACAGATTTATATAAATAAAAAACATCCACTGAAACACAAATTCAATAAACTTCAATTTTAGTAAAGATTTTATTTTTCTTTGAAAAAGGAAATTACTTTTGAGATCGTTCCAAGATTTACTCCAAAACAACTGCACTTTATATGCAGGTGTAAGGAAACATCTGCAAACATTTTTATTTCAATTTTCACACTCAATCACAGTACCAGTAAATTGCTACCTATAAAATTTAAATGAGAAACCCACCATTTTCTTACCCTTAATCTTAAAATTTACACCACTGCGTCACAGTGATATCACAAAACTGTTTTACCCATGGAATATTTTTTTATAAGCTCAGTGTACTTATGTAAGTGGTATGTTTTTTTATATTCATAAATTTTATGTCTTATAGTTTATAGGGCTAAAAAAAAATCAACAGCTAATTGTATAACATTCATCTCACTTACATAAATTAGCCAAATACTCATTTCTGATATTTAAACATTCCAACTCTTTGTTCTTTCCCTTTATTCTCTTCACAATTCCTGAGATTTCACAAACAACAGATTTGAATAGAAAGAAAATATTTTTTTTTGTAAATCACCTATAAATCATAGAAAATGCTATAAATTATAAATAGAAAAATATTTAGCAAAAAAATAAAAAATTCAACAATTACATTGAATGGATGGATTAATAATAACATAAGGGTACTTTTCAATTTTAAAAAAAACCCATCTAAATAATGCCAATGTGTATCTTTTAAGTAAGATGAAATAATTACTTTGTTTTCAATGTATCCCTGATATTTAGGTTTTCATGATGAATAACTTAAGTCTCATCTTACATGTAAAACTATCTATTAAGTATATAAATATAATTAAGTAATAATTTTGCTTTCCATAATAGTGAATGATGCCATCTGATGAATACACAGGCAGTGTCAACTTAACTATTTGCTACTTACTACAGAATTGGTTAATAATATTTTTCTGTATTTGATTTGACTATTAATATGTCAGCATTTTAGTAAATCTATTAGTCATGCAGCTTAAATTGAGTATTTAAGCTCAACGGTTAATTTAAATACATCAGAGGAATTGGCTGCCAATAATAATTGAGCCTGGCATGGAAATGACTAACAGCAATTTATTTCAAAAGCATTAAATACATAAGATGTGGAAAAAGCTCCTTAAAAATTTGTTTTTTATTCAGTAATATTGCTGCATAACAATCTTCATTTAACATTCTTATAATTTTGATGAATATTTTGTTGATTATAAGGAGAATTAGTGTCTCATTCAGTCAACACTTTAAACAATTGGATCAGTCTTTCTTACAAAACATCTATTAGAAAACAAACACTTTAGATGAGGTTTATCGCATGGTCACAAGCTCTTCCGACGATGTAGGGTGAATGGCCACACACTCGTCAAACTGAGCTTTGGTGGCGCCCATCTTGATGGCTACACCGAATCCCTGCAGCATTTCATCGCAGCCCTGACCAACCATGTGAAGACCAACGACCTACATGATGTCATATAAAATAAATTAAATATATTCAATGTACATTTTTAAAAATTTACATTCCAGTGTCACTTATCTCAAAACATTTAAATCTTTATGTCTTTTAAAAATTAAAACTCTATCCCATAATTTTTTAATACATGTGCAAAATTAACTCGGCCAACAACATCAATATCACAAGTCAAAGCTTTTGCAAGCAAAATTTTAAAATTCATTTTCATAAGCTTTTTGGCTTTGTTTCTTTTATTTTTATGATCAAGCAAACACAACCTAAAAATAATAAACAGTTCCGACCTTTTCATCTGGAAGAACACATATAAGTTTCATGCTGCACCTCACTTTCTTTTCAAGCACAGCATAGTACATGGGGACAAAGTTGGAGGTGTAGATTTTCAACTTTTCTCTCCCATACTTGGTCTCAGCCTCAGCTGTGGAATGGAATCATCTCCTCTAATAACAAAAACTGATGATGCTGGCTGGCATTAGTAGGTGATGGTAAAGGAAGAAAATCCTACAACACAAATTTAGCAACTAAAACTAAATATGTGTAGACAACAATGTTCCCTTAAAGCTGCGCTGCCATGCATTTATCTAACCGACGCAGTGCAGTAGTTTAGATATTACCATGCAGCAAATTTTTTTAAAAACATAGCACAAAAATTTGATGCTGAGCAACTTTCCACAAGAGTTTTTTTGTACTTCGCACATGGACCAGCGAACCTTAGAGTGAACATTGGTAAACAAGCAGGATGGGCTTAGAAGACACTGTTTGAGACGCTGTCATCAGAGTTTCATTGGATATCCATTTAAAATTGTATACACTATGTTTTAGAATGCTAGATACAAATAATAAATTTGTGTGCAGTGGGAAAACCTTGAACCCAACAAACCTTCAGTAAAACCTATAGTCCCCACTGGGGGGTGAGAAAAAACAACAGTGGGAATGTTGGTGTAATCTAACTTTAAATCCGCCTGACCATCAAACAATCTGTGGGCCAGTCTTCTCCCAGCAGCAATAGCGACTGGGAAAGAAAATAAACCATTATCAAGTTTGAAAATGCCAAACAAACATTTAATAATTTTATTTTAAAAAAAAACTAATAACAACTTAGTGCTATAAAAATTCCCTAAATGCGGTTTGTCAAAAATTAAACTAAAGCTTAGAATAACAAATAGTTGAAACTATTATATAATTATTTACAAGCTTGCTTTAGTAACAAAGTTATTTTATTTAGACAATATCTACTTTAGCAAACACATTTTTTGCACTTAAAGCTAAAGCTCTATGACTTTCAAACCTGGAGTAAGTAAGGCTTTTCCACAAACATCTCCTAAAGCATAAATCCCCTTCACACTTGTATTCTGAAATTCATCTACCTCTATATTATTGTGCTTGTCTACATTGACTCCCTGCAGAGACGTTAAGAGTTTTCATGAAAGATTATTTTTTTAAATGAGAGATTCACATGTTAAGTCATCTGTATGATGGGATGGTTTGCTAAATAATTATTGAAAAGCTTAGGTTTTTTTGAATTTTTTCCCCCCACAAATTTAAAAATATTCACTGCATGTACTATTTACGTAAAACACCTTCGAACCAGTCCTGAAAACTGAAATTACTTTCTTCAAAAACATGTACGAAAATTTAAATACATATTTATCGCGTCATAACACCATTCTTATTAAATAAAAAAGTTTACATTAAATTAGGTAAATTAAAATTGTTTACATTTGTGAATAAATAATCTTCAATTTCTATGCCCACCAATTATATAAAGACGGCAATATATCTATTTTAAGTACACTTATTTATCTGTTCAATAGTTAAAACTTAAAGCTAAGAGCAAAACGTGACATGACTCCGATTTATATTTTTTAAAGATCACTAGATACATGATCCCTGTTATTACCATCTAAACATCATGACATTTATTGCTTGAACAATATGAACAGTGCCCACAACAATTTCCTCAAGTACTTACGGCACTATCAAGACCCAGGTTGTCTGTGTTTGGTAAACGACCAATGGCCCACAAGAGGCAGTCAACATTGCTAATTTTTTCATTGTTGGTCTGTATGGTCAGTCAGCGTCCCAACAGTTAAAGTACTTACGACACTATCAAGACCCAGGTTGTCTGTGTTTGGTAAACGGCCAATGGCCCACAAGAGGCAGTCAACATTGCTAATTTTTTCATTGTTGGTCTGTATGGTCAGTCAGTGTCCCAACAGTTAAAGTACTTACGACGCTATCAAGACCCAGGTTGTCTGTGTTTGGTAAACGGCCAATGGCCCACAAGAGGCAGTCAACATTGCTAATTTTTTCATTGTTGGTCTGTATGGTCAGTCAGTGTCCCAACAGTTAAGGTACTTACAACGCTATCAAGACCCAGGTTGTCTGTGTTTGGTAAACGGCCAATGGCCCACAAGAGGCAGTCAACATTGCTAATTTTTTCATTGTTGGTCTGTATGGTCAGTGTCCCATCAGGCCCTTTGGTAACTTCAGATACCTTGGGATATAATAATATGAACATGAGTCGGGTATCAATTTTATCTGCAAAACTTTTTTGGTACACAATTACAAGAACGTGAACTACACTGACACCACAAAAAATTTTTTTCCAGTTTTTCTCTTTCATTATGGACACTGATGTAGAAAATTTAGTTGCGTGTAAAAATTCAATTGAAATTAAATTCTGATTTTAATTTAAATTACATCCTTTCCTGTCATGCGTTAGACAATCGTAACCTCCTGACATTAAGACAAAGCTTCCTTAACACAATGTCCCTCACCACAGATTGCTTGATAACCTTGACACCACCAGACTCCAGGTTATCGGTCACACTCTTGGTGATCATGGAATCAAATGTGCGTAGCACCTAATGTCGTCAGGGAACATAACAAATAGTTCACTGTAGGGTCAAGTTTTAACAGCAAGCATTTTATAATTTTTTTTAATCATGTGAAGAGCTATGTGAATGTTTAACCTGATGGTTCAATCAGGGATCATAACATCACCTTGCTTTAAGTCTGGCTTAGACCGGGAACTTTAACACAGCCTCTTAACATTTTTTACAAATTAAAAAGTTTTGTTTTTTTTAAAATTGAGCATGCAAAGTCAGCAAAGAAATGTGAGGGATTCATAACTCAAGACAGCCCCAAAATATCTCAATTTTGAAGTTATAGGTAAAATACATTTTTTTAAATTATTAAGTGGCTAAAAAATTGTAATAATTTTGTATTGAGCATAAAGAAGATATTGACCTGATCAAATCGTATAAGAATCGAAGTATCTACACCCAGAGCTCCAAATATCCCAGCCAGCTCCACAGCAATGTACCCTGCTCCAACTACTACAACTTTCCTGGGAGAAACAAACGTTCAGACATTAGAACAGACAAAACTAAAGACACGGCTTTATGAAATATAAAACGAATAATTTTTCTAATGCATTAAAATCAGTTGATTGAACCTAAGCAGTGTCTTTTCATTTTTTTTCTCCAATATTCCATGTGTAATATTTCTCAAGTTACATTAAACCTAAAAAGCTGAAACTTAAATTAAGTTATGTATTGTTGTATCTACTTATTCAAAAATAGTTTTGGAGATCACATGTGCTAATGAAGAGTTCAATCCCCTTAAAGCCGTGCTTTATAATGTGGCGGACCAGCACGAATTTTTCCCATTTCTCCAGGGATCGGTGTTCTATTTTTCCTGTACTGACGTGGTAGCGAAATGCTATTTATTTCATTTTGTGGGCTTATTGTCGAACAATTGACATAGTCTATATGGTTAGTATTAAAATTAATGGTTGCAAATGGAGGATTACAATGATATTTTCTGTCCATTTTTTATAACTTCTGCGGACCGGCGGCGGATGACCCACGGACCGGCACCGGTTCGCGGACCACCACTTTAATAAGCACTACCATAAAGGACAGAACATTAAAATAAAAACTATTTTATATTACTATTAAGATTTTCTTTAACTATTTAAGATTTTCTAATTACAAACAAAGATTGTGTTGGTAAAATAAAAGTAGTTTTATTTTTACCAAAATAATCTCATTTAAATCAACTTTAATAATAAATATTAAATAAAATAATGGGCAAAACTAAACCCAGAATATGCAAGAAATATCAGTGAAAACTTAAACAACCTGCTCCCTTGCCATAAATGATGAGGAAAACCTATTAAAACCAAAGTTGTTTTTTTTAATAACATAAATGTAGCATTTCTTAAAATATTTTAAAAAATCCAAATGATTAGATCAAATTACCAAAAAGGCCACTCACTTAGGCAAATCTTCCAGTTCAAAAAATCCGTCACTAGTTATTCCATACTCTGCACCTAAAATCAAATTCAGAGAAATGTAATTTCATGTTGAAAAACAATTTGAGATATGAAAGAGATATAATAAATGGTTTAACTTTTACATCATTTAATTACCAATGTTTTGAAATCATGCAAAACTTTAATGAGCCGAATTTTCAATAATTATCTCCCTTGTGCATGCATGTTTAGCATGTGTGCTTCTAGTTAGATCACTCCTTTATTTTAAATTGTTTGTTTGTTTTCATGAGATTGTGCTTTCTTACATTGGTAATTACCAAATATGTTATAAATAGACTTAAATCATGAATTAAAGAGCAATTTAGATCTAAATAAACAATTTATAAACTTGCTATATTTATACATTCAACAAAAATATAAAATCTGGGTAAAACTACACAAAATTACACAAGTTAATTTGTTACTGCAATTTGTAGTTATCACACAACACTGAAGCACTAAAAACATAAGGTCTCAAAGAATACGTGTTTCTAAATCTAAGCCCAACGATCTCATACTTTGAAAAAAAAAGGTCATTTATAACAGACCAATAGAATTTCAGTCCTTCTGTAAAAAAATGTATTGCATAGTAACTTACGATTTCAATCATTTGTTGCTTTTATGTGAGGAACAAAACTATTTCTAAATCCATTTAAGAACTCTACAGGATCCTGAATGGTCTAAAACTTTTCAAAAACCATAAACCATACAAAGTTAGTCTATGCCTGGTGTATTATCTAACTATAGCTATCCCAAAGAGAATGATAAAAAAAATATTAATAAAACTCTAAACCACTGTTTTCCAAGTGGGTGGCATAGGTGAAATTGTAAACAGCTCAGAAGCTTTTCTCTCTATTCAAAATTCTATGATAAATATTTTCAGATTTTAATGAAATCAGTTGAAATTTGCTGAGAGATGATGCCCTCTAATTAAATGAAATTTATAATTTAATAACTTTTTTTTCACATAACATAATTCACTGCTCATTGACAATTATCAGAATCTGAGGTAGCTGGAAGAGAAAAGAGTTTGTGATACCCAACTTTATAAACTAAGCTTGATTTATAATTGTATTAAAATTTCACTTCATTACAAAGTTTTTATCTACAAAGTTTTACATTTTTTGTGTTGCAGAATTGTGCTTATTACTGTCCTTAGCAAAACAAACTGGGGAGGGAATGGTATCTGTTGCCTAAGAGACAGTAATGTACATTTGTAAAGAACTACTGATCTAA
The DNA here is from genome assembly GCA_944989445.1 of Ampullaceana balthica. Classification (NCBI taxonomy): domain Eukaryota; kingdom Metazoa; phylum Mollusca; class Gastropoda; family Lymnaeidae; genus Ampullaceana; species Ampullaceana balthica. Next base: position 370,267 of record CALYLW010000508.1, on the reverse strand, counting down.
GCACACAATGTGTTTGCCAAGAGTGCGCTAGTCATTGTATCCTAAAATGAGTCAGAAACAAATTTACCTGGAATATTTGGTACAATGGGACGTCCGCCAGTTGCAATGAGTATGTGATCAGCTTCATACGTCTGACCATTTACTTCCACACATTTTTCAGAGGTAAGGCGTCCATGTCCCACAATTTTTTCCACTTGTGACTTAGGAGGAATAAAATATAATGATTTACTTTTGGTAATCCATATTTTTTTTTGAACTTGAAACTTAAAGGGAAAATAATTTATTGGAATGTTATCAATTATTATTTAGGGTGCTAAGAGATTTCAGTTTTACGTGTGATCAAACCATATTTTGTAAACTTTTTGAATTATAATGTGGACATTGTATTAGAATGTGGTAGTCATAAAAAATAATAATGATTTTCAAACCTTTTCCAGGTTAGACTCGTAAATACCATTCAGTCGTTTTATGTAATCATCTCGGCTCTTCTTGATGCGCCTGAAATTATTTTGAAGAAATATAATTACAGTACACATATAAATTATAAATCCTTATCTTGCTATACTACCCTTTAATGTTAATTATTTAATTCCTGCGCTAGACATAATGACAAAGAACAATCAAAATTTTGGAGCATATAACATCAATATTTGGACTCACTTCCAGTCAAAAGATTTCACATCTACATCAAATCCATAGCCTTTGTGATCATGGAGGAACTCTGCATGCATGGCTGTGTTGTACATGACCTTCTTTGGGACACATCCTACATTCACCTGTACAACAAATTTAGAATTGTTTATTACAAATTTTAATTGACTATAACCAGTACTTTTTTTTCTATAAAAAAATAAATTTTAAAAAAAAATATTTTTTTTAAAGTTACTGGAACACAACCTGAAAAAGCATTCCAGGCAGTAATAAAATTATAAGGAAGTGGAAAAAAGGTTCTGGAAAAAAAAAGCACTGACTGTAACATTACATATGCCAAGTTTTTAAATTTCATAATTCCACACAAAGACCTAAAAATTGAAGAATAAAATGTGTATTTATATGTGAAAATTCAATGAGCTAGGACATTTCTGCAATTAGTTTAAGGCTCAAACAGTGAAACACGAAATCAATGAAGGGTATGACCCTTCCCCACTCTTTTTTTTAAAAAACAGATAAAAGTGGCTGATGCTTAAAATATATTCGGTAGTACCTCTTAACAAGTCAAAATATTTTATAATTAGTGTTTTAAAATGACCTCATGGGAAATTATTGGGATGATATTCTAATTTTGTTTCTAATCTCAATGGCAACTATTCAGTTACTAGCATATGTCTAAACTACTATATTCCCAGAGTTTCATTTAAAAGAGATTTTTGTGTTGTGATATGTGCAAAAAAATATTTAAACATCCAACTGGGAAAGTTTTAAATTTCAATAAATAGTCATTTGCAAAGTTTGAAGGTTCAAAATTTTGTACATGTATGTCCTGAATGAATGAGGTAGACTTTGTAAGTACTAAAAACTAAAGCAACATTGTTGGAAAAAAATATAAAATTTTACTGATTATAGATGATGCCATAATCATCACAGTGTCATAAATAAATGAGATAACAGCAGAGTCAAAAATTTGTAGTCCACCCCATGTTATAAAAGACAAACTATGAATATTGACTATGACTTTGTTAAACTACCATGACTATGTCTAAACACTTTTGTAAATTTAAATTTTTTTTTAGCCAAGCTAATGAATACACAAATACAGTGGTACCCCGCTTAATGAACGGAGCGCGAAGCGAATGATCTGTACAATGAATGCTGCTGCAAACAGCCCTGCAACTTGCAGAGCGCTGCGTGCCCACGTGCATGGCTGTGCTCGGCACGCGGGTTGTTTGCTTCGGGATTTCACCCGGAGCGAGCCAACGTGGTCGTTCACATAAAATTGCCATTCTAAAAAAACAGTCGCGGCAAGCAAGTTGCTTTTTTTCAAGTTGCTTGTATTTTTCTTGGGTGATTTTCACCTAATTTATTGCTTTTTTTGGTGGTTTTGTTCGTGGACCACCACCCCCCCCCCATTTTTATAATTTGTGATGTTGTTTCTAACTGACAGCAACTAAAAACTGGACTGGAAATGTGTGTGTGAAAACTGTAAATAAGTGTGTGTCCTCATCCCACCATATAACAACACCTAACCCTGCTTGGTGAGTGTCTAATAACACTTTACTTGTCTCTGAACACTGCCTGTCCTCTTTTTTAATATTTTTGTTGAAATTTGTGCTTGTACAAAGCACTTGTACTTGTTGTCTATACTATAATTTGTAAAAGATAAAAGTTAAGTAAAAGGGTTGAGTTTGACCCTACGCCACCCCAAAATAGTGACCATTTGGTAATTTACTGTTAAAATGACTATTGAGTCATTGAATATGGTCTATGAAAGTTATGGCGAACCTTTTTTGGGGCAGCGTTCCCAAATTTCAATTAAAACTTCATTTATATAGTATTGTATATAGCTAGGCACTCCAACTCAAAATTTCAAATACATCTAACACACACAAACAGCATATCATAGGAAAGAGCTCACTTTCAGTTTTCCAATGACACCTGGATCATTGTTCTATCTCTTTTAGGAGAAAAGTTATAATTTTTTTAGTGAATTAATTTTCCTCCTTATTTACCTTTGTAATTAATTCTAAAAACTGTGATCGAATATTAGCTCTTCCCACACTATTTTGTTCATAACTCAGTAATTAATGAAGATAGAACCCTGCCATTTAGGGGATACATTAATAACACATACTTAAACAAAAAACAACACATTAGGTGTGAATTAAATAAATATATTTTATAAAACATGACCATATAAGGACAAGGGGTCAATAGCGACAAATGTCAAAAAATTCTGTTTTACTTCAAAATAGCATAACTTTTAAACCAACAATGCCATAACTGTAAAATTTTCAGTACAATCAGATAATGCCCAACTGAAATTAATGCAAATAAAAGAATACATTAAATGCAGATCAGATCATTTTTGCACATTTTATAAAAAAAACATAGATCGAAAATTGAACTCGGCCGACAATTTACGATTAAATGTATAACTTTAAAACCATTAAAGCTTTTGCTATGAAAATTTCAGTACAAACAGATAATGCCCATTAGAAAGTAATGCCAGTTATAAAATACATTAAATGCAGATCAGATAATTTAGGCATATTAAAGAATAAAAACATAGATTGAAAATCGAACTCTGCCGACAATTTACAATTAAATGTATAACTTTAAAACTATTAAAGCTTTTGCTATGAAAATTTCAGTACAAACAGATAATGCCCATTAGAAAGTAATGCCAGTTATAAAATACATTAAATGCAGATCAGATAATTTAGGCATATTAAAGAATAAAAACATAGATTGAAAATCGAACTCTGCCGACAATTTACAATTAAATGTATAACTTTAAAACTATTAAAGCTTTTGCTATGAAAATTTCAGTACAAACAGATTATGCCCATTAGAAATTAATGCCAATTATAAAATACATGAAATGCAGATCAGATAATTTAGGCATAATAAAGAAAAAAAACATGGATGGAAAATCGAACTTGGCCGACAGTTTATATTTAATTACATAACTTTAAAATTATTAAAGCTTTTGCTATGAAAATTTCAGTACAAGCAGATTATGAACATTACAAAATAAATGCATATAAATAATACATATAATGTAAATCAAAAAATTTAGGCATAATATTAAAATTACACGCGCATGATTAAAAACTAAACATGGCCAACACATTTTAAATTTAAATGTGTAACTTTAAGATTAATAAATCTATTGCAATGCAATTTTCAGAACAGACATATAATATTTAGTTGAAACCAATGCATATAAAAATAAAATACAATTCAAGAAATTTATACATAATTTTAAAATATTTGCGAGCGGAAAACTGTGAACGGCCGAGACAATTTACATTTAAAATTGTATTTTTAATACCAAGTAGGCTATTGCAATTAAATTGTTAATTAAAAAAGGACTTCAGTGATAATCAAAACTAATAAATAAACATTAAATTCAAATGCAGATTATATAACTATGCATAATTATAAAAATTATTTTATGACAACATAAATAAATGTAACTTGCAAATTAAAACATTTTAAAATTGAGCACTTGTGTCCAAGGCAGGATGGCCGTCCCCAGTAAAAGTACCAGAGAGTAGCATGGACAGCTTTTCCCTAATGTTCTTCTGACATAGAAAAGAAACTGTCTCAAAAAAATCGTGGACACGGTTGGTAGTTCTGGCTCCTCAGCTCAAGCAGCACATCATCCTCGTCTATAGGTAGATTAAACACATCCTCCTCTCTCGTGAGTATCAGTCCAGGGTGTTTGTTGATCTCCTCCGCCTCCAGGCTGGCTATGCATGTCCTCATGGGTGATATCTGTTCATTAAACATTGTACAAAATTCATTAAACATTTTACAAAATAAAGAAAAGGCTAAAGACAATACCATAATCAAGTGGCTTTAAAAAAAAGACTAAGTTCAAGATATTTAAGTGCAGAAATTATGTAGACAAAATTAATATACTCACAGTCATCCAGGGTCAGGTCAAAAGTTTTCCAAAAAGACTTAATAATCCAAGTGACAGGAAGATAATCTTCTGTATAGAAGGAGCGTCTGTAAACAGATAAGATAAACAAATGGTAATACTGAAAAAAAATAATGAAAGTAATAAATTCCTTATCTTAAAAATAACTGCCGGGTAAAAAAGTTAAAAGCAATTACAAAAATAAATTTAATGATACTAATACTAGTACAGTAAAACTACTTTGAGCTTGGGTTGGTAACTAATACAAACTATGGGGGGGATTCTTGTTTGAACAAATTAATTCGGTATTATTACAGTATTTCATTACAATTGATCTAGCTATTTTATGACAAATAACTTTTTTTCTTTTACAAATATTTTGTTTTATCTGTACAAAATCTCCAAATATCATTTAAACATGTCTTAAATTCATTTAGACTACTCTACTTTAAACTGAATATAATATAATAACTCAATCTCCCTGTGTTAAAAAAATTTTTTTAAAAAAAGATGGCCGCCATTTATCCGATTACAAAAAATTACATGGGTTATCACCTGGTGAACCTTATTATTAATTTTCCAAGCGGTCGGTGATGTTTAAAGTAAATGCATTATATCAGAAAATGAATAAGCTTTCTATACAATACAAGATCTAACCTTTACAGTCATAAGTAAGGGGAAATTTGACAGAGTTTCCACTTACCAAAAGTATAAGCTCCAATTGTTCATCGAAAGAATGGTCCAAATGACACAATATTTACACCCTCGTGATCGGAAATCTTTGGCGAAAAAAGTTTAGTTTGAATTCGAGTTATTTTTAGAAAATGACGCATAAGAGAGACAAAGACCGACGCATACCGAAAACCCGCCATTCACAACTCGTCACAGTGCCGCCCCCCGCTTAGCCCGCCGTTTTTTTCGGCGCGCGCAGCGAGTATTGGAGTGCCTAATATAGCAAAGTGCCAGCACAGTGGTTTAATTAATTTAAGGAAGTAATATTTTAGTTGCTTGCCGGCTGATGAGGCTCTGCATGACATCTGTGTCATGCCTGGCCTAGGTTCGCCATCACTGGTCTTTGCTCTTCAGTCTTCAGATTCTTAACCCCAAATCTTAATCTTATTATTTATTAGGTCTGCACGGCTAAAGCAAAGAGAACGGTGCGCTCAACTATTTACATTGTTATTGCAGAGCTTAACTTCCGGGAATGAAATGTATTTTTTGGGATAAGTGCAATTATTTTTATCCATAAACGTAATTAAGGTTGTAGTTTTAGTTTTAGGGTCTGGGTTAGGTTTAGTTGTCTATTTCTTAAATTAAAATAGAAAAAAAAATATAGCAACCAAAAATACCATTTATCGAGTGCACCGTTCTCTTTGCTTTTACCGGTCTGCAAATTTACTCTATTATTTAGGCCTATTAAAATTAGGTGTAATAGACTAATAGTAATAACAAAGGTGAAAGATAGAAAGTTAATTTGCAATTTTTTAGGTTTCTGTTTCATTTTTGTTTATAATTTAGTTATTCAATGTTATTCTCAAATTTTTTCTAAAACAAAGTACATTATAAATTATTATTATTAAAAGTTAAGTTGTAAAATTTAATTAATTCTAATAATTAATAATAATAATTAATTAATAAACCATTAATAAATTATTTTATTTACGCAAGTTCCGCCCCATCTCCCCTCCTCAACGATTGCGGCTTTAATTCCGAATTCAGCTGCCCTTCTTGCACTTGCTAGACCACCAGAACCTCCACCAATTACTAAGTAGTCGAATTTCTTAACGATTGGTGCCATTTTTGTGATAAAGTGCTTCGTCATGGACCGTTCACTAACACTGTAAATACGTGCGAAAAACAGCTGAGACGGTTTGCAAATGTAAACTTCCGTTAAAGATATTACAAAATTAAAATCATCTATTCCAAAACAAACAGTCATTTGAAAAAACACCAATTTTTATTATAAATACACTAAAGTAATAACATTTAAATAAAAATACTTTATTATCAATTATTAAAATTTACAGATGCATGCTTTTTTCAGCTATTTTACAAACGATTATGATTTATTATTAAATAATGTGGTTTTTTTTAAAGTAATTAATCTGTAGATAAATCGAATTTTAAGAAACAATTCCCTGCATAGCAACAAAATATACAATATGGCGGATGGGATTGTGAATGGTTCCATCACCGTTTTAACTTTGTTTTATAAATCTCTTCCAAATTATGTTGACATGAACTAAATAAAAAAAAGTACATCAAGGCAAGTGCTACTTATCAGACTTATCTTATTAACTTTATTAACTTTATCTTATATGTTTACAGACGCTCCTTCAGAACAAACACATACAAGTTTTCCTTCTTCCCGTCCGGAATTCGGGCGTGGAATGGGTTGCCTGAAGAAACCAGGAAAACCAACACTTTATCAACATTTAAATCTCTAATAAAAATGCAGGACTAAACACAAACCATAGATAAGCGTAGGACGCAATAATCTTCTGTATAGAAGGAGCGTCTGTAAACAGATAAGATAAGATAAGATATTCTTGTCAGTTTTGAATATTCTCCAGTAATGAATCTGGCAGCTCTTTTTTGAATTTGTTCTAGTTTATCAATGCTTTCTTTGGTGGATGGGTCCCATACAGAAAATGCATATTCTAGTACAGGTCTCACCAAAGTGAGGTAGCCTTTTAGTTTTATATCTCTATTACATTTGTTAAAGTTTCTTTTTTATAAAGCCTAAGGTTTTGTTTGATTTTTTAATAACTTCATTGACATGGGGATTCCATGATAGTTTATAATTTATTAAGACTCCTAAGTATTTTGCATCTTTAGTTTGGGTCAGTTCTTTTCCATGAATGAAATATTTTGAATTTATTTGTTTCTTGTTTTTATTTTATATTTTTCATTAAACTATTGACTATAGTATACTATTCAAGTCAAGACTATTGTCAATATTGTTGCAGTACAGAATTAAAATGTGTTTACATTATCATTTCTACAATTGTGAAATACATAACTGCATGCAATATTACATGTACTATATTATCACTGTATTAATGAGTAAGAGTGTCTTTAGAAAATGTTTGGAAATAATTTAGTACCATATATAATATATATAATACTATATAATCTCATACATAGTTACATAGTCATAGGACATGAGCATTTCAAAACTGCATCCAATATTCACAGTTTTTCGCCATTCTTGGTGGGGGGGGAGGGGGTAAAGAGCGTAACCCTCACAAATAGCTTTATTTGAATCACTAAACCTGGAAACACTAGTGGATAGAAGAACCAAGAGTGAAGTAGTAATAATACATAAAGCAATTAATTATAATTAGAAATACAACACAAAGATAAATGAATACAACCCTCTGATAGACATAAGGATAAAAACACCTTCCTTATTCTATATGCAAGAACAAACACATACAAATTCTCATTTTTCTCATCTGGAATTCAGGCGTGGAATGGATTGCCTGAAGAAACCAGGAAAACCAACACTTTATCAACATTTAAAACTCTAATAAGAATGCAAGACTAGACACAAACCATAGATAATCATAGGATGCAATAATCTTCTGTATAGAAGGAGCGTCTGTAACAGATAAGAGAAGATAATAGCGAGGGAATACTGTATATATATATATATATATATATTATAATATATATATTCATGTATCATTTCTTTAAAATTTAATTTATTTTTCAAATTCAAGGGCCCAGGATCAACAATAACATACTAAACTAAAGACTATATTAATAATACAGAAGAACCCGGTTAAGTCGACAGCCTAGGGGTATGCCAAAAGGCGTTAGCTAACCGATGATCTAGTTAAAAGAAAACCAATATGGCAGCAAAATATTAACATGTGCTTTTTATGTACATGATAAGGTTGTTAACGGTTAACCGGTTAGCTGTAACTTCAGTATAAGCCTATTACACTGAGTTAATATTTTGTTGTGTTACAAAGAATACCAGAAACCAATACGCAAGCGACCGTGACATCAAAGCGAGCGACCGTGATATCAAAGCGAGCGACCGTGACATCAAAGCGTTTTCTTACTATTCCAGTCTATAAATAATATACATGTCATCACTATTAGTTTAGTTCGCCTACGGCTGAGGAAAGTTTTTTTTTAATTTTGCTTTGCTTAATTATCGAGGCTCTGTACGAGATCTAACACACAGTGCGCTTATGATATAAACAACGGTCAAAGTCAAGGCCGCGACTGTTATGTTACTATTTATATTACGAGAGTCATTTGAAAGATGTAGCAAAGATACAGGGCGATTAGTTGGTCCTCAAATTTGAGTTTGGTCTTTTAGTGACAGTTTTCCTGCAAGTTAAAGGCATTTGACGTAAGATTACCACATTCATATTAATATCAAAACTGAAATTTGCTTTAAAAAATCCGTACGGCTAGTGAACGATTTTTTATATTATTTTTTTTTAACTCTCTTAGTTGACGAGAACTAACACACAGTGCGGCAACGTTAAAATGTGAACAACATTCAAGGCCGCAAGGAGTAGTAGTGTTGCCAACTCTCCCGTTTTTGCCGGGTGTCTCCCAGGATTGGCTTTCTTGTCCCGTCTCCCGGTTAACTATGACCCGGGAGATATAAATTGTAATATGTTAAAATAATTGTTTTGTTTAAATATTTATGTTTGCAATTCTATAATCTCCCGGGTTCGAGGTTGTGGGAGTTGGTAACCCTAGCGCGGAGTGTTACTATTCAGTGCAAGAGAGCTGAAAACAAGCAGGCTGTGACGTCACATGTTCTTTGAAGTCACCATCAGACGGCGCGAGGCGAAAATTAAATCATTGATACACTCTCTTAGTTGCTTATTGCCCGTGATGTCATACAAAACAAGCCCCCGCTTTCCTCTGCGCATCTTCATTCTCGACACACACTGCGTGACCCAGTTCTTCTACACACGCCCAGCAAGGCCTAAATGGGGACAAAGCGTGTTTTCGCTCGTGTCGTTGGCTGGCTGTTAGTAATAGTGCAGTTGAACCCGCAAAAATACGGTAGTGAGATGGCGAAGTGGCATCGATAACATTTTCAAAAGCTGACCATTGGTCATGGGGATCGAGATAACCAAATTAAGTGGCAAATTTGGCCCTCTTTTGTGCTTGAGGTATTAGGGTTCGGCGACTTAAAAGAATCGAATTAACAGATGAGAAAATGCTAAGACAAAGAGAGAATTTGGCGGCTCCAATAAAAAACGTCGACTTAATAGGGTTGGCGAGTTAACAGGGCTCAAGTAAAGTGGGTTCTACTGTAATACTATTCTATACTCTGATTCTAATCATTATCATTATGGCATAGCTCTTGTAAAAGGTTGAGGTTTTATAAGTGAAGATGATACTTTGTAGGGCTTCTAATGGGGGTATTAGAGACTTGTGTTTGGGGAACATGAGGCTATAGACTCTATTAGACTATAGACACAAATGTGCCTATTGTTGTCGCCTCAACTGATCCTTTGTAGCAGGTTCTGGTCACTAATTGTCTTTAGCAATGTACATAAAAGTGACATTACTTTTTAAAAATCTTATACTAGATTACCAACATCCTTATACTTCATACTTTAACCTATCATATCATCATCAACTTTTAAAGGGGATTTATCAAGTGCCAGATAGTAAAAAAAAATGTTTTTTGGTTAATGTGCTATTGAAATGGTTATTATATTGATTTACATATAAGAATACATTTTAAGTAGCTCTTCAAACTGGAACAGCACCATTCAGTAAGACAGGGGCGCGGTAGTCGAGTGGCAGCGCGCTCGACTGGCGTACCGATGGTCACGGGTTCGAATCCATGTGAAGGCAAGGATTTCTTCCCCGGGCCTAGGGCGTCCCTGAGTCACCCAGCTCCGAATGGGTACCTAACACTAGTTACGCGGCTGGGTAATGCGTGGAACCCACAAAGCCGTGGCCTGTGACGCTGCATCACTTGCCAACAGATCATCTGTCATGGCCCGTGGACGCAATTATCTTCTTGCATAGAAGGAGCGTCTGTATAGATAATATAGATAAGAAGACAGCGCTTATCAGATAGATTCAACTTTTAAGAATAGTAATAAGCCATTGGCCATATCAATACAGATATGCCGTACGTTGTGTAATAACCATACTGGTTTAAAATCATCCTTGTTATACTACATGTATTACCAACTCAGTCATACCATAGGCAAGCTTGTTATGCATTCAGTACTCATTCTGTATAGAAGGATCATCTGTAACAGATGAATTAAGATAAGATTTTAAAAAGTAATAATTAAATTTGAGAAAAATGACATTTTTGACTGAGATAAATACACAACAAATGAATTAGCAGAAATGACCTAAGCACATACTCTTTCAAATTTATGAAATATACAATTAATTTTTATCTAGTATTAATAAAATATTCGTTTTAATGATATTAACATTAATTTGAAAACACTTGTTGTACCAGAATGTTACACGTTTTTTATAACTAGCATATGGAATAAGTGAACCATGCCAATTACATGCCAAAATATTTTTCCTGTTTATTTTAAATAGGACTGCACTTGACAGTGATTTCTATTTTCAAGTCAAATTAAGCAAAGGAAGCCTGTAACCTTTCAACCAGTTACAAGTATAAAATTTTCTTGAATTAATATTACTATTCTATTTACTATTTCTGCATTTTAAATGAGTTTTCAAAAACCTTTTGCTTCATACGTATTAATAATCCTTTATGTTGATTATTTTAATAATTATTTAAATTGTAATATTGACACAGTTAATAAGCTATCATTTAAATTAATCTAAATCAAACTTTTAAATTCAATTTAATCTAAATGTTGAAAATTATGTGTGTTAAAATTTTAGAATTGTATGTATTAATAAGTGATCAAGAATATTAAGGCATTAATTAGAGTTATCATGTGGTTAAGTTAAAATATAATTATCTAGCCTAATTTTTTATCTTTTTTTTCTTTCTTCTTTTGAAATACAGAATAAAACAAAAGTCATGGAGGACATGTACATGCAAGAAGCTAAACAAATGATCGATGGCTTCATTGATCTAGCTTTTCGTAGATTGGAAACAAGTATGTCAGACAGAGAAAAGTCATTTGAATCTATCAAACAGTTGCATAGGTCACGGGAACACACAATACAAAAAGAAGACACCTACAACGTGGAAAATATTGAATGGTTAACTATAGAAGAGTTTACTCCTCAAAGAGGTGAAGAAAAGATTCGTGAATTCATAACAGTAAGTGCAAATTATAGATATACTCAGAGTATATTATTATAATATACTCTACTATAGAGATTTGAAATACATGTAATAACAAAATCTTTTAATGTAAACAATATCTAAAAAATGTAATACATTATAAATTTTGACAAAGAAAAAATGTAATTAAATATTTTACTCACTAATTGAGAATTAATAATATTATGATTCTCCAAATAAGAAAATAAATTTTTGTCTAACAGACGTGGGAGTTTGAGAATTCCTGGTTGTACTGTGTAGATTTCCTTAGTGAAGAGGACACTGAATTTGATAAGCGATATTTCTATCGCTTGAAATGGAGCATTCCTACTCGTCGAAAGCCCATTCCTAGGGCTACAGCTTCTGTTTATTTTACATATGTGGTTTCAAAAATCAGACCACCGGTAAGAAGAGATTTTTTAAAATGTTTTTTTAAAGTTTATAAAGAAATTTCATTAAACTGACCTATTTTTAGACTGTGATATCATGTCAAAATATTGAAAGAAGTCTCTCAATATATTCAGTTAATTTAAAAGGAGTACTTCTTTTTAATAAAAATGAAGAGAAGTACGATTGTTAATATATTATAGATAATTCTCAAAATTCTAGACTTCTCAAATGCATTTGACAAAGTTCACCACCTTAGTTTACTTAAAAAACTTAACTACTTTGGAATCTCAGGTTCCTTACATCACTGGATCCAAGACTTCCTTTTGGGCAGGGAGCAAACTGTAATAATTAATGGATCTAAATCTGCACCAATAAAGGTTAACTCAGGAGTTCCACAAGGAACTGTGCTAGGTCCCTTACTCTTTTTAATTTATATAAATGATTTACCCAACAACATCTCAACAGGTACAAAAGTTAGGTTATTTGCTGATGATTGTATAATCTATAGCACAATTAAATCAGAACAAGACAGCAAAATTTTACAAAAAGACTTAGATGAATTGATAAAATGGGAAACTAACTGGAGTATGTCTTTCCACCCAGAAAAGTGTCAACTGTTAAGAGTAACAAAGAAAAAGAAACAAATAAACTCAAAATATTACATTCACGGAAAAGAACTGACCCAAACTAAAGATGCAAAATACTTAGGAGTCTTAATAAATGAGAAACTATCATGGAATCCCCATGTCAATGAAGTTATTAAAAAATCAAACAAAACCTTAGGCTGTATAAAAAGAAACTTTAACAAATGTAATAGAGATATAAAACTAAAATGCTACCTCACTTTGGTGAGACCTGTACTAGAATATGCATCTTCTGTATGGGACCCATCCACCAAAGAAAACATTGATAAACTAGAACAAATTCAAAAAAGAGCTGCCCTATTCATTACTGGACAATATACGAAACTGACAAGAATAACACCATTAGTTAAATCATTAAACCTTGAAACACTAGAGGATAGAAGAACCGAAAGCAAAGTAGTAATCATACATAAAGCAATTAATTCTAATTTAGAAATACAACACAAAGATAACTTAATACAACCCTCAGATAGACATAAGGATAAAAACACCTTTCTTATTCCGTATGCAAGAACAAACACATACAAGTTTTCCTTCTTCCCGTCCGGAATTCGGGCGTGGAATGGGTTACCTGAAGAATCCAGGAAAACCAACACTTTATCAACATTTAAATCTCTAATAAAAATGCAGGACTAAACACAAACCATAGATAAGCGTAGGACGCAATAATCTTCTGTATAGAAGGAGCGTCTGTAAACAGATAAGATAAGATTAAAATAAATAAATGCGCTCTTTTTGGATAAGGAACTTTTTTGGCTAATATTAAAGCTTTAACACAACTAGTACATTATATATAATGTTTTACAGTTTAATTGCAGTACTCATATGTTATGAATTTCATTGACATTTCTCTTGCCCTCTTTTATGTGCAGGAGAGTCCAGTGGAAGTGTTCTATGTGTTTGAGACCAACCGATTGATTCATAAGTACGTGTTAGTTCTATCAGAAATTAAAATCTTTTAACAGCAAGTATAACCATCAAATTAATTGCTAATCATCAGTTATATACGTTTGTTTAAAGATCAATTCAATTGTTTTGGTATGCTTAATAATATTGGGATTGTTATAAGGAGAACATTTATCAATACACATGTAATAATACTAAGATTCTATTCTAAAATTTATAGCTTATTTTTCTTTTAAAAATATCATTTCATTAAAAGTGTTCATCTCTTGTCATTCTATTCTAAAATAGGCCTGGGCTGTCACGCTTTAGGGAAATGTGGCTCAAAGACATCATAGAAAGCAAAGTGAAGATGATTAATGAAGTGACTTTTTAATGTCTGACCTGCCTGTTTGCAGTTTATGACTTTCTATTGAAATGGAACTTTTATTTTGATCAACCTTTGAATTGCACAGTTTACCTTAGAAGGACAAAATAAAATTATTCTACTTGTGCTTCACTGATACAATTATTTATGCATTTTAATTCATGTCTTAGAAATTAAATTCTAAAATTTTTCCCCTTCCCCCCTTAGAAATTTCTCATATTGTTTGTCTTAAGATCTTTCCTCAACAGCTAGTATTTACATGTAAATATTAAAAGTTTTTAAAAAAGAAGAAGAAAATCCATATACATGTATTACATGTAGTGCAAATTATTTCCTCACCTTGGGCTGTACATTTTTTGAAAATTGAAAAGCATTCAAGAATCTAAATGAAATCCATTCCTTAGAGATAAAAAACATAAAATTGATTTACACATTTTTGACCATCTTAATTTTTAAAAAATCCATATACTTTTGTTTAACTTCCCAAAACATGATAAAATATTTGCATAGAAGTTGCTTTTGAATTATTTTGATACATTTTATTTTAATTTTCTATTTATATACTGAAAACTTTCAATTTTAAATATTGTGCTGCGATTTTCATAAGATTTAATTAAATGTCCTTGTTTGATTTATATTTCAATTCTAACAAGATTTGGTTTTGTAACTTACTCAACTGTAAATAAATTAATACATTTCCTAATAATCTAAGCTCTTAAATTTGTTTTCTCTTCAAGATCTATATATTTTTCTTAAAAGTAAATAAAAAAGGGATCGCATAAGCTAAAATCAAATTTTTTTGTATGTTGCTTGGATAAAGACAGAAAACGTTTTTTGCTAATATTATTGAGCATAATATTACTTTGTTATTTTGCTAACCTTCATTTGGATTATATGAAATTTTATATTATTTGATATAATATTTATTTAAATTTTGGTTAAATAATTTACATAAATTGGTAAGTTGAATATAAAAGACTTGAAAATAGGTCTTAATTTACTCTCTTTTTTAATGTTTTTGTTTTTACAGACAATAGATTGGGTTAAGTCTAAGCTTTAAAAAAATATATGAAGTACATTTAGTTTATTATTGTTTGTTATGGAATGAAATAAAGATTCTGCTAAGATCCATCATTTATATAAGCCAAGGTAAAAACATGTTATAAGTAATTGGTAATGGACATTTAATGTAAAGGCAATCATTTACAGACTTAATGAATTATCCCTTTCTTTTTTGTGTTGATATATTGTAGCAATTTTTTTTTAAATATACATACTATCAGTGATTAACTAATTTTTTGAAAATATTAGTTAATATTAGAAAAATTATTATTGAACTGCTGTTTATTAAAACTATATAAGAAAGAACAAGCATTTAAAATATATACTGTAAACAAAAACAAAAAAAGTTAAAGATATAATTATCCATTACCTTATTTAAAATTAAAATTTTAAAAAGAAAAAAAAACCAGGTGATTATCTTACTTGAATTTAAGTTATGGAACTTGTTTTCAAGTTGCTCAATAGGAAAACATTTTTTTCCCCCTAAGTTAATGAAACTAAAATGCTCAAATACAAAGTTTTCTTTTTAATAATTTTTCAGTTTGTTATAAATAGGCCTACATAATAAAGTTTCAATTTAATGCACCACAAATTTTAAAATAAGTAAAATGTAAAAAAAATCTTTTTTTTAAAAAGGACACGCTTTTATTTACAAACATTTACAGACTGAAATGCGCTGATCTCCCCTGGCCTTGATGTAAACAGGGGAATTCGGTAAACCAGGGCTGGAGTGAAACCAGTGAGGCGTGGAGGTCAACTCTAGCTGACGACTATACATTCTAAATAGTGATAAATAGAGATAAACTAAAAATTGATTAATTTAATTACGGTACATTCGATCGATCTGAAATTTTGATACAATGCATTGTCATCCAAGATCTATATGTGGTAAAATTTTGAGATCTCTAGGACTATCAGAAGTGGTTTATTTTTACGTTACAAGATTTGAAGGAAGGATACAACATACAAACATTGTGACTTAAATAAAAGCGTGTAAAATTACATTAATCTTTTAACTGCTTGTGATTTTTACAATAAATATATTGTTTATTGTCCAAATTATCAATCACATTAAAAAAATATGGTTACTTTCTGACTAATACATCTACTTACTAGTTGTGGTTAAATGTACAGGAGGTTTTGTTCAGAAAGGAAATGGGTAGGATAGGCTGTGTATTTGGATGTCTACTTCATTGGTCCAAGTCCCTTTCCATACATTTAGAACTCTTAATTTATATCTTACATGTTTGAAATGGAGAGGAAAAAGAAAATTTTTGGAGACAAAAAAATATATACATCTTTAATTTCTCATTAGAATAGGGTTGACCAAAGTCGGGTGCGTTTTAAAAGTTTAACTGGCCCAGGACTTCATCTTAAATAATCAATTGCTTAATTAAAATGGCAAATTTTTTCTGTCACTTCAACAAATGAATGAAAAAAAATGATGATGTTTAAATCTTTACCAAATTTAGATATTGCTTTCAAAATCAGTGACGTGGCATTGCTTATTTTTATCAACTTGAAAAAAGGAAATGAATGTGGCGTCGGTGTGTTTAAACAATTTTAAGACGGTTTTTATATCGCAATTTTTGTTTACTCAACATTCAGTTCTAAGTATATTTCAACACATTTTATTTACTGTAAGGTATGTGGTATTAAACAAACAATTGTACACACTAACTTTGCAATAAATAATTTCTTATGGTGGATTAAGGTATTTATAAAATCTAAAAAAATCATGATGGTACTCTGCATAAACCCCAAACACACACAAAATATCAACCTCAGAAATACAAACAAAACCAATCATACAATTAAGCCTGTAACTCAGTCTGTGTTTTTTGTTTATTATTTTAATCCAACCTGCAGATATATACGGCCATCTTTGCAAACAAGTTTATTAGACTAATCTACAAATAATGAAAATAATAAACCTTAAAAAATCAATAACTTTGGCAATGTTGCATGATTATAACCATATGATAAAAAAACAACATTTTAAAAAAAAATGATTTAATCATGAAAAACTTTAGAACAAATGGAAAAAAAACAACACTTTTTTATAATAATTTAATAATAACATTTTTTGTTTCAAACTATCTCTATTGCACATAATATGCACATCTTTAAAACAATATTATACAATTTATATCTTTATAATACAGTCTCCATAATATTTCTCTTACCTAAGAATATTGCATCTACAAAGGATAAGGATTGGCTAAGTAGCTTTAAAGATTGTAGATCTATACCAACGGTGGCCAAACCGTGGCGAGCGAGCCACATGCAGCTCTTCTGTGTTCACATTGTCTTATCTATACAGACGCTCCTTCTATACAGAAGATGAATGCGTCCACTGACCATTCCGGTCTGTTGGCAAGTGATGCAGCGTTCACAGGCCTCGACTGTAAGGGTTCCACGCATTACCCAGCCGCCTTTATTTCCCTAACTAATGTTAGGTACCCATTCGGAGCTGGGTGGACTCAGGGACGCCCGAGGCCCTGGACAAATATTTTGCCTTCACAAGGATTTGAACCCGTGACAATCGGTACGCCAGCCGAGCGCGCATGCCACTCGACCACTGTGCCCCTTACATTGCGGCTCGTGTACAATTTATGAAAGATTCGTTTCAAAGATTACTGGAAGATTTCCAAGCCAGGTTTAATGACCCTTAGTACTTGAATGCGGTTCTCAAAAAAATTTTATATTTTAAAATGGCTCTCAGTTACCACAGGTCTGGCCACCCCTGACCTATACTATAAATAACTATATAAAAATACTTGCTGAATATTGTAATCCATAAATAACAGCATATTACTACTAAAAGAATGAAATAACAAAAATACACATCATGTGCATAAATTTGGCTAAAATAAATTAAGATTTTTAATGCCTGTTTTTTCATGTAATTTTAATACATGTTTACTTATTTTAAAAATCATTGTGCCATTTCAATCTGCAGACTAGACAAGATTTAAAAATCCTAATCTCAAATTTTGGGATCTATGTTACAAAAAATTGTTATTGCACTTCATTAGAATCTCCATATAGTGAGAGCCAGTGGCGTCACTAGGGGGGTGTGGTGGGGGGCGGGCCGCCTCGGGTGACACCATCAGGGGGGTGACACCAAAATGTAAAATTCTGTATGTTACGATTTTTGGCACTGGAAAACTCTGAGAATTTCTATGGGTTAAGTCGTGAGAGGGTGACACCATGGGCTAACACCCCGGGTGACACCAACCTTAGAAACGCTTCTGGTGAGAGCAATATTTACTTTAAGCTTGACATTTTTCAGTCAGGGCACTAATTTACATGAACAAATCTACATCCACTTTTTTTTCAATTTTACAAACATAAACATATATTATTTTTGAGCTCGTGCAAGTCCAAAATGCTTCCTAATAGTGTTATTTTCAGTAGAATAACTACTAAAAAATATGTATTCAAATCCTAAAGTCCAATAAAATTTCACTTTAAAATGAAAGTTTCAAACAAAATTAATACAGTATAAAATTTTACATAACATGTTTAAAAAGTATTCAAATCAAATTACATGTATACAAGTGCAACTAGTTTCTTATTCCTGGTTTGGGAACTATTTGCCACTTAGCAGACTCAGTAAAAATCTGGCTAATTGTTCCCCTGTTCTTTCTTATATTATTCCTCCCTGCTGAAGATGCAGCCCGTGGTTGCGGTTGGGGATCGGATTGCAGCTTATTTATCTCATGCATCAACCTGGACATCCTTCCCCCTTTATCCATCTCAGCAATTTCTCTCCCGTCCTTTACTTTTGGTGCTTGCTGAGGTTGTGGTTGCTGTTTGCCATACTTGTGAAATAAGCTTTCCATCTGAACACCTCTGTCTAAGTTGGCAATTTCCTGAGCTTCTGGTTTAACTCGGGGAACACCTCTTGCAGATCTGGGGGTCTCTCCATATCTTCCCATGATTTTTGCCATGCCAGCTCCCATCCCATTGGCAGCTATTTCCTGGGCTTCGGGTTTTATTCTTGGACCATTTCTTGGTTTTTCTGGGATTGAATGTGAATTATGAAGCAGCATGCTAACTCTACCACCTCTGCTCAGATCTGCTGTTTCCTCAGCTTCATGTCTGACCCTTGGATTTGGGCGAGGAGATGACACATTTTTACCATAATTTGTAAATAAACTATTAATCTCTCTGCCTTTATGTGACTCTGCAATGCCTTCACTTTCTACTGTGACTCTTGCAACTGGCCGAGGTTCAAAAGGAGGTGGTTGGCCGCTACCGCCAAGTAAATTTCCGATGTGTCCCGTCCTTGAATTTTCATAGTTTTGACGTGCTTCTCCTGTTGGGCAACGAGGTGATGGGGGTGGAGGTATAACATGCTTGTGTTTTTGTGAGTTGAAGAGATCTATGCACCCTCTACTCTTCTCAGCAAACTCCTCAGCCTCAGGTCGAACACGCGCTAGGGGCTGAGGTTCGTAAAAGTCCCCAGTTTCATCAAAACCTGGATAAGGACATTTTTTCTGCATAATTGCTGATGAATTGCCTGAAGATCAAAGTAAAATATAGACATTTAGCTTTTTAATTCTATGTAAATAAATTCTTACATGTGTTTTATTTTTGGAAAAAATAATAGCTAATTTACTTATATCTGAGCTAGTTGTAAAAATTATTTATTAGTTAGTAACAAATCTTTTTACCTACAAGATGCTTTTAAAATAAGCAATTAAGTGCCCATAGTTTTTGTCTCTGTATCCAAATGGAATGTGGAAGTTATCAAATCACATTATAATTAAATTATTTAATATTTATATGCCTCATAACTATGAGGTGTGCATACCCCCTTTTTGCTCCTGTTTACCTCAAATTAGGATTACCCTACCCATGATACTTATTATTTAAAATTAGCTAACGTAACTCCACTCTTTAAGAAAGGGGATAAATCAGACCCTGGTAATTACAGGCCTGTATCACTTACTAGTATCACCTGTAAATTACTAGAACACATAATATAGTAGAATAGTTAACCACCTTGACAAATATAATGCCCTATGCCCACATCAACACCGCTTTAGAAAAACACAGATCATGTGAAACACAATTAATAGGTTTAATAGATGAACTATCAAAAGGCTTGGACAAAAATGATCAAATAGATACAATATTACTAGACTTCTCAAAAGCATTTGACAAAGTTCACCACCTTAGTTTACTTAAAAAACTTAACTACTTTGGAATCTCAGGTTCCTTACATCACTGGATCCAAGACTTCCTTTTGGGCAGGGAGCAAACTGTAATAATTAATGGATCTAAATCTGCACCAATAAAGGTTAACTCAGGAGTTCCACAAGGAACTGTGCTAGGTCCCTTACTCTTTTTAATTTATATAAATGATTTACCCAAGAACATCTCAACAGGTACAAAAGTTAGGTTATTTGCTGATGATTGTATAATCTATAGAACAATTAAATCAGAACAAGATAGCAAAATTTTACAAAAAGACTTAGATGAATTGATAAAATGGGAAACTAACTGGAGTATGTCTTTCCACCCAGAAAAGTGTCAACTGTTAAGAGTAACAAAGAAAAAGAAACAAATAAATTCAAAATATTACATTCATGGAAAAGAACTGACCCAAACTAAAGATGCAAAATACTTAGGAGTCTTAATAAATGAGAAACTATCATGGAATCCCCATGTCAATGAAGTTATTAAAAAATCAAACAAAACCTTAGGCTTTATAAAAAGGAACTTTAACAAATGTAATAGAGATATAAAACTAAAATGCTACCTCACTTTGGTGAGACCTGTACTAGAATATGCATCTTCTGTATGGGACCCATCCACCAAAGAAAACATTGATAAACTAAAACAAATTCAAAAAAGAGCTGCCAGATTCATTACTGGAGAATATTCGAAACTGACAAGAATAACACCATTAGTTAAATCATTAAACCTTGAAACACTAGAGGATAGAAGAACCAAGAGCAAAGTAGTAATCATACATAAAGCAATTAATTCTAATTTAGAAATACAACACAAAGATAACTTAATACAACCCTCAGATAGACATAAGGATAAAAACACCTTTCTTATTCCGTATGCAAGAACAAACACATACAAGTTTTCCTTCTTCCCGTCCGGAATTCGGGCGTGGAATGGGTTGCCTGAAGAATCCAGGAAAACCAACACTTTATCAACATTTAAATCTCTAATAAAAATGCAGGACTAAACACAAACCATAGATAAGCGTAGGACGCAATTATCTTCTGTATAGAAGGAGCGTCTGTAAACAGATAAGATAAGATAAAATTTAAGGCAAAATTAGCTACATTATTAAAATTGAGAGTTAGTAAAAATAATAAGTTAACTTTACATTTGCATGCACATTTTAACATATTTAAGATAAGATAAGATATTTCTATTTCTTATTCTTGCTAATAGAACTATAGATACTATCCAAAAGATACTATCTTTAACTCCATTTCATTTATGCATAAGTCTTAACTGTCATTAGCAATTATGCAGTGCCAGTTAGAAGCCTGAATGATCAAAACAGTTATACATTAATCATGAGCCCTATTTTCCTTCTTTAAAATACTGTTGCTGTTACAACTGATAATAAAAATTTAAAAAAATTCTTTTACTAAGTTTTTACTGAACTGAAAATAAGTTTTACCCTTAATTTAAGCTGACTCAATATCAGTGATACTGATAGATACTCGCTAAAGTCACTGACTTAAAAATAATATCATTATTGCAAATGAGGAGATTTTTTTTTCAAAATTTACAATTAGTAATTGTTAATTAGCCTAATAATACTAAATAATTATACTTTATTAGTAGCAACTATGCCTAATTGAGGCTTCATGAACAATTTAATTTTTATACAAAAAATTATCTTTCCTTTACTTTATAATTTCCTTTTCTATGTCATCAAATTTATATAGATATAGTATAATGATTTAAACATGAATCATAGTCATATTATAGTTATTACTCATACATGAATCATAGTAATGAAAAATAGTATAGTTATGTGTTATACTAGTCATACGTCATTCATTATGATAGATACATTCAAATGAAATTCAACAGATAGTCACTCATACTCATAAATTATTACAAACTATAGTCATAATATAGTTAGAGTTACTACTTATAGATTCAGGCCGGCCCTAGAGTATGCGAGGCCCAAGGCAGCATACGATATGCTGGGCCACGGGCCCAAGGCAGTAGATGAGGAGCAAGACCCATGCAAAAATTTGCATTTCTACATATATTCAAATAATAGGAAATGAAAAAAAATTATTAATTTAATTTTTACTCCATAACGGCATTAAACCATCAATAATTACAGTTTTATTCATTTAATTGAAGATCCTAAAACTCAAAAAAAGATGTAAATAATTAAAATGTTTTGTATTGGTATGCTAATTGAGATTATATATATATGCTATATAATTAACAATATAAACTATATACACTAGCGTCGGTTTGGTCGTATCTTCTACTTCCACCTTATTTTTACAACTTACAAGCAAATCTTGCGAGGTTTTAAGGCTGCAAGATCTGAAACTGAAATACTGGTAAGTTCAATATTATTAAGATCCGTGGCAACATCATTCTTAATTGACAAAATAGCTGAAGTTACTGAGCCAATCTTGAATCTTTTTTTTTACTGAATGGAGCTGAAAAATCTTAACAGGATCATTGTAGGTGACTGCAGGAATTATGGAACTCAATAATTGCAACTCTTCAAAAAGCATGAAACCATCAAGATCCTTAAGTTCGGAGGCTGTGAGCTTTTCTCAAGATTCATTCAGCAATTCAGTAGATCTAAATTAAAAAAAAATTTTTTTTTATTGATGAAATTTATAAAGAAATCCAAAACGAGTCATGATGCCTTAGTATTTGTTCAAAGCGAATGTCCATCGACATGATTGCATATAAATAATCTGGTTAAAAATATGTACTAAATTTTTCTTGTGCATCTACAAATCCTTCATCTTCTCCTTCATATGTAAATTGTTTTTGTTTGTTTTTTATTTTTCAACTGGTTTCAATGGGTTCAACTTCTATGTCTGTGACAATTTCTTTTGCAAATACTATTGCTGTTTCAAAACCGCCATTTCAGTAAGATTTCAACCATTTGAAAGTATGTTCCATGCTGGCACCTGCAGTTGCTAGATCGTCAAAAATATTTTGTAAGGGGCCGTCCATAAATGACGTCACGCGCGTGTCACGCATTTGAGACAATGCATGACGAGGGGGAGTGGGGTATTTAAGTAATGTGATATCAAAGCATGATACTTTAAATAAAAGTTCAACTAAAATATTTGATAGCTTTCAATTTATTTAGTGACATTTTCAGTGGCTTCACACGTGTTACGATATTAGAGTGCAGCCTTACACTAAATACATATTTAAATGACAATAAAGTAATTTGCAGCATGCTAATTTTCAATTACAAAATACTGCTTTTAGGCAGGGGGGGGGGTCCAAAGCTTGTGACATCATATCGGGGGGGGGGTCAAAGTTTTTGTAATCGAAGTGTGGCAAGGGGGAGGGGAGGTTAAAAATCAGCCAAAATCATGTGACGTCAATTATGGACGGCCCCTAACTCTTTGCTGATTTAATTAATTGAAACAATATGTCGTACCAAAAAGCATTTGAAACAATGAAATTGAAGTTCTTTAAGCTGTTTGCACAATGACTCTGCTTCACTTCAAGATTTTGGATCACTACTTTGCTCTGCAACTTCAAAAAGTGCATAATAGATTTCGCCTACTTGATACCACACTACCTTTACACTTTACATATGGCTCTCCCATCTTGTTTCACAAACTGGTGTCACAGAAATATTTCAAACATGCTTGGAAAAAAAGCCCATCACTTTGTTGAAGCAGAAAATAAAACATAGATACGTCAATGAACCTTTTCACTGTTTATTTATTATTTTTTTTTCTTAGCTTGTCAATTGTACATTGTTTTGTTTGCCTGTTTTCCAGCTCAAACAATGCTAAAGTACATGTCATGTGTCCCTTTGATTTCTCATGATCAGACAGTCTCACACTGGAATTTGTTTTTCACTAAGCATTTTCTTATTTGAAATGTTCTCCTGAATCCATAAATGCTTACTGAAATGCTCTAGGAAATATTTTTTTTGAATTAGGATTTAGGATGATTATAATATTTTATTTTATTAGATATTAGTAAGGTATTTTTCTAATTTTTTTATCCTGAAAAAAATTATTTTTCTTGACACTTTTGTTATAAAAAAACAAAACAAGCATTACGTACTTTTTAGTAAACAATAACATTGTAAAAAGTAGTAAAAACGTTTAGTCAAAGCGCAGGGCCCTGAAAAGCGCGGCAGCAGGGCCATGGCGGTTGCCTCGTTTGCCTTGCCCGTAAGGCCGACCCTGTATAGATTAGCATAATCATGACACTTAGGGATAGTATAATTTAATTATCATAAAATACTCAAATAGCCCTGTGCCTATGTCCCAAGGCACCTATCATATATGAATATGCCTATGTCGCACTATTCACTATACTTATACTTATACTTATACTTATACTAGCCTACACTACACTAAACTAATTCAAAAATGTTACAAAAATACGAATTCATTTACAGACTGTTTTAAATAAAATTATTGGTAAATTCTCGAACAAACAAATACATTATTATGATGTATCTATTACCAGAAGTTCAATTATAGTTATAGAAGTCGTAGTCGACGTAGTAGTAGTATGGATTGGCAAAAAAGATAAATTTCTTGTAACCACGGTAAACAACTATTTCTTCCTACCTCGTTTTGATATCTAACTTCCGCTGTAGAGTATTTTAAAAAGTTAAATTACCATAAGAAATTGCAAACTAATTTAATAATTAAATTCCTAGTATAGAATCAACTATAAAAATTATAACCCCTCCCCTAAACCTCCACCCTAAATAGAAAAATTCATTTTTATGTAAGATGCTCTACAAAATATGTGCTCAAATAACGCAAATTAGAAATACAACACAAAGATAACTTAATACGACCCTCAGATAGACATGACATAAGGATAAAACACCTTCCTTATTCTGTATGCAAGAACAAACACATACTAATTCTCGTTTTTCCCGTCCGGAATTCGGGCGTGAAATGGGTTTCCTGAAGAAACCAGGAGAACCAACACTTTATCAACATTTAAAACTTTAATAAGAATGCAGGACTAAACATAAACCATAGATAAGCGTAGGACGCAATAATTTTCTATATAGAAGGAGCGTCTGTAACAGATAACATAAGATAAAATAATTTATCTTTTTAAGAATGTTATGGCCAGAATGCAAATGCTATCGTCATCAATATTAATATTTTTCATAATTTAATTAGTCAATGAATAATGCTGACTCCCAACCATCTCTGCTAGAGTCCGGACTCTGTCTCTTGTCTTAACACTTTGACTCAATGGCAAACTTTTTTACACCCTAAATTTTTTTTTAAATCTAACTTTTGCACCATCGAAATATGGGATCAAATCAGGAAAAGGGATTTCAACACGAATGGGGATCCCACCATGCAACCGGAAATGTGTTATGTGTCCCGTCGAAGTGTAGGATCATAGCTGGGAAAGGGATTCTACCATTATACAACGGGATCGTACTTGGTGGGTATCCATAATCCAGGCCTGGAAACGCCCGGGTATATTAGCAAGTCTTTTATAAAGAAGGAGCTTTCTAGAAGATTATCAAGATAACCTACGTCAGTAGTGGCGACCCCTATGGGGGCCGCGTGCCCGAAATTCAAACAAAACCAACTTATTTATAGCACATTGCCAACACTCCAATTACTCCCGTAAATGGCGGTTTGGCTTAGAGGGTTTGATTAAGGAAGTTATATTTTAATCGCGTGACGGCTGATGAGGCTCTGCGTGCCAAATTTGGCACGCGTGCAAAAAGAGCCGTCCATAAATGACGTTACGCAATTTTGGCCTATTTTTCGACCCCCTTACCCCTTGTCACACGTTGTCCAAAAACTTAGACCCCCCCTCTCTTCCAATATGACGTCACAAAGCTTTGCCCCCACCCCTCCCATAAAAGCCATATTTTCTATTTGAAAATGACTATGTTCCAAATTCACTTTTTGTCATTTAAGTATGTACTTAGATTTTAGTGTAAGGCTGCACTCTAATATCGCAACACGAGTGAATTCATATAAAACCTCATTAAATAAATTGTAAGCAATTGTTATTGCACAACACCTCACAGGTAAATATTGGGAACAGTAAGAGATGGTTGCGTTATTCCGCTGTGCCACTGATTACAGATATATCCAATAAAACATACACAAAAGATTGTGACTTTCAACCCCTCCAATATGAGTAGAGAGATTTAACTCACCAATCAGTGAGAGAGTCAGCTCACCAATGAGTGAGAGTCAACTCACCAATGCAGTTCACCAGCTGACCACTGGACATGAAAGTGTGAGAGTCAACTCACCAATGCAGTTCACCAGCTGACCACTGACATGAAAGTGTGAGAGTCAACTCACCAATGCAGTTCACCAGCTGACCACTGGACATGAAAGTGTGAGAGTCAACTCACCAATGCAGTTCACCAGCTGACCACTGGACATGAAAGTGAATCGACCAATTGACAAAAGTGCAATGTCTATCAACAAAAAAAAACAATTAAAAAAAAACAACAACCCAACAAAACATGGAAAACAAGATGGAATTGCAAGTAGATAGAAAGTCTTAAACATAGCAACACACTAATGAAAATGCAAGCAGAAATAAAATCTATTCCATCCATCCCTGTGGCGCCACAGCCCATGTAGGCATTGGGCCTGCCTCACCACCCCCTTCCCCTCAGTCCTTATCAACGCCTTCATTCTCCAACATTGGATGTCCAGTTGGTGTAGAACTTTCTCTACATCATCCATCCATCTAAGCCTCGGTCTTCCCTTGAGCTGTTTTCCTCTGGGGTTTTGGTGGTGCACCCTCTTTACTACTCTGTCATTTGATATTCTTTCTAAGTGTCCTGCCCAGCTCTGTCTGTCCTTTGAAAAAAATTTCTGCAACTGTCGTAGGATCCTGATATAGAATGTACAGTTCATGGTTGGTTCGTATTCTCCATCCGTATCCATAAAAACAGAATAAGGTATTTAAACAAAAAGTTGGCCTATAATGAAACATGACAAACACTAAAACAAACAAAAAGTATGTGTTTGGTAGGTCACTTTAATCACATATTTATATAACCATAAAACAATTTCTCTGATGCAAAAGATCTGGTCTGACAACTAGAACATATTACATAACATAAATGAATACCTAATGTGTCTTATATCACATACCATAAAAAAGGGAAACAAACTGTCCACACATGTATGTAAGCCTTATGAACATAGAATGTAGACTTAATATTTATTTTTTTGAAAGCATGTCAAATGCACAAACTTATCATGAATTAAAAGACAAAGTAGATAGTGTTGTCATATAATAATGTTAACATCTCCATGGCAACTAATTCTTGGTCAAAAATAAAATATAGTTAACAGGGTATCAGCCTTACAAAAAAGTGGTCAATATTGTCACTGTTATGTTGGTTTTTTTTAAACTCTGTTTTACAAACAAGTATGTATGTGTTGAAAAGGAAACTAGAGTAAAAAATGAAAGTAAACACCAACATGACTTACATAGGTTTAAAAAAAGTGAAACAAGCCAAATTATATTTCCAGACTTTCTCTACTACATTTGTAGTTCATATTTTTAAGGAGGTACTTCCCAGTGATCGTCATTAAATTTTTATAACCTTAAATAACTCTGTTAGAATATTTCGCTGTATTAATATTTGTACAGGATCAAATGGTAATCCTCAAAAAATTGTTTGACATACTTACCTGGATAAAGGGCAACAAAAAATGCAGTTGCTTACCCTGAGATTATGTTAAATTAATTTAGGAACAAATATTTAGGTCAACTTATGTTAATGAAAAGATCTAAAAAATATATACTAATTATTACAGGTTGTCGTTTTTTTAAATTTGGATTGACAGTTGCTCTATTCTCATAAAATATAATTTTAGGTTTCAAGTTTGGAGATCAGTGTTTTAAATTATGGCAAAACTTATTTTCAATGATTACAGCAGATATGTTTTTGACAAATATATGACAACTCAAGCATATTAACATCAGCCACTTGGGATCTGCTTTAAAAAAATTGTTTAAAAAATAAAAAAAATTAAAATTATATTTACTTAAAGTTAAAAGTTATTGAGTTAATGCATTGCCGATGAATTGTAAACTTCAGATTTTAAAATATGGTAATCAAGGCTAACAATTTGTTTAAGAAAATAAATTGCACATTTTCCTTTTAAAAGAAATACACTTTTTTGCAATGTAATTATGCTATCTTAAATTTACTTGTTTATGAATAAACTGTGTAGATAATCATCAGTAAAGTGCCATTTATGAGGCTTCGTGTTGACAATATGTTTTTGAAAATTAGAAGCCCAAGAAGATTTAAAGCTATTGTGCAGGTATGATAACTAGTTGGGCAATCAGAATGTATAATTGATTTTGTATTAAAAATGTGCTAAAAAAATCTAGATGAAAATTCTAAAATTGTGATTTCTGAATGTCTGTGAATGTAAAGGCATAATAGTTTAATAAAGAAATTATTTAGAAATTAATTTCAACATAATATGTGATAACATAATTTAACATTAAAAATTTAAACAACTGAAATGACCGCTTGAAAAGAACAAAACAAAGCTACCATGATGTACAAGTTATATTATTTATTTATATTATTTATTTATGGCTCACACTTGTAGTTTTTACAATTACAAATAAGGTCATTTCAATTAACCTGACTATAAAATAATGGGAACATTAATTTTCTTACAAACCAACATCAATGATTTTCTTGCATGTAATCAACTCACTGAAACCAGTTGTGTTTTAAAAAAATCTTAACCCCATTCCCCATGAAAAATGTTTTCTCAGAACATACAAGCCCTATCCTCTATTTTTTATAAGACATAATGGACCATACAGGAAAACAAGATTCAATTATCAGATAGCGATACAAGTCATTCTTGATTCAAGTTTTACTACCCAGGAAAATTTCAACATTAGACATTAGAAAAGTAAGTAAATGATTTGATGGAGGGAAAAAATAATTTTTTTCGGTGCTACTTCAGAGTTATTTAGATATGGGTAGGTGAAATTAAATCATTAGAAATTTAGAACATCATTTATTGTTGAAAATCTTTTAAAAAAAACAGAAAATCTTAAAAAAAACCCAGTTTAAATTTAGATGCAGAAATCACTACCACTTCTGGATGAGCATTAAGGAAAGAAATAAAAGTGGGTAGTGCATATATTTGAACTATTTGAGCCTAAAGAGATTTAAAAATTGGGAACCAGAGTTAAAATCATCAAACTGGAATACACTTCAGCACAGACCTTTCTAATGCCCCCAACAAAAAAAACAACAACAACAACAACACCCCATCTTCATAGTCACAGGCATCTAGGATAAACTTGAACTCATTTGACAGGAAATTTGTTGGAGCACTGAGCATGCAGTCCTTGAACGAATACTTAAGCCATTTAATGAAAAGTGTACTTTTAACTGAAAAGAAAGAGATTAAGTTGGGGCTGAGGAACAAAGGTAAGAGAATATATGTGTGTGAGAGTATGATATAGTGATCTATATTTATTGGAACTGGAATACAATAAGAAGCTCAAACGTGGTCAAGATAAGCTCAAACGTGGTCAAGATAAGCTCAAACATGGTCAAGATATACAGCTTGAATGAAAACATCATCAATTTAAAACATAGAAGTAAATCAGCAGTGAGAGCCTGTATGATATATATGACTTGAAGCTGGTTATTGAGAGCACATGACAGTAACGTGGCGCCCCCCTGGGCAAAAGTCTATCACATCCATCAAGACAGCACTGCATAACAGGGAATTAAAACACTGAACCCTATGGCAAAATCAAAACATTATATTTATATAAGTGGCTAGAGGGAATGGAGGAAGTCCAGCATGGGGATCCTTTTTTTCTTTATAAGGAGGGGTTACAAAAATAATTTTTTGGGGACTATTGCACATATGTTTTTATGAAAGCAGGGAAGCAAAGTTCCAGCACTCCGCCTCCTCTTCCCAGAGTGGTATGAACATCAGTTACACCCCCTAGTACCATGGTAAACAGAAGACTCCATCAACAATTTTTTAAAATTCCAACACAATTATGCAGTGCACTTTATTAACACTTTTGGGTAAATAATCATCAATGGATTATTTTCTGAAGATATGGGTATTTGAATTTTTATTTTTAAGAATACATCATTTAAAAGCTATAAAACAGTTTGTTCTTGAAATACTTCAACAAAGAAAGACACTTTTGTTTAGCATTTAAGAAGAGTATCATTGTAACAACTGAATGCTTTATGTCTTTAGTAAAAAGTTTTTTCAGTCGACAAGCTTACTACTAGAACAAATTGTTTAACAATTCAAAAGTTATATAAACTTCCCATGATAACGAAACAAAAAACTCTTTTTCCAGTAGAGTGAAGATCAGCTAACTAACCCCACTGTCCCAAAAGAAATAGTGTTATTTTAAAAAAAACTTTTGAATTAAAATTTAATTTATATTCTTAACAACATAAGATATCTTTATTTTCCCTCCTGGTTTGAATATCATAGTTTAAAAAGGAATGGTGCTGATAAAACCAGAAAAAACTGATGACTTTAGTTGTAGAGTAACAAATTTTATGAACGTCTTAAAACATTTAACATACATGAACAATTTATGATAAATACAATTAACATCAGCCTAATAAACTGGCTGGAATTGTGTACAATTTGTCAGGTATTTAGAGAATATTGTTGGAATTCCCATTCTTGTCCTGAGACTCTGACAGTTCAGAGTCATCGTACGAAGAGCTTTGATAGTACAACGCAGCGTCAACCTCATCGTTCTCTTGCTGTGACTGGCTTCCAGGGATGGGATAGCCCTGGCGCGACAAGGAGTTTTTGACACCTTGAGCCTCATTCGGAGTCAAGTCACTCGGAGACGGTGATGTCTCCACAGGAGATGCTGGGCTCCTGAACATTTTAAAGCTCTGGGTGCCGCTGCCCTGGAGCACGTCCATAGATGGAATATTACCGTTGGTGGCGATGCCCGTACCGAAGCTGTTGGAGAGAATATCACTGTCACTCTTGGCCTCACTCAGAAGCTTGTTGAACTCTTGAACCACCGGTTGGTTTATCACCCGGAAAAAGTGGTCGTCTGAGGGCTTGAAGAGCTCTTCTGTCTCATCCTCCTCTTCAATAGCCCCCTCGGAATGGCAAGAATCTTTATATTTCCCATTTGGATGGGAACCAGTTTCAAAATGAGGCAAACCACCTGATTTGGAATACCCATTGTAATCTTTGGATTGGATGCTACCCTGGAACTCTACCGTCGCCGTGACTCGAGAAGAGTGGGCTTTGGACTCTGCCGATGAATGTCTCGATGAATTCTCCCCTTGGCTCTGACCAGTTTTGAAATTGGGCCCCACCCCGGCCAAGTGCTCGGCCGCCAGCTCCCCGCCCACCCCGCTGGGAGATTTGACACCAGGCTCCAGGGGTTCAATCTCAGAGACCAGATCCCTTCTGGTGTAGCTGGAGGCGTTGCTGGAGGCCATCTGGCTCCTCCTGCTAGCGAGCGACTCCCCGATGCTTGTAGGGGGTGGGGACTGCAGGGTATTTGTGGCACTGCCTCTCTGCTCAGATGAAGTACTCCTAAAGGAAAGAGAGCAGAAGGAAATCGACACCACAAATTAAATATTCTAAAAAGGGTTGTGTTTAAATGGACTGTGTGGCACAGGCATGAGGTAATTGTTCTCTTTCATTTGTGGCTAAATTAGAAATATGGATAAGGTTGGGTAATTATCAATATAAATTATTGTAAAATTGATATATATTATGACAACAGCAATGTCTGTGATTAAAGTTTTCCACACTTATTTTAAAATAAACAGTTTATATCAAATTATTTTAAAACCTATTTCAAAATTTTTAAAAACAAAAAATTATAAAATGAACTGTCTCTTGAAAAAATAATCTTCTTTCAGTGATTTCTGACAATTTTACAAAATATCGTAATTACAATGGGTCTTAAAGTTAACAAACAAAGTAAACAAGGATATCTCACAGTTCTTAAGTTATCTGATCTGTTACAGACGTACCTTCTATACAGAAGATTATTGCGTCCTACGCTTATCCATAAAAATGTATACAAAATGTGGGACACTTCTCATACAGAAATATTGAAGTTGTATCCAACTCATTATAAGAAAGTTTTTTTTAGGAAAAAACAACAACAAAAACGTACGATCTGACTCCAAGCCTCTGTTCCAGCAAAGACTTGAGATTTGGCAGCGTCTGCCTCAGATCACTAGTCACCAGTCCACAGTAGAACCGAAGCTGAAACATGATAAAAAGGATTACAAGTCTCTCAGAGCATAAGTTTAAGGAATTGAAGTTTTATTGCCACACAATAAAGATAAAGATTTTCAGTTTGTTAGATATGAACTTAGAAGCTGGATTTTTAAGTTATATAGAACTAATAAGAAAAATTTACTGCATTTAAACTGATGAGAAATGAAGTAAAAAATTGCAGACGAGTGTTTTTCACATCATTTTTTACTGAATAAAGAGAAAAGTTAATAAGGATAGTTTTTGTTTAACTATTTACACTTTTTAGATTTAAAGTGCTAAGAAAATTAAAAGCATCATCTTCTTTAGAAATTAAAAGATTTAGGTATATACAAACATATTGAAAAACACTTGTTTATTATATAATTTTTTTTTAAAAAGTGCTCTTTATATCACTTTACAGGTTAACATGTTTCTTTTAAAGATGTCAAAAGTATTTTCTCACACTTTCATTTATGTAGTACATTGTGGACACTGTAGTATATCATGAAAATGGGACGAAAATTTAAGTTAAGAAACCTGCTGTGCTGGGGAAATCTAAGTAAAACATTGGAACTTGGAATGAAATAGAATATAGTTGTTTTTGTTACATGGAGTTTTGTTTACCTGGCTGATGTTTTTGTTACATGGAGTTTTGTTTACCTGGCTGATGTTTTTGTTACATGGAGTTTTGTTTACCTGGCTGATGTTTTTGTTACATGGAGTTTTGTTTACCTGGCTGATTGCATGGAGTTTTGTTTACCTGGCTGATGTTTTTGTTACATGGAGTTTTGTTTACCTGGCTGATGTTTTTGTTACATGGAGTTTTGTTTACCTGGCTGATGTTTTTGTTGAGAAGAAATACAGCATAATTATATTGGAACTTCTCCTTGCCCTTGCCATACAAAGGAAATCTGAAAGCAACGATCAGATTTACATGAGTTACAGTGGAATGAGGGTGGAATAAGGCTGTCCATAAGAAATTTAAAATATGGGGTGGGGATGAAACAAAACAGGTGAGGCGTTTAAAAAAAAATCAAACACAAAGAATGACTAATATAATACAGTGGTACCTTGAGATACGAGTGCCCTGACATACGACTTATTTGAGATACGAGCTGTCGAGCGAGCGAAGTTTTGTTTTGAAATACGAGCAAAATTTGAGATACGAGCACTCTCAGGAACTGACGACCGATGAATTACAAGAGTTAAAATCGCAGCAGCATTCGGGGGTTCTGCAAGAAATTCATTTTGAGGAAGAGCCAGAGGTGGATGAGGTTATCTCTACAAGTGAGATAAAAGAAATCCTGGGAATGTGGGAGAGAGTTTCACAGTTCTTGGCAATGAAACACCCTTAAAAAGTTGCACCTGGTAATGGATCGGAGCTATTTAATGACACTTGCCTAACTCATTTCCGCAGCATTCTGAAAGGGAGGAAGAAACAAATCTCCTTGGACAGTTTTTTTAAAAAATCCGGCGAAAAAGGCAAAGACCAGTGAAGAGAAAAGCAGTGACTAAAATTAAGCATACAGTAGCACTTAAGTTGTGTGTAAGTTACATTTAAGTGACCAAAATACAAATATGTATGTACACTTTATAAACCAGTTGGTTTTTTTTTGCTTTACATTTTCTTTTAATAAGCTTTTATACGATATTTGTCATCTAAATATATATAAAAATCAATGTATGTATGTATGCATGTCTGTTATAGCTGACTAAACCATTCATCCGATCACCATGAAACTTTTGAGTACGCTCCGGGGATGGAAATAGGCTACTTTTTTTTCAAAATTTAACACTCATGGGGCGCCGGGGGCCCATAATGAGAATTTTTTCTTATATGAGCTATATAAAAATTAGTTTAAGGCTTAGCTGCTTGGAAAATGAATGGATCTTGACCAAACTTGGTACATAACAACTTGATAGCCTATATTAAAATACTATAGGGCACTTATTTCCTAATGTCCATTTATTCGGGGCTGGGGGGGCCCAAAATGTCTTTTTTCATAAACGTTTAAGATTTTATTCCCAATTCAATTATTAAAGATCTAGAGAAATATAGATAAATATATCCACTATAAAATTGATTGAAATAAATAGGTGTTTTGAACTTGATATCTTGCACTAATTGGGCCCTGGGGCCCTTAATGTCGTTTTTTGCTTATATGAGCTATATAAATTAGTTTATGCGTTAGCTACTGAGTAAATGATTGGATCTTAACCAAACTTTGTACATAAATACTTGGTAGCCCATATTAAAATAACAAATGGCACCGCACTTCTAATGTCCAATTGTTCAGGGCCGGGGGCCCCAAATGGTTTTTTTTTGTATACTCTAAGATATTATTTCCCACTCAGTTTTTAACGATCTTGAGAAGTATATCCATGAGGAAACTGAATTTAAATGAACAGGTTTTCAAAATGTACATCTTGAACCGAATGGGCCCGGGGGCCCCTTAATGTATTTTTTAATTATATTAGCTATATATGAGAAAATAACTGGATTTTGACCAAACTCGGTAAATAAAAACTTAAGAGCCTAAATTAAATTACTATAGGGCACTGAACTGCTAATTTCCATTTCCTCGGGACTGGGGGCCCTAAATGTGTTTTTTTTACTAACTTTTAATATTGTATTCCCCATTCAATCTTACACGATATTGATAAATATATTTATATATTTGTTATGAAATTGATTGAAATGAACAGATTTTTAAATTCATATGTTAAACTGATAGGCCCGGAGACCCTTAATGTAATATCTATATGTATTCCTTTTTACTGAGATCGTTGCAACGCACGACGGGTCTGCTAGTTTATAAATACATTTTTCTTATTCAAAAACACGTAACAAAACAATTAGGGGTAGCAAATTTTTGGGCTGGAATGGATTAATGGCATTTTCAATTTATTTCAATGGTGAAAATTGCTTTGAGATACGAAACGAATTAAACTCGTATCTCGAGGTACCACTGTACTAATATAAATTAATGGTTTTTCATTCACTTCCAGTTCTCTTGATGACTAAATATAAGTGAAGTGAAATTTTGTTTTTACTTATTCGTACTGCTGGCAGGCAAAAGTGTCTGACTAATACATTTCATCTCACCACCCCAATTTTTTTTAAAGGTTTTCTCCTATGTGAGACAAAAATTGCCCATTGATCCTTAAAATGAACACTTGCCACCCTCCCCTGTAACATTTCAATGAGTTCCTCGTCAGCAAATAATCTCTAAAATCTAACTCGTGATGGGGACAAAAACTTATTCTCATGTTGGCATAAGTACTGATATTAACTGGCTGACCAATCAGAATCATTTGAGTAGAAGGGTGTAAGGATATTAACTGGCTGACCAATCAGAATCATTTGATAGAAGGGTGTAAGGATATTAACTGGCTGACCAATCAGAATCATTTGATTAGAAGGGTGTAAGGATATTAACTGGCTGACCAATCAGAATCATTTGAGTAGAAGGGTGTAAGGATATTAACTGGCTGACCAATCAGAATCATTTGAGTAGAAGGGTGTAAGGATATTAACTGGCTGACCAATCAGAATCATTTGAGTAGAAGGGTGTAAGGATATTAACTGGCTGACCAATCAGAATCATTTGAGTAGAAGGGTGTAAAAGCAATGTGTTACATCATATACTGCATTGCTTCACAATCATCTCACAGATTCATCATTCAAAAGACCAGCAATCATACAAATAGTAAGGGTGAATCTTTCATTTCTATTTTATTATTGTACTTCCCATGTGTGTGTTTTGATTGCCACATTACCCCTAGAACTCAAAAACACAATCTTTTCACCACATTATTTACTTTATATTTTCAAACAACGTAACAAGGCATAATTAATATGAACTATTCCATTAACATTTCTAAATTTTTTAGTAGGATGAATTCTTACTAAATGACTTACTCTCTATCTCTCTCTGTAAGTCTGCTGTGAATGTGGTCGAAAATTGAGGAACGTGAGCCTCTGTGCACCATGGGATACCGCAGGGGCATGTCCATAAAGTGTGATACCATCTGCGTCAGGTGACATGTGAAACCAAGTGCAACAGACAAACGAACTTCATCTTGACCTGAGAGGAAGAAGTGTATTTCTAAACTGAATTAAACTGTTGACAAATGTCTCATTTTTAGCATAATCTATTCTTATAAAAGGCAAAGCCCTTACTGACTGACTAACTCATCATTAATTCTCCAACTTCCCATGTAAGATAGAAGCATGAAACTTTGGGAAGTTGTTGAGTACACTACTGCGATGTTAACAGGTGAAAAAATTATATCATAAATAGGACAAAGAATTGACATAGCTGATTTTCACTTGCAATTGACTGTGTCATTGCATAAACATGACCAATACTTTAAATATATAAACGTATAGTTAAAAAAAACAAATTTAGGAAAATAATTTTTTTTAAAGAGGGCAACTCAACATTTAGGATAATGTGATATTTAATTTTTTTAAATTCAGTCATATATGACTACTGAATACTATGATAAAACTCAGTAATTTCTAGCGAGCATGCATCATTATTATGGAATTTGAATTACTTCCTTGAATTTGACAAAGCATATATTTTTTATAGGTAATGGTTATTAAAAAAACATTATTAAAGTAAAGTTTGCATAAATTGTATTCTTTAAAGTTGAAAGACAAAATGACGAAAATTTTTGAGAAAAAGATATGGTGAGACATTATTATTGATAAAACTTTGCCAGTTATGATGATTCTTGCACAAGCCTTTTATTTAATTTTTGTTCTTTAAAATTGTGATTGACTTGTAACAGTTTAAATTTTGACACTGAGGGTTAATCTTCATTTTTTTAAATAGTAATTTCGGCGTACCTTGGAAATCTTTTGAGTTGATAATGACTTTTTTGTTACAATGCTTTTTAAGGATAATGATGGGTTGAAAATTTCTCATATAGACTAAAGCAATGAAAATACAGTTTAACTAAAGCTCAAATTAGGAATAAAACACAAAAGAAATAATTGCCGTTCAAATTAGGAATAAAACACAAAAGAAATAATTGCCGCTCAAATTAGGAATAAAACACAAAAGAAATAATTGCCGCTCTAATTAGGAATAAAACACAAAAGAAATAATTGCCGCTCAAATTAGGAATAAAACACAAAAGAAATAATTGCAGCTCAAATTAGGAATAAATCACAAAGAAATAACTGACGCTCAAATTAGGAATAAAACACAAAAGAAGTAATTGCCGCTCAAATTAGGAATAAAACACAAAAGAAATAATTGCCGCTCAAATTAGGAATAAATCACAAAAGAAATAACTGACGCTCAAATTAGGAATAAATCATAAAAGAAATAATTGCCGCTCAAATTAGGAATAAAACACAAAAGAAATAATTGATAAGTTAAACTACAAATATTATTTTTTTAAAAATCAACAAATATTTTAATCCACAACAGAACAGTCACCTACCCTGATAGTCTTCTGCATTGGGAAGTCTCACATTGTTGATGAAAAAATGTTTGTTCTCATCCTTGAAAGACATAGATGCAAATAATTTTTCTTTGGTTAGAAATGAATGCTTGATGCGTTGTTTTGTTGAAAATAATCTTCAATTGTAACTAGCGTAACTGATAAAAATAAGTACTACATCAGATCAAGGGGAGACAAAGCAAAGCCTACAATAAAGCTAAACACAGGTATAAACAATACAATTTTTTTATTAACTGAAATAAAAAAGTACACTCTTTTTTAAAAATAAATGCAGCTAATCCTTGTTAAAAATTTCAACATCATTCTTTCACAGCCAAAATATCACTCACATGGGGTTAGACTGGTATTTTAGGGCAACTAATTTAGCACTAATTCATCTTGTTTTTTTAATTTTTACTGACTGTATGACCTAAGGAATAATGTTTTTTTTCAGAAGCAAGAATAGCATGTCAATGACTTTGTGGCTTTTCCCAGTTATACTTCAATAATAGTGCAGTGTCAATGTGACACAGACCCATCTAACAATATTCAAACCACACCTCTCAAAAATGCTTTTAAGATTCATTAATAACACTTATAGTAACTGTTTTTAACATAGCCCAATGTATGCAAACCTCATTTATAGGGTAGATGTAATGAACCATTTCACTGATGATTTGTTTCCTCCTAAACAACACTTGAGCGTTTTCTTTTACCAACATCTCCCTGGAGAGGAGAGAACGAAAAAATTGCTTGTTAATTTATTTTTTATAAAATTTACATTTGTATCCTTTCTAACTCACTTTGGATGTTGTTCCATTTTAAAGTTATAAATTGTATCAAACTAAATAGTTTTAATGCATGTTATATTTATACAATTAGAGTTGATTAAATTAATTTTTATAAATATCCCTTATCTTAACTGAATTTGATTGACTTAGAGAAAAATCTGATCATCATCATATTATGAGAAACTGCAATACTTTAGGCCATCAATATGAATGATTATGAATTTTATATCTTAATACAAGAGGGACTTGAAAAACTTTTTTAAAAAGTGATAATTGTTGTATTATATTCAATGTTAAAGCACAAAAGTGAGACTTTAAGGGCTGACCTCAAGACCCCCAATGTATATCCCTAAAATCAAATTTAATTTGACTAAATGGGATTACCTTGATTGTATGTGCATGGTCCTCTTTTCTTCTGTGTCTTGTAACAGTTTCAGTAACTGGCTTCTCTTTTCTTTTAAAGTGTTCACTTAGGAGCATAAGTAACATGAGGCTGCTTAAAGACTTTCAGCATAAAAGAACAACATTGATATGATAAATTAATTTGCTATTTGGCCAATGTAATAATTTTCTTTATTAACACTTCAAAGCCCCATATTTTCATTCAAGAACTTAAAAACTATACCCAAAATCAAACTCTTGAAAGCTGTACCTACGAACAAGCATGCGTCTTAAAAATTAAATTAGGATAAACTCAACTGTTTACAAATGTAGGACTTACATCTAACATCCTGTTCAGCTTTGTATTTCTCTAAACTTTCTTGCTCCTGCTGCTTCTGTTGAGTTTGCCAGAGAAGTTCCTTGCGGAGTTGTCTCACTTTCATTAGCAGCACCTCTCTTGAGAACAACTGAAATCACCAAGCGTTTGATTAATAAATAGATTCTACCTACCAGGCACACTATAACTTACTTGATTTAGACTGCAACGTAATGCAATGTCAAAAAAATTACGTAAATCTTCTACCTTTTCTGAGTTCTCATTTGATGACATCAGTTTGTCCTCAATATCAGCATGGATCCGTTTCACTGATGCCTGAGTTTGTTTGATGGCTCTTTGTACAGTGTGAATTCTGAAACAATTATCTAAAATTATGATTAGTTGTAAAAATATTTTTTTTTAAATTGACCGGAATCAATAAATAAGTGCAAATAAAACAAACACAAAATAAATCATCTTCTCCTACCAATACCATTACCTGGAGAGGGAGCTGATGTTATAGGAAGGTCTCAGCATAGACTGATCCACCTTCACAACAGCTGGCAAATTATCAAATGGAACAACCTTGTCTTGTATCTGTATTTTCAAGAGAAAAATGACGACATTCTCATATCCTCATTTAAGTGTTGATTTAAATTCAAGTGGTTTTATCTCATGAACATTCTATTTATCCACACAGTTGTTGCATGGAATCACACTGTCTACAAGTCACATTCAAGTGGTTTTATGTCATGAACATTCTATTGATCCACACAGTTGTTGCATGGAATCACACTGTCTACAAGTCACATTCAAGATTTATTGGATAATCATTGACTAATTTTTTTGTTTTTTTAAATATGGTTTTTAAGACTTACCCATTGGTCTAACTGAGGAGTTGAGGAATTTGAATCATAGTGGATGAATATGTTGTTGAACATACCAAAAAGCAATGTGTTAGTAGGATATTTCACCCCTGGGACTTGGAGCTGAGTTCAATAAGAATAGATTACATTGAATATGTAGTGATTTATGGGTTAACATAGTATTCTTCTTCATGTAAAAGAAATAAATCAAGATGAGTATCACATTGATATGTATTGATTGAAAAATAACTTTAAAAAACAAAACAAAAAACACACACACAC
This sequence comes from Ampullaceana balthica, assembly GCA_944989445.1. NCBI lineage: Eukaryota > Metazoa > Mollusca > Gastropoda > Lymnaeidae > Ampullaceana > Ampullaceana balthica. The sequence continues at coordinate 329,494 of CALYLW010000508.1, read as the reverse complement.
ATTCAAATTGACAGGTGCCTATGTAAAGAACATAATATGTCATATTCCTTGGCAGGTTTTTTTTACACCAAGAGCACAATTACGTAACATTACAGACATGCCAATAATGTGACAGGCACTTACAGATAAAAAATATACTTAAAGCTACTTAAAAGTTATGTTGAGATCTCAATTTGTCTCCCAGAAGTAAGTATAAAATAATTTTTTTAATACTTTATTTAGCAACATACCACATACAACATACCTTACTGGAAAAGAAGACTAGGCCAGTCAAATAGACATGAGCCAATATTGTCACTTTAGAGGTTTTATCGTATGCAAACCATATCCGCAACACAACAACTGAACCAAGTAGTTAAAGAGGTAATCACATTAAGAAGAGACAATTAGGTACAAAAGGCTTTCATATAGGATGTTAATTTTAGATGAATGAAAAGCTCAATGCACAAAAAAAAAGCCTTTGCTTATTAAAAAAAAATGAATTATAATTTTTATTTTATTTTATGGGAAATTAGTTCATACAATTTTGTATAAATCTTTTAAAACATCCTTAAATATTTAAAGATAATCATGTCATTATTGTGATTTATAAATTACAAAGATTTTAGACAGCTTTTAAAATAGATACATTTTGCTGTGCCATCATTATCAGCATCACATCTTTGTAAATCAAAACTTTGCCAAGTTGGATTCTGTAAAAAAAGAAAAGGAGATAATGAATTCTCAAGCATAAGAATTAGAAAAAATAAAAAATCTCTTCAAAGCACATCAGTAATCAGACTCAGCACATAAACTAATGCATTTATATTAACCAAATATGTGCAAAAAGTATTTAATAGCAGTGAGTGGAGTGTTAAATGCACAGAAGCGAGCCAGGTCATCTAAAAGGAAAATAATTTATTTAAAATAAGCTATATTTAAACACAAAAAGAAAGTGAATTTAGAGAAAGACAGAATGTCAGTGGGTTTGTAATAACAGGGTATCCACCCAAATCTGGTCCAAAAAAATCCTACCAGCCACCAAAAAATCCTACCATCCAACCGACAAGTAAAAGTTATTATTCGGACAAGTAAAAGTATATATTCGACAAGTAAAAATTTAACTTTCGGTATTGTATGTTAACACTTAGTTGTTCAAGCCATTCAGAGTAAGAAGTGTCTTTTAACCAGTCTGAATTAAAATAACATTTCCCCATGTTGATGGGATTGATAGTGTTTTTTGTAATAGTATACAAATTGTCAATATCTGGATAGTGAAGTAAGGAACAAAATTAAACTGACAAAAAGTAAACTAGTCTTAAGACTTTAGTCAAGAATTTGCCTACTGCAGCCTACCCTAAAAAATGTTAGTTAACACACTTTAAATTGTAACCATTTAACTAGACTAGAATCTAGATTTCTATATGTTTAGCACATAATTTTCAACACTGAACAGGACTGATTTTTAATCTATTTAATCATAAAAAATAAGCTTTGATTTGAAACTTTAAATTGTAACCATTTAACTAGACTAGAATCTAGATTTCTATATGTTTAGCACATAATTTTCAACACTGAACAGGACTGATTTTTAATCTATTTAATCATAAAAAATAAGCTTTGATTTGAAACAGAATCTAGATCTAAACCTATTTAAATAGTTGCTTTAATAGTTGTGACTTTGGCATACCGTGACTGTTTAAGTATTTTAAAAGAAATTAACTGAACTAGATCTAGATTTTAGACGTGGCTAGGCTAAGCCTAAGGTTTTTTCGTTTTTAATTTTCACAAAATACTAGATTAGAGAGATCTATTGACTTCAAGCAGACAAAATGGCGACTGCTGCTAAAGCAGCTAAACAATAAGCACAAAAATCGTAGTTAACACTGCTCCCATAAATTTTTTGGAGATATAACAAAATTAAATTAATAACTGGAATGAATCTTCATACTTTTCTTGACGTTTTATTACCGTTTTTAAGAAAATATGTTGATTTATAAAGATACAGGGCCTTGTCAAAGTTTTGAATCGAATGGTCATTTTTTTTCTCTCTTCCCCTTACTTAGAATCTAGACTAGCTATTTTGCTGTCAAACATAGATCTATATCTGCCTTAACTTAAAAGTATCCCCCATTAAAAACTTTTACAATACTTTAATAGTTGGGGATAGATATCTATTATTTACTCAGATCATGATATATTTTTAACCAAAATCCTAATATGAATATCTAGATCTAGTATATTACACTAATTACTATTACGCGGTTACTAGACCTATACTATGGCTAAGCGTAAGTAATTTCACAATTTCTGTTTCAATCACAGTGCACTTAATGTTTACAATGCCATCTTTAACGAGAATTATTTTGTTTAAAATCTGTAATTTGTTTGTATAAGTTTAGTTTTCGACTTTTGTTTTAAAACACACATTTAAAAAAAAACTATAGATATATACGATATGATATCGATATGGACAGGGGACTCTGTCATAGGTAAACAATAGTTTTTATACCGCTGCGAACTATTGTTATTTCCAAACCAAAACAATGTGCAACGTGAGCTTCGTCATTCATTTATTTATATCTTTTATCCGACCGAGGAACGTTTATCCTACCGAGATTTTGTTTATCCGACCGAGGATCGTTTATCCGACCAAAATCCGACCACAAAATTTTTATCCGACTAAAATCCGACTTTCCGACTTCGGTGGACACCCTGAATAATGAATCTGTGTATGTTCAAATGAGTTAATCTATCTATATATATATATATATATATATATATAATTCTCTACGTCGCCCAACCATGCGGGACACCACCCCGCAAGTATGTGCAAATGAGCATGACGAATGACCCTCGCTGGGGTCGACCAATGTCTCGAGACCCACAATGGTCCTTGCGTTCACTTGCATTGTTCCTTCACAGAATAACGTGAGATTCGTAGTGTACTGGTTATCCCGTCCGCCTTATACGGGGAAGGTCCTGGGTTCACGCCCCAGCAAAAACATTGATTTTTTAATTTTTTTTTAAATTTCTGTTTGTGCCCGTTCTTTTACCTCTTTATTGCCAACATGGCTGACCCTTGCTAGGGTCGGCCAATCACACTTTATGGTTGGCAAGCTAATGTGGTAAAAGGTGGTGGGCAGGTAGATAACTACAGTGCGAATGTCTCGAAACCAACAATGAGTCGGCAGTCCTCCCCCCCAACCGAAGTTCACTTGCATTGTTTTGATTTCTTCATGCTGTAGTTTGTGTCTGTTCTTTCTCCCCTTTCTTTGCACTCTCCATGTGGAAGTCTGTGGCGTATACTACGCCGCAGGGCGTTAATAATGAGTTAATAATTTGGTATTCAAATTATTTTCCATGATGAGGTTTTTACTATATTAATGCAAAAATAACTTTTTTTGAGTGTGCAATTAAACAAAATGACATGGGTGCTTACCAGTGAACCAGTTACTTTTTCACTTGTGTAAAATGCTGAAAATATAGACCAGAATATCTATGAGTTACAAAAATAAATATAGCAACAATTGTTCATAAAGACAAAGAAATAATTTTTATAAACCTCTATGTTCTTCTAAGGAATTGACCATCCCACTGAGATCTTCACACACACACACACACAAATGTTGGCTTTGGAGTAAGTAAGTAAGTCTCCTAGTAATATTATAATTAAAGGTCTTAAAAACTTTTATGTGCGTCTAAAATATAATAACAATTATTGTCACTTATTATTTAGTTCAGTATGACATGAAACACCAACAAGTTAGAAAGTAATAATCATTGGTATCCACTAACTTAAAAAAAAATAACATTAATAGTCGAAATAAGTGTATGTTGATAAAAAAATGTTTTTTTGTATATTAGTATTTACTCCATCTGTAAAGCAGTATATGATGATATAATTATAATATCAAATAATAATCTAAGGACGACATTATAGCATGTAAGAATTAGACTTTTAAATATGGAAAATAAAGAGTGGTATCATTTTACCTTTTGACTTCTCATCTTTATGCAGTGTAAAATAGACTTGCAATTTACTAAGATCAACTTCTTGATTTCTTGGGCAGTGCATATTGCGTACTGCAATGCTATGCAAGTGACGAAGCCTTCTCTAGAAGAGTAAAGTAAACAAACTAATGAAAAGCTCATTCTGGGTGGCTAAATAATAACCAATGAACCCATGTCTGAATTTTAATAAGTAAAGTGACCATTGAAACAATATTATAGAAAAGAGTTACCCAATATCAACACATTAAAATAAAGGCAAGCGTTATCCGCACGGGTTTTACCATGCGAATGTTGAACATTATTCGCACGGTTTTGACCGTGAGAGGGATGCCGATCGATATCTAAATTCTTATTACTGTTTATTATTTAAGTTGCATTATTTAATATATCTTTTGGTTTGGAGGGTACAAAACTAATTAAACTGTCATTTTAATTGACTTTCGAGTGACTGGATTATTAAGTGTTCCAGTGCACTCAACTTTGTATAGTATATATTATATATATTATGAAGTAACTTTATTAACTCATTTGCTACTAATGCGACTGACCCCCCTCCGTACTAATGCGCCCAAATGCGACATGGCGTCTAGCAATGCGCATATAAAAAATCATCCCTCGAGAAGCCTTGTTACCGTGCCAATAGCTCTCGGCATTTTAAAAAGTAGAAACATAACTGATTTCGTTTAAAAAAAACGGATGTTTATGTCATTTACGGTTCAAAAACTGTGTGGCTTAGAAGTCGGACTGTATTTGGTGAAATTTGATCGTGTGGTTTCTGAATATTCTTATACAATGGCCTTTCATTATCTTGACTCTTTAATTGCTGCTTCAACGTTTAATTACGCAGCAGTTAATAATTTAAACAATGAGGAATCAGATGTTGAAATTAGTGATAGTGATACTGATAATAATTAATTCTTAACTCTAATCATAATCAGAGTGACAGTGACGCTAATCAGAGTAATGAAATAAAGGAGATGCTGTCACTGAATCTTGGTCAGACAATTTCATTAGTGTTACAGACAATTTAACGAAATTATAGGGGAAATCATTTTCTCCCTATTGACAGCAGTCTCATAGACTACTACAAGCTTTTCATGAACTTTTTATGAGACAATAAATGGACAAAAAGGTGACAAACAACGGAGGTCGCATCCCAAAACTGCGATGTAAATTTTCAAAAAACACTTTTCAAGATTTATTTCAAATATATTTGTGAATTAAAGTGCATCAACCTATACATTTTTAAAAACCTCATTCAATTTTCTGTTTTTTGGTGTGTGTTTTGTTATTTTAAAATTTCATTTAGGTGTTTTAAAATATTTTTATTTAACATGGGGGTGCATGTTTTTGAGAGTAATCTCCCTTTGCTTAGTATTTCAGGGGGTGTTTTTGGTTATTGCACTTAGTAGCAAATGAGTTAAATTTCATAGGTGATAGTTTCATTCATAATCGGACGAAACTCTGTATTTAAAGAGGCTAATTATTATTATTCTGACCGTAACTAGCACTGTTGGACATCAAAAATCCATTAAGTTAATTGAATCTAAAGCATGCAAAAGTGAAAGATGATAAAATGGTAATGGTTTAGCATAAAAATTTAGAAGTGAGAGTCTGTAACAGTGACTAACACTAACAGAATAATTGATAAAATAGGTATATAGGGTGGGAGAATAATAAAATGTTTCTTGAAATGAGCCTGCTTGAGTGATCGCAAGCATCCTCACTGTGGTTGTAAATTGTAAAACAAAACAACAACAAAAAAACAAAATAAAAAAACTAAGATCGTCCATGGATTCGAACCGCTAACCATAAATACAGTCCGCTTAGATTTACCACTCGCCTGGAGAAGTTGATATACGATGGCGACATTTAAAAATTATAAGTAATTATCATAAATTGAACACCAATCAATTTTTATGGCAGTGCTACTGAAAAATTTCAGTAATCATGATATTTTAATACGTATTAGCATATAAATTAGACATTTAGCCTAAATCGAGTGAAATCGGCTATTATTGTGAATACGCCGGGCGCGGTTTTATTTTTAAACGACTTCAGCTGCTAGAATACCCATGCGCGACGACCCGTGAGGATAATACTCGACATTATTCGCATGGTTTTTACCATGCGAATAATCACTTCGTAAAATAAATCCATCCATCCCTGTAAATTTTTGAGAAGCATCTCTAAACGAAACATAATACATTTTGGATATGTCATTATATTATAATGAGTCAAAATAGCGTTTTTTTCTCTTCAATTATTAAAGTAAAGAAAAGATCTTTTTAAAAAAAATAAAACTCTGTCTGTCCTAAAGTCTAATAATGACAGGACCAGGACATGTCTACCCTTTTAAGCCTTTTATTGAGGCAGAATCAGAAATAAAACATGCAATGTGGTGTATAATTTATAATCTGCATAAAACTCCCTTAAAAAATGCTACCTTCAGTAAATTAAAAGGCCGATGGTAGACACCGCGTAACGCGCGGTATCCACTCAGTTGGGTGGATGACACGCAATACACAGTCTGTTTATTTTGGTATACCCAGTCCACCTTAATAGCTTAAAATTTATTTTTAAAAAGATTTATGATTTTAAAATTAATTTGGTAAAAGCAAAGAGAACGGTGCGCTCGATAAATCATATTTTTGGTTGCTATATTATATTTGTTGTTTTTTTCTATTTAATTTAATTTTAAAAAATAGACAACTAAACCTAACCCAGACCCTAAAACTGAAACTACAACCTTAAAAAAAAAGACTCAAACGAAACTCTTTTTCTATTTTAATTTCAAAAATAGACAACTAAAACTAACCCAGACCCTAAAACTGAAACAACAAACTTTTTTTAAAAAAAAGACTCAAACGAAACTCGAACCTCCACCTGACACCTAGATTTCAAGAATCTAATGTCCTAACCGTGAGACCACAGAAGCTCTTGTAACTTAAGAATTTAAAAAAATCTTATAAAGTAGTAAGAGCAAAATGTGACGTCACGTTTACGCGACACCCAAGCTTTACAGTGGATGCCGCGCATTGCGCGGTGTCTACCCACTTCGAAATTAAAAAGTGGAAGTCACAATTTTGATAATAATACTCGTTTTTTCAGGGAATTCCCGTGCCTATTTAAACTACTTATTCACTTATCATTCATACTTGAATATAGCATTTTAAATTAATTATTTAAGAGAACTTGAAGATAGTTAATAGTAATAGTTTAGATAGTAAATAGGAGTTGCATATAACTACTATTTATTTGTTTTAATTTTTGTCATTGTTTAGTATTCATAGTCAATGAATTCACAGTTCAGGTTTTTAGTTTAAACTGAAATTTGTTTTGACAAGACAAACATATCATTAAATTAAATAATAAATATGTCTATAACTATAAGTCAATATCAATAATATAAATATAATAAATATATATAATATTATATATAATGAAATAATAATGTACCTGGAAGGTCTGCAAGTTAAACGGGCTTTTCACCACAGGGAAAAAATCAGAGGACTGCATCTTATTCATTTTTAAGCGTCGCTAATTACTGTTCCAAAGACTAAATTAGCCATTGGAAAATTTAGAAAGTAACATCATGGATGCATAAATAAAGTAAGCTCTATAGAACGAGGGGCCGAGTTGTAACAGCCGGCCATATTTTGATCACATGACTTTATATGGTTAGTTAAAAAAAATTATTATTTTTAAATGGCCAAAGCAACTTCTAGTAACAATTCTTTTTTGTTAAAAAAACAAATAATCAGCAAATTAGTATTATTTGAAATTTATTTCTTTATGTAATAAAATTAATTAATTATTTTAACAAAATTTGTATTACCAAAAACAACAAATCCCTTATTATAGTTCCATGGCACGTATCTTGTTTTTTTGTTTGAGTAAAGGGACGTCAGCAGCAACTTGTTTCAAATTATTTACTATCTATTTAATTATCGGCATTGAAATTGTCATAAAATAACAATAACAGTTAACAGCGCAGAAATAGGACGGTATCAAAGCCATTTAATAGAATCATTAATAAAGCAGCAACAGTCTCATCGCATGCTTCATAACATCTTCTGTAATTACCGTATTTCAACTCTCCAATAATTGTTGTACCAGGTCCAGAGTTATGGCTGGAAACTTTTGGTCTAGTTCTCACTAGTAAGTTTTTATTTTATGACTTTGACTATGAATATGAATCTATGACTATCACTATCATAGTTTATGAGTCAATACTATGAGTATGAGTTTATTTTATTATCTAAATACTATGATTCATACTGATGCCGTGATAGTGATACCGAATACTGATAAAGACAAGATGAGAGTTTAAGTTTTAAAACTCAAACATTAAACTAAACGGCCTAAGAAAACACCAGAAAGACCAAGAATTAAATGACTATCAATTATCAATAGGCATAGGAAAATTATCACTTGTTAAGAGACAAAATTAATATTACACCTACATGAATTTCATATTTACTTAAAAAGTATTATAATTATACTATTGACTTTGACACTATTGTTTAAATACAAAAATTCATTTAAAATATTATAAACTTTGAAAAATTTGGTGGGCAACAAAAGTAAAAATGCTAGTTACTTGTTTTAGAAGAAGAAAAAAATTAAAAACCCATTGCTTTTTTTGTTTTGTTTTTTTGTTTTTCATTTTCACTAAAAATTCAATCTGAGCAAGCATGAAAAGTGTTTCATGGTCTCAATTTTTTAAGCTTATTACACCTTATTAGCACAATAATTATTTAAATATTATATTTTTATTGAAATGTATAAAAGTTCTTTGGACATACCACTATTGGTCAGAATAAGATATTAAAAACAGAGTGGCTCACAATCAATTTTCCCTTTAAGCTGCGCGGTTGCATGGCCGCGCAGATATCTGACAGACGAGGTGCAGCAGTTTAGAATTAAAGCGCAGTAAATTTTGTAATATAATGCACACAAAATGGATGCTGTACAAATTTTTAATTTACACACTGACCAATGAACCTTAGAGGGAACAATGGTGACAATGATAATTATACCTGTCCATGTGAAAAATAAATGGAGTATATTAAGCATATTTCAATAAAATTTCTTGAGTAAAATACTTCGACTTAATTTTTTTCAAAGAATTTCACAGTCATTTCTTTGAATTTGAATATATACTGAATCAAATTTATTAAATATACACGCTTAAAAAGCACATTACATCACTAGATTATTATTATGACCATAATTTATGTAAAAGTTTAAAAATATTTTTTTAACGTTATTGCCATAAAATTACATTTATTTACTTTTTTCAGCCAACAGTGGGTTTTGGATCGACAAGATTTATATAGAGAGAGGCATAATGATTTAACCATTCTCACTGAAGATGAATATCAGAAAATAATGATGCTGTTTGCAAATGGTTTGTTTTACTTGCATTGTATAAAAAATGTAGATTCTATTTATAGATATCAATGTTTTTTGTCCACGAATTATGACTAAACAAAATGTAGGTGAGACTGCAATCAGGCTTACAGATAAGTAGGTGGATAACATGCAAACAAATTTTAATTTCTTCATATTCGTTTTACTTGTTAGTGTACTATTTTTTATTTGAAAAAGGCTCTTTGCCGAAACGTTCACTGTTTTGTGACGTCTTGTCGGGCTCACTCATACCCTGTTTGCATGTTATCCCCCTACTTAATTGTGACTAAAACAGGCTAAATTACTCCAAAAGGTTTTGACCTAAATTCCTTGTAACGAATAACAAAAATAATTTCCATTTAACCTAAAATAAAAGTCCCATGAGTTATTTTTTTGGTTGTTAGAGAGAGATGTAATTAGTAATTTCATTCAATCATACTGTCATGTTTAATATTGTACCCACAGTTATTCAAGCCCTGGGTGAACAGTTAAAATTCAGACAGCAGGTTATAGCAACGGCCACTATCTATTTTAAAAGATTTTATGCAAGGTTTGACCACTTTGTATTTACAAAAGTTTGATTAAAATAAACTTTCTAAGTACTAACAATCACGTTATGACTGTTGGCATTCCGATACCAAGTTCTAGAGGTGTGCAAGAATTTAAATTAGCCATTGTCATATTATGTAGCTATTTTTTATTATTGGTTTTGAAAAATAAAATACACATCTTTTCTTGCTTCAGAAATTCTCTTAAGTGTATCGATCCTTGGTTAATGGCGCCAACTTGTGCATTTTTAGCTTCAAAAGTTGAGGTAATACTTGCTTTAGTGATAGATAAGTTGTTGAAACACTATATAGAAAAATAATTTTGTGTAGCATTCATAAGTTCATATATTTTTATGTTCCTAAATAGTTTTAATTTTGCAAGATACCTTCTCATTTGTATTTTTACAATTGATTTCTGAACTTTGAACTGATTAAGTATATGTTTAATTCCAGGAATATGGTGTGATATCAAACAGTCGATTGATGACCACTTGTCAAAATATAGGTATTACTTTATTTTATACTGAATCTCACAGGGTTTTATTTTCCATATTTCAAATGGAAAGTGAAACAATATATGAATTGGTTAATTCTTCTTTCATCTGACAATGTTCAGAAAAAAAAATAATTTTTTAAAACAAAACTTTATAAGTGTATCCAGATCTCAGTGTAGCTCTTAGTTTAGTGAAGATAACCCAGGTTTTGAATAGATCCCCGTGTAAGGTGGACTGTTAAATGGACTTGTGAATTCAATTTTCTCATTTTGATTTCAGTAAAGAACAAATTTAGCCATGCTTTCAATGGTGAATACCCGTACAGAACTCAGCATGTGCTTGAGTGTGAGTTTTATCTTCTCGAAATGATGGTAAGGTTTTTCCCATTCTTTTGTACAATTAGAATATTTCTTAATAATGTATTTGATTCAATATTGTATTTCAAAACAAAGTTAATGGGGTGATAATAGAATGAATTTCTCTAGAGACACTTTCTCTATTAAATTATATGCAGTGCTTCATTGCTATCCTCAAAATTATAAACCCTTTTGATGAGCTTTAGTTGTTTTTTTTACCATTTGAATTTAATGGCTCTGACAGAATTCTCATTTCCATATAGATACTTTTTAGACAATTATTATTTTATATTTTTATTGGCATTCATTCACACCAACAAAAAAAATAATAAGATATTTCATTGTCATCTGTTGAAGTGGTCTGCACACCTTATCTCTTAATTTGTTCTGTGGTGTAGGATTGCTGCTTGATAATGTATCATCCTTACAGACCTTTAGTCAAATTTTGTGCTGATCTGAATGCAGAGGCGGATCTTCTGCCAGTGGCTTGGTCAGTTAAGTCCCAGTTTTTGCTATTGAAATTATGCAATGTGAGAATACTGGGTCATCTACTTATTATCAGTATATTTCACCAATAACATATTTTCCATACTTTAATTTTATTTTATTCACACAATAATTTCAATTTTCACACTGTTTTATGCGCAGGAAAATGATAAATGACTGCCTAAGGACAGACGCTCCTTTGTTGTACCCACCATACCTCATTGCATTAGGTAAGTGCTGAAAGTCTTATGTTCTGTTATTTAAAAAAAATTTTTTAACGGAATATACAGTGGAACCCACTTAACTCGAGCCCGGTGAACTCGCCAGCTCTATTAAGTTGACGTTTTTTATTGGAACCGCCAAATTCTCTCTTTGTCTTTGCATTTTCTCATCTGTTAATTCAATTATTTTAAGTCGCAGAACCCTAATACCTTGAGCAAAAAAGAGGGCCAAATTTGCCACTTAGCGTTGGTTATCTCGATCCCCATGACCAATCGCCAGCTTTTGAAAATGTTAGATGTGATTTGCCAAGGGAAAGCATACAATTTCTAAAACATTTCGTTTCGTATGGAATAACAAAATGTACCGTGTGCAGACTTGTTGTCATTGGCATCCTTCAACCTCATTTTGACTCTATTACTACTGCTTTGTTCTCATTATTTCATTCATAAGAAGTGGCAGTGTGCAAAAGCCATTTAACTATCGGTTAAAATTAAATAAAATGTGTCAAAGTTGAAGGTTCAAAAGTTCAAAAGGAGTTCCTAATTTATTTTTGTACATTTTTATAGAGAAGAGTTCGCTTTGTCATGAGTCATATATAGGTCATGATAGACAAACAAATAACGACAACGCCTTTGTGTAAAAAAAACCTCAAAAACATGTGCATGTACATTCTCATTTATTAACGCTAGTGATGGGACGATACCAAAATCATAGGGTGCTTACTGTAAACAAGGCTCCCCAGATTTTAAAATATGTAATATAACAGACTACAGACAGTTTACCCACCCCCACTCTCAATCTCCCACACCATTGTTGTTGGTTAGTCTGAGTAGCATCAAGTTACCAAAGGACTTCCGAGTCCATTGTAAGCTGAGGGGAGGACCCAAGGAAGGTGGTTTGGAAGAGAATGGTTCGGTGACAATTAGGGGATGTGTAGGTTACACAGGGTGGGTTATTTATTTGTGTAGCTTGTAAGGAAAGTCATGCAAGTTCCTTCCAAAGCACAGTATCGCTCAATCTGGGAATCACCGCAAGAGAGAAAAAATGCGATGTCACCAGTCACCAGCGGACCCTGCGCGCGCGCGGTGTGGCGGGCAGGAGTAGAAGAATTCGTTATAGTTACGTACTAGGGGAAAAAAACTGCGCTAACGCAATAAAGGGTTATATTTAAACTTAAATGGTCCTTAAAAACTAATGGTCTTAACCTTAGGAAAGAGTGAAGAAATAGGGTCCCGATATTCCGATACGATGCCAATTAATCGTCCCATCACTAATTAACGCACATCATGTATATAAAGAAATTTCAAGCGCATGTTAATATTTTGCCGCCATATTGGTTTTCGTTTAACTCGATCGGTTATCTCGCCGCCATTTTTCATACCCCGAGGCCGTCGACTTAATCGGGTTCCACTGTACAATAAAAATAATTTTAGTCGTGAATTAGATCTATTAGATCAGTGCTTCTCAAAGTGGTGGTCCGCGGACCGGAGCCGGTCCGTGGGCCATCCGCCGCCAGTCCGCAGGAGGTCTCAAAAAAAGGACAGAAAAAATTGGCAGTGGAGGGAAAATAGATCACCGGTCCGTGGCGGAATGGAAAACAATTTCTGCCGGTCCACCATACTAAAAAGTTTGAGAAGCACTGTATTAGATTAATCTTTTAATCCAATTAATGTAAGTTATGTTCAAAACTTAATCAAAACGATTTTTATGGTTTATAATGCTAGCTAGTGATTGGTTGTTGATGCTATGTCTGCCCTTCATTTCTCAGCTTGTTTGCATATGGCAAGCATACTTAAACAGAGGGATATCAAAAGCTGGTGTGCAGACCTCAATGTAGATAATGACAAGGTAAATATAAAGATCTCAGTCTCAGTGTGGATAAATACATGATAGGTATTACGACCTCCGTGTAAAAAATATGGACTTAAGCATGTAGGTCACAATTACCGTATACACTCGTTCTTAAGCCGACCTTTTTTGGACATAATCTAAGGTAAAAAGTTGTGGGTTCGGATTATGAGCGGGTCATAGGTGATATTGAATATCGGTGTTGTTATTGTAGATCATCAAGGTCCTTTTCTACATTCTACAAGATTAGACTGGTCTACCAGAAGCTATAATTATTATTAAAAATCTGCACTTACATTATTTAATCATTTTATTTATTTTTGTGAATGTTTTAATAAATTGTTTTACAAATTTTGTTTTCAAATGACCGATTTAGCTTGTAGTTTTAAAAATATGTGTACCATTTTGTTTAAGCTGTCCTATTATTTTTGGGGGGGTCGGCTTGCGAGCGGGTTATACACTTTTAATACTTTTTCTCTTTCAAAAGAAGTGGGGTCGGCTTATGAACGAACGGTCTATAGCACGAGTATATATGGTATAATAATTAAAAATTAAGTAAAAATACCTCAACGTGACGGGGTAAGTCTGCAGACCACAGATAAGATAATGATGGACGACAAGTACAACAAAAGCTGAAATGAAGAAGCTAACAAGGTAAGGAACTGGTAGAAATGGTTGTCTAGCTCACCTGGTGGCAATGACCAAAGGAAGAGTTTCAAATAATTTGAGGTCTCAGTCTGGCTAAAGTGTTGACGTTAATTCACAAAATTGAGTTGTTTTTGTTCTTTTCAGACATATTATTTGTTGCTGCAGACTTGAAAAGTAATTTCTTTCACTGCTTAACTATAAGAATCTAAGAATATGAGACACGTTTTAACAAGGAGGCTTTTATACAAACATTTTAATCAAAACTCATACGACCATGTTCAAATCAATTTCAGTTTTTAAATTTTACAACAATTTACGACACACATTTTTTACCTTTTTAGATGTGAAAGTTTCTAATTAAAAATTAACTGTTTTTGGGTGAAAATGTTTTTTTCAGTGCATGGAAATCACTCGTACAATGGTATCTTTGTATGAACTGTGGAAAACATATGATGAAAAGAAAGAAATACAAGCGATCCTTTCCAAAATGCCAAGGCCAAGCCCATCAAGGTCAATTTTTTTCTTTATCAAATTAATACAATGACTAAGATCTACGAATAAAATTCTACTTCATAATTGTACTGCAATAAAAACAATTTTTCTCTGTTTGTAATATTTTAACAATGAGTATTATATAACTAAATGTGTATATTTACCGGTTAAATTAATTAAAACTGGCAATGTGTTAAATAATGTGCTTTAAATAAATTATTCTGTAATTTGAAATGAAAATTATTTAAAAAAATTTTTTTTAATGTGTTTTAAAATAATCTCAGGTTGATTCTTTGAACATATTTTGAGGCACACCATTTATATAATGTCAGATTGATTCTTTGAACATGTTTTGAAGGGTTACTTTCAATTTAAAAAAAAACAATCTTCTCCTCAGACCTCCGTCTGAAGCCACTAACCTACAGGACAACAACTCACAGCAACAGAATCAGCAGCAGCAGATGTCCTCTGGAGTATCATAACATCTGAGAATGACCTTGCCCTGTCTTCGGGCTTTTAACTACACACTTTTTAGTCATTCTACGAAAGACACTTCAATTTACTTTAAAATGTATGTTCCCATCTTGTAAAAACCTTCAAGCAAAATTTTTACTGAAAATGTTGAGAGCATATCATTGTGAAGATTAATGCAAGTGCTGGACAATTTTGTCATTTAAAAAGAATGATCATTATTGTAAAACTTCAGTTAATCATATGACAAAGTTTATCTGGCCTGTGATTTAAAAATGAAACAAATTTACAATTTTTCTACATCTGGTAGTGCTGAAGTTTGATTCCCAGATTAATTTACTCATCATCAAATAATTTACCAGCCCAAAATTTATTTTATAAAAAAAATGGATATTTTGTCTTTGTTGTAAAGTTGTGCAGATGTCCGAGATTAAATAAAAGTTCTGACATCAAAATCAGTTTTTTAAATTATTTTTTATAAGCTTTTGAAGCAAAGATGGGTCATCTGACTGGTGGTTTATAAACTTGTTTCTTGTGTGAAGATGATAGTACTTATCAGTGGAGATGATAGTACTTATCAGTGGAGATGATAGTACTTATCAGTGGAGATGATAGTACTTATCAGTGGAGATGATAGTACTTATCAGTGGAGATGATAGTACTTATCAGTGGAGATGATAGTACTTATCAGTGGAGATGATAGTACTTATCAGTGGAGATGATAGTACTTATCAGTGGAGATGATAGTACTTATCAGTGGAGATGATAGTACTTATCAGTGGAGATGATAGTACTTATCAGTGGAGATGATAGTACTTATATCAGTACTTCCTTTGTTGTTGCTTCAAAACCATCCTTACCCAAAATACTAGAGATTTTTTTTTATACAGAGAGCTGAGTTTTGACAAAAAAATCACATGGTGCTTAATGTGTGATATTTGGCGGGAGTTTCTGGAGTTTTCTAGAATTCCAGATTCTCTGGAATTTGAAAAATTAAACATTCTTAGAAACTTAAATTATTTTTTAATCTTCTATTTATGTCCTGAAATTTGATTTCTGTTGAGAATGGTGTAAAATTCATATTTAACGATCCTGTTGTATATTGTAATCTCCACACATCAATAAATCTTTAAATAATACATTTCCTGGAATTTTCCATCTTTTCCTGGAATTACATTTTCTGCAGAAACCTTGATCTTACGTCAGGTACAAAAAGTTTGATTTATTTTTCATAGGTAAATATTCAGTTTAATTTTAATAATATTTTTGGTAGGATTAATTGTGATTTTAGAAAATTTGAAAATTCAGAAGGTTGAAAGAACATATGAAGATTTGAGAAGATAGTATCTACATCAAAGCTAGAAATTAAAATCATTATCATTAACTGTGAAAGGGGCTTGTCTGACTGACAAGTTAAGTGTTTGAAATGGGAGGAAGGGGAATTATATCTGGATTTTAGTTGACAGGTTGAGACGTTTTGGATATACATGTATATGTACAGAGAGATGTAACATTAAAATAGACACAAAAAACTTGATTTTCTTGAATTAAGAATTAATTTCCATTTTTATAAAGTGTGTTACTTGTCAATTAAATATAGTAGATGGGAAGTTGACACTTTCCTGCAGCCAATGTTTGTGTCTAATGCCTAGTAGTATATCGTTATCAATCTTAATTTAAATAAATTGTTTTAAAAAAGTAACAAAAGCTTTATAGATATGTGTATCTGCATTTATTCACTCAACAATTCTTTAGGTATCAACATTTTTTTTAAAGCCTAAAATAAATTGTTTGTTTTAATTATATGCATTTGACATTCTAATCATACTTCATAAATGATACATCACTTGAAGTCGTAGATTTGTATTTCTTTCGATCACTCATTTAAAAAAATTTTTAATCAGAGTAAATAAAATATGAACGACCCTAGAATTTAGAATCATATCCTAATTTTTGCATACAAACAGAAAACTGCAAAAGGTAACAATTTCATTATATAACAAAATTAACAAATAACTTAAAAAATGGTTAAAGTTTTCAACATCAAAACAGAATTAAGTAACACAAGTAACATTGTCATGGGATTAGCTCCAAACTCCACTTAGGAGTTTAGGTTGAAATGTAAATTTAGTTTGAAGTTAGTCAAACAATTTAGGGATGAATTTTGAAAATAATGAAATGGTTATTGTAAGTAGTGAATATGTTTCTTTACAAATATTTCATGAATACTTTGTGCATTCTTTCTGACTTGGAAAAAAAATATTCCCCAAAGGCTTTGTCATTTTTCAGACTAGAAAACATATCTTATTACAAAGTATTATTATATTAATGGGCACGGTGGTCGAGTGGCATGCGCGCTCGGCTGGCGTACCGATGGTCACAGGTTCGAATCCATGTGAAGGCATGGATTTGTTCCAGGGGTCAAGGGTGTCTCTGAGTCCACCCAGCTCCGAATGGGTACCTTACACTAGTTAGGGAAACAAAGGCGGCTGGGTGGTGCGTGGAACCCACAAAGCCGTGGCCTGTGAACGCTGCATCACTTGCCAACAGATCATCCGTCATGGTCTGTGGACGCAATAATCTGTATAGAAGGAGCGTCTGAATAGATAAGATAAGAAGACTATATTTAGATGAGGTTTTTATAAAACAATGGTTTTTTTACAAAAATATTCAAGTAACAATATGTTAACACAAGTTTTTATGTAACTAAGAATTAACAAAGATCTGTTGAGGTAGTCCGAGCAGATTACCTGGACATGTGGGTAATATCTTGATCACATTGTTAAAACTGAAAAACAGCATATTCTATAAATAGCATTTTACCATTAATTGACAAAGCCTATTATTCATTAACTCATTACTAATATCACATACAATGCAACTGCTGCCAACAAGATTTTTTTTTACCCAAGGAATATCGAATTTGACCAAAGCCTCAATCTAATTGGATCTCAAACTTTGGTCAAATTTAATAGATATTTATTTTCTTATCATCTAAGAAACTGAAAGAAGAAAAAAAAGAAATATGCTGCCTTATTTGATTCCAAAGCACAATTTTAAACTAGCCTCAACATTGCAGCTGTTTATTTGTCTACATCTTGAAACATGTATCTTTTAAAAAATTGAAATCCTAAGGTGAATAATAATTCCACCTTCACATCTCTGCAATGAAAAGCTGAACTGTTTAAGAACTGTGTCCCCTGTTGGTGGAGCCACGTTTATGAAAACTGCTTCGTATCCTTTTTAATTTATTTGCGAGTAGGGTATAATTTCACCAAACAGTAATTTAAAAATGATACAAAGAAATCTTTGTGCGTTTGTTGAAGCAAGTCATTGGGGAAATCCACTTATAATTAATTATATTTTACATCTTAAATCAAAGCATCATGGCAAAGGTGGCATTTAAACATATAAATCAACTCATTCATTGTTTCAGAAATACAAATAAATAATAAAGTTATATCACTTGTTTCAATCTTTCTGTCTGGCGTTGATGAGTTTTGAAACTAAGCATATCACAAGTAACTTTGGCACAATGAGAGATACATTTCCAACCATGTCATAGAAGCAATCATCATCCTCTGTATTTGCCAACTGTTTGAGGACATTTCCAGATGAAGAAATCTTGCAGATCATTTTTCTCAACAATTGAAAAAAAAGAAATCTGTAACTCAAACATCAGTTACAATGTAGAACCAGGGAGTTTGACTTTTATTAAGTCTTTTAAAAAAAAAGTCAACACTGAATATGTTTTGAGGAGAAGGGGATATGATTTTAGGGGACACGATTTCTATCTACTGAACTTGCTGCCTCAAAAGGTGAGCGAAATCATTAGCATCAATGGTTATTCTATCTCCTGGCACTCTCATATCACTGCCGTCAATGGTCATTATGTCACTGGTTCCACGTAAATGATGACTGGAAGCATCATGGGAGCTGGCCAGCTCATAAAGAACACCATCAATCTCAAACTGGCTGGCTATGCCCAACAGCTCCTGATTTCTGTTCACCTGAAGTGGAATACAGTCATATGGATTATGCAAATGTGTTGGAGAGGTGGATTAAATGACAAGGAAATAGCATAACTTAAAAAAAATGGAGAGTGGTTTTGAAAAATAAATTCCAAGAATTAAAAAAAAACTGACACAAATCTTAAATAGGGATAAATTTTCATCACATGATGAGAAATTATTAGAAGAATCTAATGTGATGGTCTTTATAGAAGAAGAAAAATTTGTGAAAACACATACAAGTGAAATGTATGTTCCTTGTATTTCTTACACATGTGCATCATACTTGGCACCATTCTTGTTTTTCTAGTTCTGTTTCAGGCACAAGACAGCGTAGGCATTTGTGTGTGTGTGTGTGTGTGTTACATCAAAGTTCAGGTAAAAAAATGCCAGACACCCAATTGGCATGTAAGACCAACACATCTTTGTACATGTCTGTGTCAACATCAAAAGCCTCCAGAAGAAATGAAATGTTGGGATAGCGATGTAAATATATGATTTAACCCAAAGTGGATTGAATCTATTGTAAGTTGTGAGGCTGTAAGATAAAGATTCTTACCTTTCCTCTTGCATTAGTTATTTCATCCATGCTGACATCAGCCACCACGTCTGCCCCAACAGCAATGCTGTCGTTGGACAGTGTCTCCAGGTAATCTACAGCCTGAAGATTGAATTCTTCCCCTGCCTCCCCCAGGAGCTGTACATCTTCCATTGATGAGCAGCTGCCAAACATCTCACCTGAAGAAATCACAACAAATTAATTGCTAGGGCAGGAACGGCAAAGATTTCAATAAATATATAAAGCATTGTATCAGAAAATCCACACTACTACTATGACTT
This sequence comes from Ampullaceana balthica, assembly GCA_944989445.1. Classification (NCBI taxonomy): domain Eukaryota; kingdom Metazoa; phylum Mollusca; class Gastropoda; family Lymnaeidae; genus Ampullaceana; species Ampullaceana balthica. The sequence goes on along the minus strand of CALYLW010000508.1, from coordinate 309,671 downwards.
CTTTTGATACTGTTTGCAATACACATCACTTCCTCTTAAAAAGGAGAGGGAAAAAAATTATTATGGAAAGCTCATTAAATTTTAAAAAAAATAAACCAAAACGTCAGCGATGTTTTTATCATTCAGACGTCTACTGGGTAGCTACAAAATAAAGTACTTATTTTTAAAAGGCAACAAAATTTAAATTAAATTTTAAAAATGCCAGAAAAAGTACAGTGAAAGGGTAGCTATCAAAAGGTCTGCTATGGCATCAACACTATTTTTTTTCTCAAGATCCTAAAGTACGTCCACAGGTTTTAGCCAGGATGCTATGGTATTACCAAACCCCATTATCTCATTATCAGGTGAATTCTTTTTAAGCTAAAAACAGTGATCAGTGAAAAGGTTTGAACCGATGTTTCAACTTACCCGTGTTGATGACTTGATTTCTCTCATTCAAATACACAATAGTTTCTGCCTCTCTATCCTCCAATTCTTGGAGGTATCGTCCCGCTTCTGTAAACAGACGCGCAAGAAAAAGAGTAATTTTGAAAACTCGGATTTTTAAAAATATCTATTAAGTGTGAAGAAGGAGCCCAATGCTGGAGGTTGGTCCTTTCCGACTGACACAAAACGCCCGTCTCTCTCTACTCCAATATGCTGATAAAGTGAGAAATGAAACTAACAAACCCACTGCCAACAGGTTCAAGTTTATTTATTTCATTAGTGAATTAGGCTGACACAACATAGAAGTGTGAAATTTATTCTCAAATGTTCAGCATAAATTTAAGAAAGCTATTTTGAGCCACCTCCGACAGTCATTTTTTTCTCTCTCTATCTTGAATATTGATATGATATTACTCCAGGCCTAAGAGAATCCACCTTTAAACACATAACAGTATCTGACCAGAGTTGCATTGCTTGAACTCACCTTGGGTTTCCAGTATGTCCTGATGATCAATGATGTGCCTCCTGACATGTCTCCCTCTAGGTCCCCTAGCCACAAAACTATCCCCATGAGAATACAAGTCCTCTCCGCCGTCCTCCAACACAGGATCCCTGTTGCTGAAATGCCGGTGCAGATACTCGACCTCATCGCCATCATGCACTTCGACCCCGTGGGCCCCAGACATGTGCATCTTCATGACAATCTCACTAACAAACGACTGCATGCACAAGTGGCACTGGGCAGGGAGCAGGCGATCCCGGTGGGAGTTGATAACGTGGACAGCCAGGTCGTACGTGCGCAGGAAAGACACGGTGCAGAACGGACAGCAGTAGGTGGTGCTGTTGGAGCCCAGCAAGTTGTCCTTGGCTATGTGGGGGGATATCAGGTGGACCTTCCTGTTGTGGTCGGACAGCATGCGGCTGGACGGAAAACTGGCCTGGCACTCGGTGCAGATGTGGGCCTCTGTCTGCAGGTGCTGGCTGCGGACGTGGTTGTACATTGGGTGGAGGCTCTGATAACCTGTCAGGTGGTGGACGTCAGTGGACAGACATGACAAGGTGAGATGTTACAGTTGGGCAATGTTATCAGTTAAAGAGACACAGGTAGAATTTCACCAATAAACGGGTTTACTAATTACCCAGGACTGAGGACATGTTTACTATATTACATTAAATGCCTGATTGGCATACAGTTCTTTTTTGACTTTTTTCCCCAAAATATATGGGTAGTTGTATTTTAAATTATCAAAAGACCTCCAATTTGATTTGTTTAAATAGTATTTTATGTTTTAAAGAAGCATGCAAATTATGAAATAGATGTTAAACTTGATTCCAGACAAAATTCATTCAATCACTTTTTTCAAAATTCAAAAGAATTTTCATCGTCTAATAACGAAGGCCATTTGAAAGGCAAAAAAATCCAACATATCGGCTCACCTGCTCCACAGAATGGACAATGCACGGGCACAGCTCCATTGTGCAGAGTTACCCTGTGCACCGACGCCAGCTCCATGTTGGGAAGCCATGCTGGGCAGAAGGGGCACTTGAGCTCTCCGTTGTGCGTCTGCTCATGAGCTTTCTTCAAGTGCTTGTGAAGAGCAGGGCCAGACTCAAAGACTTTGTCACACAGCCGGCAAATGTTGAACTGGTTCAGCTCCGGGTGCACCTTGAGGGTGTGACTGAGTAGAGACGCCCGGTCACTGAACATTATGTTGCATCTGTTCATTGATATTTTGTTTATTACAGTCAAACAGCATCATTACAATATTATTTTCTGGCAAACAATTTCCAAAAATTTCTAGAATTCATATAAATGCATGAAATGCTAAAAGATTACCAGAAAATTTGGTCTAAAGATTTTTAAATTATGTGTCTCGAAAGACAAACAGCAAAAATTACTTGTCTTTTATGACTTTGTTTCTAAAAATAGCATATTCTTCAAACTATTAATATCTTATACAGATGTCAGGGCCCTGGTTGCCCGGTTTAATTGTGTACATCAAGATGATATGGGGGATCAATCATAAAAAAAAATTGAAATGACATAGATTCACAGTCAGGGAAACGACTCAAAAATAATAAAGATTTTTTTACCTACTACATGACAACAAAGATCTTTCTGTCCTCACCATCTGCTGAGGGGGTGAAAGAAGGCTCACTAAGCCTGGGTAGGGCTTAAGAAAAAAAGGGAACAAAACAAAAAAGAAATCCAGTAAAATTGCTGAAGAAATTAAAAAAAATATTTTTTTTCTATTATCAGAAATATATGTAAATAAGTTTAAACTCGCATTCTGCCGATGTCCTGGAGCTAACAACAAATTTATATCTTACAGTCACTGTGAGAAATCTGATTAGCTTGGTGCAATATTTTACAGTCACTGTGAGAAATCTGATTAGCTTGGTGCAATATTTTACAGTCACTGTGAGAAATCTGATTACCTTGGTGCAATATTTTACAGTCACTGTGAGAAATCTGATTAGCTTGGTGCAATATTTTACAGTCACTGTGAGAAATCTGATTAGCTTGGTGCAATATTTTACAGTCACTGTGAGAAATCTGATTAGCTTGGTGCAATATTTTACAGTCACTGTGAGAAATCTGATTAGCTTGGTGCAATATTTTACAGTCATCGATAGAAATCTGATTACCTTGGTGCAATATTTTACAGTCACTGAGAGAAATCTGATTACCTTGGTGCAATATTTTACAGTCATCAAGAGAAATCTGATTACCTTGGTGCAATATTTTACAGTCACTGAGAGAAATCTGATTACCTTGGTGCAATATTTTACAGTCACTGTGAGAAATCTGATTACCTTGGTGCAATATTTTACAGTCACTGTGAGAAATCTGATTAGCTTGGTGCAATATTTTACAGTCACTGTGAGAAATCTGATTACCTTGGTGCAATATTTTACAGTCACTGTGAGAAATCTGATTAGCTTGGTGCAATATCTTACAGTCATCAAGAGAAATCTGATTACCTTGGTGCAATATTTTACAGTCACTGAGAGAAATCTGATTACCTTGGTGCAATATTTTTTACAGTCACTGTGAGAAATCTGATTAGCTTGGTGCAATATTTTACAGTCACTGTGAGAAATCTGATTAGCTTGGTGCAATATTTTACAGTCACTGTGAGAAATCTGATTAGCTTGGTGCAATATTTTACAGTCACTGTGAGAAATCTGATTAGCTTGGTGCAATATTTTACAGTCATCGATAGAAATCTGATTACCTTGGTGCAATATTTTACAGTCACTGAGAGAAATCTGATTACCTTGGTGCAATATTTTACAGTCATCAAGAGAAATCTGATTACCTTGGTGCAATATTTTACAGTCACTGAGAGAAATCTGATTACCTTGGTGCAATATTTTACAGTCACTGTGAGAAATCTGATTACCCTGGTGCAATATTTTACAGTCACTGTGAGAAATCTGATTAGCTTGGTGCAATATTTTACAGTCACTGTGAGAAATCTGATTACCTTGGTGCAATATTTTACAGTCACTGTGAGAAATCTGATTAGCTTGGTGCAATATCTTACAGTCATCAAGAGAAATCTGATTACCTTGGTGCAATATTTTACAGTCACTGAGAGAAATCTGATTACCTTGGTGCAATATTTTACAGTCACTGTGAGAAATCTGATTAGCTTGGTGCAATATTTTACAGTCACTGTGAGAAATCTGATTACCTTGGTGCAATATTTTACAGTCACTGTGAGAAATCTGATTAGCTTGGTGCAATATTTTACAGTCACTGTGAGAAATCTGATTACCTTGGTGCAATATTTTACAGTCACTGAGAGAAATCTGATTACCTTGGTGCAATATTTTACAGTCATTGAGAGAAATCAGATGCAATATGTGAATCCATCAGACAAGATCTCTACTTACAATTGAACTCACGTTATGAGAGAGATCCACATGCAGTTCCAGCTCCTGCTTGTCCAAAAACTCAGCATGACAAAACCTGCACGTCTCCACATGATGCTCAATCCCATGGTGCTGTCGCAGATGCCGCCGGAGCTTGGTGGGTGTGGCAAAGTAAAGGGGAGGGTCACAGCAGACCGGGCAGGCCAGGCGACTACGAGCGCGCAGTTCCTCCAGGTAGACAGCGTCCCTGGACTCACAGGTGGTGTGATGGGCACGGACGTGTGTGAAGAGGACGTAGTCACTGGGAAACAGACGCAAGCATACACGACAGCACCGGAGACTGGGCCTGGGGTAGGCATCCACAGTTGCTTCATTTTCAATAGGTATGATTTCCGTGCAGCCCATCTCATCTTTATCTATGAAATTTAAGCCTGAAACAATTATTTAAATTCGTTTACATTTACCTTTAAAATGAATATCAGCCATAGATTTTAAAGTTTAATTTTATTTTAAATCCTTTTATTTCATTTTGATGATTACAGGGGAAATCATGACCTGACTGCAGAATTATTTTTCATACCTAGTAGTTATAAAAAAATTATATTGAAGTTTTTTCTTCTTCTTCATTTCTACTTTAAAATAAAAGCATAAAGTGTATCCTTTCATGGTTAAGAAAGAGAATAAAGAAAATAAGGGGAAATTGTTTTTCGGTTGAAAGTGAAATAAGAGAGGGAAAAAACTTGTAAGATCGCAAAAGAAAAAAAATCAATTTACAATAGATTATAAATTTTTGCAAAAGCAGAATTAACCATCAGTTTACCATTGGCTCTGTTGTAATTTGCTGACTCTGGGGGACTATCTTCAATGGTAATAGTTGAATTACAATGTAAGAAGTTAAATGGCTCCTCCTCACAATTGCCACAGGCCTCCCTGACTTCAACTTCAGGAGCTTTACCAAAGATGGTCAATAATATGAATTAATGAGGATGATGTGATTAGTTATAAATAGAGACTAGTCTTTGGCTTATGGACAAAATAATAATAGTTTTAGAACTTAAATAGCACAGTACCCCAGCCTGGCCAGTACATTAAATATAAAAGTTTTAGAATTTCACAAAATATATGATAGAACACAGCAAATCTACTTTGATGACAAAGCTCAACTTCATTACCCAGAAATATTATTAGCCCGACAGTATTAAAATACTGCAATCTTACCTAAACATCTTACTTTCTGATCCTGCAACAAAAAACGAAAATTGTTCAACAAAAATTACAGTCATTGTATTTTGAATTTATATTAATTTAGATATTTATAAAATGTCAAAAGTGTACTTATTGTTTTCTGTTCTTTTTTTATTTGAGGCATACATAATGGAGAGACTGGCAGAAATATTTAAACACATGTATGCCTAATTTCAATTTATGAATACATTCATGCCATATGAATGATCATGTCTAAGTATAAAAAAAGTAAACTTCTATTTGAAATTATTGCCAGGCAAAATAATCTGAGGGTGGCATATAAATAGAACAGTAGTTTATTAATTTTTTAAAGAGTTAAGTTAGATCAACAGATAGTGAATTATTGTAATTCACAAGCCAAACATTACAAATTTAATCACAATTAAATCAATGCCAGTTTTATGGGAAAGGTTAAAACAAAGTTAACAGTAATTTTTCTACAGCTTGGTATATATGAGAAGAAAAAAAAAGGAGGCAACTCACATCTTGGTTCTTGAACTTTGGCCTGGGTAGATACTCTGTTCCCCCGGGAGGGATGAGTACCTCCATGACAACATCTCCAATGGCTGACAGAGGGAATAAGACTTGGCTATAATCACCCGTTTGTTTGGACGCTTGCACTGGAAACAAAACCATTGTCATAAATTCTAAGTCAAAATTAATCAGACAAGAATACTATTTTAAAGCTGTGCCGCACTAAAACCTAAACTAATTTTTATCAAATTTTTTTTTAAAAATGACACAAATAGTGAATGTTCTCCCAGAATATAAAGTTTAGAGGTTTAAACTGTATTATCAGGAAAGTTTCACCACATAACATGTCAAGCACTCTTTGAAAATGTTTTTTTTTGTTTTAAAAAAATATACGATTCAGAATTAAAAAGGTTTAAAAAAAGTTCACTCATATGCTGAGAACATGTGACCTACCCATCTCTTCTCTTTTAGCAACAAGCTCGGCTCTGTGTAATGCTGATGTCTCAATTTGGCTCAGATTGTACACAACAGGCATCCCATCCTGTGAGTTATTTTATAGTGTGAAATCAGTTGTTGAGATTCTGAATTTTCATACATACTTTGAAATTCATCAGATTATTAATTGTATATCGATGATTCAGATATAATAGGACCAATGTTCCCTTTAAGCTGTGCAGCCACTCAGATATTTTTCAGATGCCGAAAAGCAGTTAAGAATTACCCCGCAGCAAATTTTGTAAAATTCTGCACAAAAATGGTTGCTGTGCAACTTTGCACACAAGTTTTTTTTACTTAGCACGTGCACCAATGAGTCTTAGAGGAAACATTTAATATGACACAAAAAATTTTTTAATGGAAAAATACTTTTGAGCCGTGGTTCACTTGTGGACAATTAAATTTCTTAAGATAATATAATTTAAAGATGTCATGACACCTGAATCTATCAGTTGTATAGTGGAAGGGTCCCTGCTTGAGAATGCTGGGCACAGAAAATAAATACAAAGTGTTGTCACACCAGGGGTAATATAAAGGTGTGCCTGGACACAGGAGTTTTTGTGCGAAGAAACTGTGGACCAGATTAGCTTAGAGGAGCACTGTACAATATACTTTCATAGAAAAGACTAGGTATAAACGCATTTACATCATGACAAAAAACAAATTTCAATCCTCTACCATAACCACCTGATCACACAACAGCACAAATCTTAACACTTCAAGAACATGAACAGGACAAACAAAGTCAGGCATGCACTTCTCCCAGTTCAAAATCTCTCACTATCTGCTTTCCCATTACACGATTAAAACAACGTACTAATTTTATTCATTTCCTTTCACAAACCAATTCAATATCCACCTCCGAAATCAAATGGTTACCAACACTTATATACTAATTTTGTTTGCTGTCATTCACTCTCCTATCCAATCTTCAATAGACGAGTTAGTCACAACTCGCAAAACGCACTACGCATGAAGAAATTTCCTTCTGATAAATATGTGTCAAAGTCAGTGACAAATTTTCATTTCTCCATCAATTAAATGTTAAATTCTTTTTATATATTAAATTTAAAAAAAAAGTATAAATTGTATTCCTAAATGAATGTTCATAAATGATTAATTAGATCATTTTTATATCTTTACTTTTTTCAATTATACAAGGTTGTCTCAAAGTATATTTAAATCGCATACTTTTTAAGAATTAAGGTTGTCAAGGTCACTCATTTTTCAGGACCAGTTAACCATTAAAAAAAAAGACCAGTTAACTGTGAGCAAGGTATTTTTCCTTAACTTCTCAAAACCCACAAGAGAATGGTGCTTTGATGTCACTGTAGCTAGTATTTAGCTCTCTGACACAATGCCCCATGTCAACTCACCAAATAAAAAAAAAGTCTATTGTTGTCTCAGGAGTAATAGGTGATGTATATATATATATATATATATATATATATATATATATATATAATATATATAAAAAAAATATATTAAATATATATATATTTCAAAACCCCATAACATTTACGATAGCCTGCTCACCTGGATTATATTAATATTGAAATTTAATAGTTGCTGTAATATTTGACAAACAAAAACTGAACTCCATGTAATATGCTCATACAGACGAATAGTAATAGGTGTTGAATATATATATATATATATATATATATATATATATATATATATATATATATATATATATATATATATATATATAAAAAATATATATATATTTCAAAACCCCATAACATTTACAATAGCCTGCTCACCTGGATTATATTAATATTGAAATTTAATAGTTGCTGTAATATTTGACAAACAAAAACTGAACTCCAGGTAATAACTCATACAGACGAATAGTAGTTAATGTTAACTGGTCCAGATGAAACAATCCCTTTCCAACTCTTGGGACTGGTTAATAGGGTTGCCAGATGTCCGGTTTTGTACTGGACTGTCCGGTATTATCGTTATTTGTCCAGTGGAAAAATGGAAGCAATACCGGACAGTTAACATTGAAATATTGAGCCATCGACATAATTCGACACTAGTGTCCGGTATTTTTAAGACAGCCACCTGGCAACCCTACCGGTTAACCATTTTCACACTTACTAAAGATAATTTTTTATTTGGTATCAGGTATCTTACAATTGCATACTCTTCATTTTATTTTCGCACATTATAATAAAACATTTTCCAAAATTATTTTTTTTTATCATAGTACTATGTCAACAAAAATATTGCGTCTAACCGACTTTCAACCTCTTTCAATAATTTGATGTTTCTACAAAATATATTTATAAAACATGATAACCAATCACAGATTGTCACTAAAGTGTGCAGCACAACAAGATTTGGACAATTGTAGACAAAGCCTGTTGAAAATGATTAAAAGCTTAAAGACACTATTCAAGTTATAAAAATACAAGTACAGCCCTCATCATTAAAAGCTTATAGATACTATTCAAGTTATAAAAATACAAGTACAGCCCTCATCATTAAAAGCTTATAGACACTATTCAAGTTATAAAAATACAAGTACAGCCCTCATCATTAAAAGCTTATAGACACTATTCAAGTTATAAAAATACAAGTACAGCCCTCATCATTAAAAGCTTATAGACACTATTCAAGTTATAAAAATACAAGTACAGCCCTTATCATTAAAAGTAGACATTTTCAACAAGATCCAATTTCGTTTTATGTAAACCTAACTTCAATTTTTGTAGTTCATAATTTTAATGGCCTCCTCTCTCTACTAATGCTGTGCATATGAGCATGTCTAAATGGTGCTTCCTTTTTTTATGACTTTCAAAAATTGCCCTGCCGCTTTCAGAACAATAATGTGAAATTTGGAGAGGGGTTAATTGTTTCACAAAAATTGTACTTTGAAACAACTAAGGCTGCTACTATTTTTATCGTACTGGATGCCATATGTCACCAAAAATCATTTATAGGGGTGGTTGGGGTATCGGAAAAACCAATTTTCTTCTTCCCGTCAATTTTAGTGACTGAATTGGAATGTTAGTAAATTTATAATTTTTTTGTCCTTAAAAGAAAAATACACAAAACTGTCTCATTACTTTTGTGTTGTTTATTTAATTTAGATAAACAAGTTGAAAAATTCTTTGTTACAAACAGAATCTCCCCTAAAGAATGTCTAATATAAAATGTCAATACTGCCTAAGAATTACCTCATTGTTGTGCATAGGAGCTTGTGATGGACTTGGCAAATCTTTCACACGCCTGAGCATGTTATCTCCCTTGATTGTTACAACATAGTTATCTTCTCTTTCTCTAATGTCTTCCACCCTAGAATCATTGATACATGCAATAAGATAATTATTGACAAACATTAATTGCGCTATAAATAGATCATCAAATGATCAAAAATTAGAACTTACATCCTAGTTTAGTGAGATTTCAAACATTAATAAAATAAAAAATGAATGAGTTCTTCATAATAAATATGCAAATTATTATTTAACATAAATATAGACTTTTTGTTAGTCACTCTGATTTATTTCCACATTAAATTATCATCATAATAAGTAGTGGTGCATCCTTTGTAAGGCTCTGTAATGACCCTCCATTTAGACTAATGCCATGTAAATCTTTATGCACTTCATTGTTGACACAAGAGAGAATTTTTCTAATAAACCCACATCATCATAATTTTGTGGCGTCCTGTCAGGCTTACACATACCCTGTTTAAAAAATCATATTTTTTTTTCTATAAATGCCTGATTGCAGTCTCATCCAAATTTTGTAATTATCATAATTCCAAGGCATGCACTATTGTAATTTTGTTTGATAAAAGTATTTGGTTGAGCAATCCTTGAACCTGCCTTGCATCTATAAACCTGGCATTGGCACTGTGCTTGGCTACAGCCTTGCAGTAGCGCCTCACATTATCCCGAAGTTCAAGTGGGGTCATATAGTCATGGTCGTGCAAGACAGTGGCAGGGTCACCGTGCTCTCCGCCCTTATTCTCAGATGAAACTTTCTCAGACTGACGGAGAAATCTTGTCCCTTTGTGAATTCTAAAATCTGAAATTTATATCAAGGAACGTGAAAGGCAGTGCAATGCAAAACAGCATTTAAAATAACGAAATGAAATAAAAAGGAATTAAAAGTAAACAAACAAAAACCTGACTATTGTTATCTTATCTTATCTGTTTCAGACGCTCCTTCTATACAGAAGATTATTGCGTTCTTTTATTATATTTAACAAAGACAAGTTGTTACCTACAAATCCATTAATAAGTAGAAATAAATTTTCATCAAACTTAAATCCCTTGAAGATAAATTTTTATTAAAAGTAAAAAAATAAATGAAAGTATTTTATATTTTATTAACTCTCCAAACATATGATCGAAAAAAAAAGTTTAAACTTATGGGGCCGGATAAAAGGGCTAATACCTCGTGGAGGAGTATTGCTGGGTGAATGTATTTTTCTTCTGAGAATCATGGTGGGGCCTTTCTTTTGCTGCTCTGGTGAGACCAGGACAAGTCGCGGCTTAGGGTCACAAACCATGCAGAAAGGACCAACTATGATCATGCTTGTCTATAACCAGAGAATCAATCATTTTACACACATGATTAATTTGTGGCAATGAATGAATTTGAAAATTTAACTCAGATGATAAATTAGTGAGAATGAATCAGGTGATTTTGAAATAAAAAGAAACAAAAACACCATCTTCGCCCACTGTTTGTTAGTTAATTATGTTTAAAATATTACCGTATATGCTCGCTCTATAGCCCGTTCGTTCATAAGTCGACCCCCTACTTTTGGAAGAGAATAGTATAAAAAGTGTGTCACCCGCTCGCAAGCTGACCCCAAAAAATAATAGGACAGCGTAAACAAAACGGTACACATTTTTTTAAAAAACTACTTTTGGGCCACTCTAAGTCAAACTCAAAGGGACCCGGGAAAAAAAAATTCAACCAATAGAGTTTTCGAGTTAGGGAAAATGGCGTAATAGGCTCAGATTAATCAAAGACAATGTTGATATTGAGAGGCGGTGTCTGATGTTTCATATGAAAGTAGCCGACTTAGCTTTGAAATACCAACACAACTGAGAAAGCCACTTGACTCCCTCCACAGTGGGATGGAGGAGTAAGATTTTTCCTTTTACCTAAACGCCTTGAAAAGTTTGACTTACGGAGGTTGGAAGCCAAAACTCTTGAGTTAAGGAGATCTAAAATACATCAGTCTTATGGAATTTGGCCTGGACCTAGCAATTCGACATAGGGAGGTTTACGACTTAGGGAAGTTCGACATAACGAGGTCTCACTGTAAAAGCTAAATGGGTCATTATGATTGTTTACTTTTGTCTTTGTTTTAAGGTTGAAGAACAGAGAGATTTTAATAACAGAGAGATTTTAATAACAGAGAGATTTGAATAACAGAGAGATTTGAATAACAGAGAGATTTGAATAACAGAGAGATTTGAATAACAGAGAGATTTGAATAACAGAGAGATTTGAATAACAGAGAGATTTGAATAACAGAGAGATTTGAATAACAGAGAGATTTGAATAACAGAGAGATTTGAATAACAGAGAGATTTTAATAACAGAGAGATTTTAATAACAGAGAGATTTTAATAACAGAGAGATTTGAATAACAGAGAGATTTGAATAACAGAGAGATTTTAATAACAGAGAGATTTGAATAACAGAGAGATTTTAATAACAAAGAAGATGGATGTCATTTTAATAGCATTCGCTAGAGGGCTTTTTATTGTATTAAAGCAAAAAGAAAATGTTTTTTAGTTTGAATTTTAATGAAGTCAGTAAATAACACCAGAAATGTTTCATCAATATACAGTCGGACTTCTCTAAGTCGAACTCAAAGGAAACCGAAAAAAAAATGGACTTACGGAGTTTGCCAGTTAGGGAAAATGGCGTAATAGGCGCTGAATTATCAAGGACAATGTTGATATTGAGAAAGGGGAGGGGAGACAGCAATACGGGCTAGAGGGGTTGACAGAAAAGAGAGGCAGTGTCTGATGTTTCATATGAAAGGAAGCCCACTTGCTTTGACATACCGACACAAGCCCGTGAGAGGAGACACCTTCCCTCCCCCACTTTACTCCCTCACAACACCGATATTCAATGTACATGCAGAAATCACCTATGACCAGCTCGTAAGCCGACCCCCTAACGTTTTCCCCTAAATTTTTCCAAAAAAGGTCGGCTTTAGAACGAGCATATGCGGTAACTTTCATTTTGTTTAGTTTCTTTTTTTAAAATAAATATTTAAATTTTTTAGAGTAGATATGGGTGTTAAAAAATAAATCATTTACTTTCGTATACAAATATTTTCAACAAAAATAAAATAATTTTCAAGTTGGACATCTTTGAGTGTTGTCCAAGAGACTGATTTAGACAAGCTTGACAAAGTGTGTTACATATAGACTCATTTTTAAACAACACCTTTCCATCCTGATCAAATGTCGACTGAGGTATGAAGAACTGGTCATTCTTTACATCTCCAATGACCGAGGGACATGATGGGATCAAACTAACCAACTCATAGTCCTTCTCCAGTGAGGAGATTGATGGCAGTGTAATCGTGGTGGGCGGCGCCTTGACAATAGCCTGGGATGGGACTGAAAGTACACAGATCATTTCAATACCTTTATAGATGGTATTAATTAATAGAAAATACTGTACTCTTATTGCACAATAAAAAGCCGCTAAGAAATTTTGATGTTCATATGTTTTGGCATTTCCATTTTGGGACATAGAATATTTTTAAAATTTTAATATTAATTGGATAGCTTTTAATATATATATATATTCTTTGGCTGTAATAATTGGCAAATTTTATCTGGCTGGGAAAAAAATTAATAATTAGTAATTATATAAACATTAGATGGTAAAAAGCGATACATTTTATAGAAAGATTACTTTTTCTCAAAGTTATCTTTTTAAACTTCACCTACCAAACAGTTTGGATATATCATTACTCTGGTTTTTAGAATTAGTCACTTGGTTAGGAGCCTCAGCTTCTGTGTCCGATCTAAATAAATGATTTATGATGTTAACAGGTGGAAAAACAAAACCTGAGCAATCTATTTAAAATTAAATGTATCATCATTTTATATATGATAGGACATTTACTTTACATGTAACATATGCATGTATCAAATCTGGGCAGAAATCAGCCAAGTAGCCCAAATTATGATCATGCATTTGTTTAATACCAATGTCAATACAGTTAAAAACAATATCAATAGCAGAAATCTTGGTGACTGTAAAATACTTTCTGGTGATTGATTCTGATGATTAGACATCAACAACATAGAAATCTCAACAAGATACATCTGTCTAGCTCTAAAAGATGTTGGGATTCAAAAAAGAGCAATAGACCTTCAGGGAAACATCATGAAGCAGAAAGAAAATCAATGGTGTTCAAATTTAAGTTCAAGGTAGAGTAAAATACAACCATATATTTCGATGGAAATAATAACAACAAAAATATTGACTTGAAAATATTTGGTAAAAAATGCCATGGTATTCTGGATGCTGTGAGTGAATAGACAAGACTAATACAGTCGAACCCACTTAACTCGAGCTCGGTTAACTCGACCACCCTATTAACTCGACGTTTTTTATTGGAACCGCCAAATTCTCTCTTTGTCTTTGCATTTTCTCATCTGTTAATTCGATTTTTTTAAGTTGCCGAAACCTAATACCTCGAGCACAAAAGAGGGCCAAATTTGCAACTTAACATTGGTTAGCTCGATCCTCGAATGTTCGCCTAGCAATGCACTTTGGCATTTTTACTTCAAAACAGTGTTGACATCTCGCTTTCTTCCGGCTATTGTGCGATTCTACGAGATTTTAATAAAAATTACAGGATGTTATTATCTTCTTTTACTTTCGATCCATGTTAAATTAGATGTATTCACTCGAGGTGCCCGTAAATCGCGTTAGCGGTCTTTAATCCGTCATTATTTTGCTGTGCATCTTATATTATTATTAAACTTAATTCATTTTCTGATTTATAATCTTATAATTTTTAAGATAAACGAATATCTTTAGAAATGAAAATAAAGGTTTGTATGTTTGTATCGAGAATCGACGGTGGTTTTTATTTAATTAAATAAAAAAATTATTATTCTTTTAAAAGTTTGTTGTTGCTTTGTTACCAGTAAGATACGTGACTGTGACTAACATGTGCGTGACGGTGAAATCAAATCATTTTCTTAATATTCCAGTAAATATATATAATATACTCGAATTCTGATAAGGAATGATTTTTTAAAAAATTCGCTTAGACTTAGTTGCCGGCCGAGGTCTAACACACAGCATGATGTGATCAACGGTCAATGCCGCAATAGTTTTATTTATATTACAAGTTTGATTGACTGAGGAAATTCGAGAGCGGTCTGATAGTGACAGATATCCTGCACGTCAAAAGCATTAAACTTAAAATTACCAAATAAATAGATATGTTTATTTTGTTTTTTAAATTCGCTGATTCGACGGATATTGCAAATGCGAGCAGCTGTGAAAATAGTGACATGCCACACCACACGCGCCATGGCGAGGCGAAAATTTTGACCTTTTAATATTTAACGCATGCGCAGACCATTATAAACTGATAACTTTTTTTTTATTACATGGAATCGAAACATGACCACAGAGACGTAATCAAAATTCCTTTACTTCGGCATAAAAAAATATATATATATAAAAATTCATGACTAGTCATATTTTTTCCCGAGTTTGAAGGCCGAGAAATTTTTTTTAAAGAATTCCCGACTTTTTCCCGTTTTCCTGAGTGGGAACCATGGTTATATTTAAACGGTCCCTAAAAATGAATGGTCATTACAATGGTCTTAGGAAAGAGTGAAGAAATATTAGGGTTCTGATACGATTCCGATTAATCATCCCATCACTAATTAACGCACATCATGTACATAAAGAAATTTCAAGCACATGTTAATATTTTGCCGCCATATTGGTTTTCGTTTTAACTCGATCATCGGTTATCTCGACGCCATTTTTCATACCCCAACGACGTCGACTTAACCGGTTTCGACTGTATATATTTTCAATTTTGTTGAACTTTCTATATTTAAAGGTAATAACAAAAGACTTACCGTGGCTCTGTTTTTTCTGCAGGAGTCATACAATCTTTTTGACCTTTGGTATCAGCATCCCTTTTAGACCAAAGCTTATTACTGTTATTAGGCTTCGATGTTTTGACAGTATCACAGTTGAGCTCAATAATTTTCTGCCCTCCATCTTTGTCCACAATGCCAAGACGAAAGTTTTCAAATTTTTGCTGGTTCTGAGAAAGATTCATGTCCGGCAGTAAACTTTTGGGAAATTTCACTGGGAAACCTCTGTTGGCGGCATTATTTTTCTTCTTTGATGGGGCCTTTTTTTTGCCTACAATAATCCTAGGCTTCCTCTCTTCCCCAGGAACTTTCCTCGGCCGCCCTCTCATGCGTTTCTCTGTCACACTTTTTTCAGTATGCGCACCAAGCTGTTTCACAATATCTGCTTTCACTTGTTCCACTTTTTGCGGTAAAAGATCCTGGAAGCTCTTCTGGTCTACTTTCCACTGATCTCGCATGTAGTTTATCAAATACTCATACTTTTTTTTCTCCCTTACCCTCAGCTTTTCTTTCAGTTTTTCAACACACTGGTCAATATCCTCCTTTTCTATTTCATCGTCTTCAAGGAGCTTAACTTCTTTTAAATTGAACTCGATTGTCTTTTCGCCATCTTCCAGTTTTTTCATCAACTTATCATATCTTCTTTTCTTCCCATGTCTGTTTAAATCCACTGCTGTAAATAAGTCATTAGTTCCTTGGTCATCTTGTGATGTCACTCTACCATCAATCGAAACCTTCTTGTTCAGATCACGAAAAATATATATTTGTCTGCTTGCCTCATCTGGTTTTATTTCAGCTCCTGTCTGCTTGCGGCATTTTACTTTTTCAATAGCAGACGGAATGTTTATATTTTCCTTAGCTTCTGAATTATGACAAGGTTCAGACGTTGAGCATTTTTCACCGCTGACATTTTCCCTGACTTCACAAGGGGTTTCACCTGATTCAACAGCAGTTTCAGGTAGTTTATCATCTTTAATCTTGACTTCACTATCAACCTCAATTTCACTTTTTGTAATAAGGTTTTTCTTTGAATTTCTGGGTTTCTTACTGAGTTTGGAAGCATTTTTTAACTTTTTCCGCACTTTTATGGCTTTAGTTTGGCATGAGTCAGATTCATTGCATTGGCTTTTTTTCCTTTTGGTAACAGAGCCTTTGATAGGATCTTCAGAGTCTTGACTCCCTGTAAGGTTGTCACCTTGTTCAAAACTAGTTACTGCCTCATTTTTGACAGGCTTCAGCTCAAGGCAGTCAAGAAAAAATTTAGAATCATTTACCTTCTCATGGTCCTCTTTTTTATCATTAATCTCAGACTTCAAGGTAGTGGTTTTGTTTGAATCTAAATCATCTGTCACCGAATGTTGCAGTTGACTTTTCCTCTTTTTGGCCAAGCGAGCTGAGAATTTTCGCTCTTTTTTGGGCTCAATGCAATCAGCATACTTTTCATTGATCATGGTGTTTTGATACTATTAAATCTAAAATAGTTATCATGGTTTAGTGCCAATAAGTTACAACAATTTTTGCTTTACATTCTTAGAACCAGTTATTTTCAGACTTGTTGCTTCTTGATAACTGATTACTTTAACCTGGATATGGAAAAACAGAGAAATAACAGGTTATTTATTGTTACGTAAATAATAAATAAAGGCCTTTTAAAAGCCTTTTAAGTAAAAAATGAATGAGTAGCCATTTCAGAAACTCATTTTCTAATAATCAGTTGAGACAATCTGAGAGAAATCTTAAGTACCTTATCCTTATATTTTATAACGAGCAACCAAGCCCGTCCAAGAACGTTCCGCCACCGTTCGGTGGCATGTTGTAACTCCCCTCCAACAGCCGTCTCGACCGGCATTACATGTGCATCGCGTCAAAAATACTATTCATTATAGTTAAAATAAATAACTCGTAAAAACAGAGCTTTTTGCTATAAATCCCAACGCGCAGAACTCAAAATAAAGTCTAAGAAGAAATACTGCACCAAAAATAACTCGTTTTGAACGTCCGCGTAAATGGCGTAAAAGTGTTCAATATGATTGGCTGTAGGAGTCATACGTGTTTGAGGGACCAATCGCTATAAATGACGGGACAGAGACTTGCATTTTATTATATAGGATTTTATATATATATATATATATATATATTATTTATATATATACTAGTAACAAAAGCCGTCCAAGGACAGGAATAAGTGACCTGTGAAGTTCATGGTAGGACATCACAATTTCCAGATCAACTGACTCCAAAATGAAAATTCACCAGTTGTCGTTTCAAGGAGAGGCTATGTCCAGAGACCCTACCTCCCCCCCCCCACCGTGGTCTTTCCAGAGACCCTACCTCACCTATACCGCGGTTTGTCAATAGACCCGCTGTCTCGACCAGCCATACATGTGTATCACGTCAAAAATACCATACATTATAGTTATAATAAATAAACCGTAAAAACAAAATTTTTGACTATAAATCCCAACGCGCTGCGCTCAAAATAAAGTCTTGAAATAATACAGCACCAAAAGTAACTAGTTTTGAACGTCCACGTAAATTTGTTCAATATGTAAATGAGATTTAATTTTTCGCCGCTAGTGATTGGCCGTAGGAGTCTGTAGGAGTTTGAGGGACCATTCACTATCGAGGACCGGACAGAACATTGCCTTTTATTATTATAGATATATATATCATATATACTTGTTCTTAAGCCGACCCTTTTTGGACAAAATCTAGGGGGAAAAGTTGGGGGAGGGGGGGTCGGCTTATGAGAAGGTCATAGGTGATTTCTGCATTGGCATTGAATATTGTGTTGTTATTGTAGATCATCAAGGTCCTTTTCTACATTCTACAAGATTGGACTGCTCTACCAGAAGCTATAATATATTATTTAACATCTGCACTCACCTTATTTAATCATTTTTTAAATTTTTGTGAATGTTTAAATCTCGTTTTGAGAGGTGTTTGTTATGAAGAGGTTTGACTGTATATATGTATATATATTACACATATGTTATATGAATGCACTGTACACTCTATAAGTCTATTACCTAAGCCAAATATTGTTGAGTTTTATAATATTGTAATGTGTAAAGTAAAGGCAGTCGTTACACAACACTAATTTTAATTAGTACTACATTGCTTTTTTTGTATTGATTAAAATACACAATCAACAGCAATGTGACTTTTAAAAAAATGGCATGCAGTAACAGGACCAGGGCCCGTCTTAGGCCACTGCAACCTATGCTGTCGCAGTGGGTCCAGCGCTTTCATAGGACCGCCTATTTTAATTTTCACTTATTATCATAATCAATTCTTTTAGCCTATAGTCACGTAGTCCTGATTAGAATTAGACTTATGAACTTAGTGTCAGCTAAATTGTTTATTTTTAACCATATTCATTATTCAGACAATGACTATTTATGCAAAAATTGCTATGGTCCAATGCTCAAGTAAATGTATTCCACCCGAGAATACTGTTGTCAAGTGTTGTTAATGTATGGTGAATTACTGTATATTGTCTAGTATGGTCTATGCTAATTATACTTTTACTATTATAGACTGTAGTCATTTAAGCATGTATGAATTGTATAAAGTGGTAGTGGCATAGTCATCATAGTGTAGAGTAGAGTCACTTGACTAGATTACTAGATTGTAGTCTACTGTAGTCTAGACCCAAGCCCAAACTAAAAAAATAATTAAACACACTTGTGACACTAACAGTAACAGTACTAACTTTAGGCACTTGGGTGAAAATTTCAAATTATTTTTAAACATATAAATGTGATACAGCTGCATTGAGCCTTTTAAATGATTAACAAAAACATAAAGATCAACTTTGTAGCTCAAGTGGTTCAAAAGTTATGAAATTTTTTCTAAGACCTCATAATCACTTTTTTCACAATGGTGTTTTCCTCCACATTTTGTGCCCTTTTTTTGGGCCTTTTTTATAATGCTCATTTTTAGTGGCATTGGGGTCAAAAAACAACATTTAAACTAAAAATACAAAGATAAATTTTTTAAAAAAATATAATTGGAGATCATACTTTTTATTTTACCCATTTCTATATAGGCAATAATATTTTATTTCAAAATTATTTTTAAATATAGAAAATCATATATTTTAAATTATTAATAAGTTTTTAAAAGCTATTTTGTTACTCCACTGTGCATTTAATATTTAATGTTACTTCTTACTTAACAATTAACAGTTAAAAAACTATAAAACATAAATTTGTTTTTGAAATTCCAATCTGGTAAGTAAAAATTATTCAATTAATGTGCTTTATATAATTTTAGTAAAGAAATATATTGTGTAATTCATGGATTAATGTGCCAGAAAGTGTTTTACCATGTAAATTCTGAGGATTATTGTGCAATATTGTGATATGTGTGTAATTATTGGATATTTCATTTTTAAAGGTAAGTGCCTTTTAACTTTTAAAAATAATATACTATGTGAAAACTCATCAACATCTTATTCTTATAAATAATTAAAACAAATAGCAGAAACCCAAATAGCCTTCAAAACTAAAGCATAATCAGAAATAATCAATTTCAATCTTTCATTCATTTAAAACTTAATTAATATAGAAGGCTTTACTTTCTAGTTTTATGAAATGTAATAATATTTTATTTCAAAACAATTTCTAGCTAAATCATTATATATACTGATATACTGCATAGTTTATAAGCATAAAGCTTAAAAAACTGAAAGTTTAACACTAATATAATGATTTCCAATCAATAATCCAGTTTAATACCCTTATTGTAGCAAGGTATTCACTTAAAAACACTACCACCATTATCAGTATTTTCCTAAACATGTGGTCAAAACAAAGGGGTGACCATTTTGTTTTCAACATAGCATAAAAAGTCTAAGTCCTGGACCTATTATCTCATGGACCGCATTTTAAAACAAAAAGTTATAACTTAGTGAAGGTGACATATGTTGACTGTACATTTTTAAAGTAAAAATTTCGTTTTTTAAATTTTTAAAAATTTTCAATGGCACAAGCAACATGTCAATCTCATTGAATGGGCAGATGTTGAATTTATTATGGCACCAATAATTAGCTGTAAAAATTAAAACAAGGACACATTCGGTAAATAAAAAAGTGGAGGTCGCCATTTTGTCAACGAAATTACGATGCCCGATTTTCAGGAATTTCCTGTCTATATCCAAGTGCCTAATAACTGGACTAAATGAAATTGATGCTTAAGAAAAGAGAACAGTGCGCTCAACTATTTACATTGTTATGGCAGAGCGCTAACTTCCGGGAAAGAAATGTTGTATTTTTACACTTGAAAAGGGAATAAGTGCAATTATTTTTATCCATAAACGTTATTTAGGTTATCGTTTTAGTTTTAGGGTCTGGGTTAGGTTTAGTTGTCTATTTTTAAAAATTAAAATAGAAAAAAAAATATATAGCACCCAAAAACGCCATTTATCGAGCACACCATTCCCTTTGTTTTTACCAAAATTGAAATCTGAACAGAAATTGAGTTTGCAGTTTGAGTATTGGCATTGGTAGTAGTAGTATTGGTACATTGCTGATGAATGACTGATGAAAAGTGAAAATGAAGCATTTCAGTTTCAGATTTCAGGCATTTCCCCAACACCTCAAAAGAAAAAAAATGGCCCACTAAGCCCTTCTTGCCTTCTTTGGCTGCTTAGCTAGCACTTTAATGTCTTTAACTTTAACTGTTAAACTTGAATTGTCTTAAATTCTTAAACTTACACTAACTTACAGGTGCAAACTTAAACTCTACAATTTAAAGACATTAAAGTTAATTAAATTAAAGTTAAAGTAAGTCCAAACTAGTAGAGTAAAAATAATTTTATTCATGTAATTTAATTCATCCAGTCAATCAGAATAAACCGAGTGGTTTTCTATTTTTTAAAAATGTATTATTTAATTATATTTAAAGTTATCAAGCATGCCTTTCAATGACGTTCTCTCTACGTCTGCTTGGTCTGCTACAGTAAGTTACTACCATTGTGAGCTTGATGTTTACAATTGCAAGTAAAGTAGTCGTTGATTACGCAAATACACCTCCTTTTCAGTACTAACCGTCAAGCCTCGATTTCAATTTTAGGGAAATCCCAAAGACTGTTCCGTTTTATTATATAACATAAAGGACACTAAATATTATTTACACGTTAGATTTCATTTTTGCTTTAGTGGTGTGTGTATAGTATGGGGGAGGGGAAGAGATTGGATGGTATTTGTAGGGAGCAGAGGTGTCATTAGGGCTGCGGACCACACCGGGTGACACCATCAAAAGGGGTGACACTAAAATGTAAAATTCTGTACGTTCCCGTTATTTGGCTCTGGTAGACTCGGGCCGTATGTTGTGAGGGGGTGAAACTATGAGCTACCACACTAAGTGACACCAACCCTATTGACGCCTCTTATAGGGAGGAAGGTTAAGATACTTAAATGATTATATTTATATTACATGTATTATAATTGCAATTGATACTAGCGATTTCATTATTCAGCTTTCTAATTTGTAATAGGTCAAAGATAATGTTTTTTAAAAGATAATTATTTAAAATTAAGATATAAGGTCTTCAAAATATTAAATGTCTTTAAGAAACTAATTAGCCTAATTCTTATTACCAAAATTGATTGAAAAGCCTTCTCAAGGCTGTGTGCCATATGCTACAATAATGACAATGTTGCATCAATAACTTTTAGTGAACATTGTTACGATTTAGCAAGATTGTGAAACTTATTTATTTCAATCTGCTTGCCTCATTTTACTTTCTTTTCTCAAGAATATTTAGCAAAACTTGGTATAATTCTAAAAGCTAGACACTTTCTTAATCCTTGCATATTATTAATATATGCATAGGCATAAGAAAATTAATCCAATCATTAAAAAAAAATAACTAAAATGTAAACTAAAAAATAAATATGGCAATTTGTTGTAAGTGTATTTTGTTTTTTTCGTGCAAGAATGTTTGTGTGTATGTTTTATTTTTTCTTTCAAATTCTCAGGAATAGTTTTGTTTTCTTAAATACTATTAATAGAAGACTGTCGTCCAAAGGTGCAGCATAGTTACTTTAGCAGATATGGTTAGCCAAAGCCTGAAAAAGACTCAATATAACAAAGACAAAATCG
Organism: Ampullaceana balthica; assembly: GCA_944989445.1. Lineage (NCBI taxonomy): Eukaryota > Metazoa > Mollusca > Gastropoda > Lymnaeidae > Ampullaceana > Ampullaceana balthica. Next base: position 286,902 of record CALYLW010000508.1, on the reverse strand, counting down.
ACAAGAAGCCTCAAAACATAAACAAATAGAAGTACAACAATTTTTACCCGGTAAATGAGTACTCCCTTGAGTCAAAAGGAAAGTATTTTTTTTTCGCATACTCAAAACCTTGCTTTTCTGGTAACAAATAAAAGAAACAAGAGAACTTGTAGAGATTTAGAAACATTAATGTGTTTTCTAGAGTTTTTAAAATGTCCTTTACTCAAATGGATTTTTTATTATAAGAAATTATTTTTCTTAAAATATATGTTAAAAATTCAGGCCCCAGAAAGTCCTTTTAGGGGCCATCCATAAATGATGTCACACGATTTTTGACAATATTTTCTCCCTTTTTCTATCACAAAAAGTTAGGCCCTCCCACCACCCTCAAATATGACGTCAAAAAGCTCCCCCCCTCCCCCCCAAGCATAAAAAGCCGTATTTCCTATTTGAAAATGACCATGTTTCAAATCACTTTATTGTCATTTAAGTATGTATTTAGTGTGAGGCTGCACTCAAATATCGTAACATGTGAACCCATTTAAAATGCCATTAAATAAATTGTATACCATAAAATATTTAAGTGGAACTTTTATTTAAAGTTGCGCTTTTTTTAATATTAATATGGCGTCACAGTTATCAAACTATGTCGCAAATGTGTGACCCCCCTTCTCCCCTAGATGCGAGAGTCATATTGCTGATGCCAGTCATAATTATTGAATAATGGAATAACACTGTATTCACCAAGGCTGGATGATGTTTGAGATTAATTATGGATCAACATGTGGAGGAGTTAAAGCTTAGCTCTATATATTACACAATTTAAAGGTTTCATGGGGAAAATATTTGATTGCATACTATTGTTACTATATGTGGATTTTTTTCCCCCATGACCTTGTGGTCGTAGGGGCGTAGGGGGTTCTAATGTTTCCATTAGAATTAGAACTTTCTCTGGACTTGGTAGACTTGGCACCGCCCATCTCCTCTCCAAGTCAGTGTTTGACTTTTTAGCAATAGTCATTCTTAAATATTTTTACTGTGGCTTAACGTGGGCTAGATCCGGCTAGTGCACTGTTGACTTCGCTATCCAGACGCCATGTGGATATGAAATTGTATAAATATAACAAATGAAAAAAAAACTTTTTAAAAATTATAATATAATGGTTTTAGGTTTATGTTGCCATATGGAAACAGTGCATCTAAAAGTTGTTGTTTTTTTAAAGTGAAACACAAAAGAATATGACAACAATAATTATAATATTTTTTAAAAGATGATGATTTAATCATTTACACAAATAATAATTGTGAACAATACTTTGATTACAAGCAGATCTTTATATATATTTTTTGAATATACTGCTTTTATATCATTAAAATAATTATAAGAATCATCATTTTACACACACACAATGGAAAATCAAGTCATCGAAATATAATCGTACAGAAAGCACTATTTATAAATATTTATACACATACATTAATACATAAAAAGCAGGTTTAAGGCTGGTGAAACTGTTTGAAGCAGTTTTTCTTTCGTGTCAAGCAAAAGTGAAGATTACATGTGTCACATTTAATTCTAGTAAATCCATTGCAACTTCGTCTCTTGCATCTTCCTCTGTTGTTACCTGGCTGAGGGAGATGCTCAATCTGGTCACCTCTTTCTGTTAAGGGTGCAACAGCTGCAGTTTGAGCTCTCCTTTTTTTGGCTGCAAGAAATTTAAGGATCAGGACATTTAAGGAAAATCTTTTCATGTTCAAATAAAATTGATATTTACTAGAAGTTTACTTGAACTTTTCACAACTCATTGGGAAGATGGCAGGTATGAGTAAGATGGCAGGTATGAGTAAGATGGCAGGTATGAGTAAGATGGCAGGTATGAGTAAGATGGCAGGTATGAGTAAGATGGCAGGTATGAGTAAGATGGCAGGTATGAGTAAGATGGCAGATATCAGTAAGATGGCAGGTACAGGTAAGATCATATATTTAAATTTCGGTGACTCGTCTAAAACGGCCCCGGACAAATTATGAACATTTTTTTAAAAAAACTCATTTAAAGCTTTTGTCAACTGTTTCACGCTTTAAAAAAGTGTTAAAATTGTAAAATTATTTATTGTGATATTATTATATTGTTTCTTGTCAAAAAACAACCGTGATTGGTACCATTTCGAGTAAAGGCTATTAAAATCACTCTTGTGATGTCATTATTATTGTTTATTGTGAGCTAAACCTTACACTGAATAGGTGAGTAAAAATACGAATATAATATTTGATTGTACATTTTACTATTAGTCCATCTATTACTCCAGGGACGTTATGTCGGAGCCCAATTGTCGGGAACGTTTTGTCGATGGACCTAAATTTCATGTATTTTTCATTTCAAAGAATCGTATATAATGGATGGACTGAGCCACCTTTAAGAGAATCGGTGTAAGATCCTAACCAAAAATTCAACACCATCTTAAACATTAAATGCCGTTTTAGGTGAACTAGTCAACATCACCCATCAAACTGAGGTGGAAAATGGGAAACATTGGTTTTATACTTCATGCTGTACATTGACAATCATGCAAATTTCACTTAAAGATGTTTTCAACCAATGTTTCTGTAGGGCAGTGTTTCTCAATAATTTTCTGTCATGCCCCACCTATGAAGAAAGAAAACATTTCGCGCCCCCCACACGACTGTAAATAGTATCATTTGTCTATAAAATTGTTATAAGTACACCTCTTCATAACGGTCAAAAGAGCCCCCCTTTACGAAGCCTCACGCCCCCGTGGGGGACGCGCCCCACTATTTGAGAAACACTGCTGTAGGGTGACAGGTAATACAAAATTTTAAATAAGTCAACTAAAATAGCCCACAATAATTTAAATTCATTATATTATCCTATTCACGTATAGTCAAGAAATGATAAATTGACACAACAAAGCTTTTCTGCAGTTGCTTTACAAGATACCGTATATATCGTTCTATAGCCCGTTCGTTCATAAGCCGACCCCCACCCAATTTTGGAAGGGAAAAGTATTAAAAGTGTATAACCCGATCGCAAGCCGACCCCCCAAAAATAATAGGACAGCTTTAAAAAAATGGTACATATTTTTTTAAAACTACAAGCTAAATCGGTCATTATGATTGTTTACTTTGTACTGCTATCTTTGTCTTTCTGCTCTTTGTTAAGCAAGAGTTACCAGTATTTAAAAAAAAATTATTTGGTAAACAGTGACGAAAGCGCATACATTAAAATCCGTGGTTGAAAACAAAATTTGAAAAACAATTTATTAAAACGTTCACAAACATAAATAAAATGATTAAATAAGGTAAGTGCTGATTTTTAATAATATATTATAGCTTCTGATAGAGCAGTCGAATCTTGTAGAATGTAGAAAAGGACATTGATAATCTATAATAACAACACCGATATTCAATATCCATGCAGAAATCACCTATGACCCGCTCATATTCATAAGCCGACCCCCTCCCCCACTTTTTACCCCTAGATTTTGTCCAAAAAAGGTTGGCTTGCGAACGAGTATATACGGTAGTTGAAATCAGCCCTAAAGCAACGTTATTATTGTCTTAAACTTTAACGAAACAAATTCTATTGATTGTATCGATGTTGAAAATATTCAATGCAGGGAATTCAGTTGATAAAAGAGTAATAAAAACTCTTCAAAACAAGTTCTATAATTAGAGACTTGTTCAAAGATTCTACTATAGTAATTGACATTTTGTATCCATTATTACCATTATCATCCTTCCCTATATAAATGCTGCCCTCTGTTTGTTCTAACTTTAACAATGACCTTGACCAAGTTGGTTCGTGTGAAAAATAAAAAAATCTTGTGTGCTAAGTTGCACAGCATCCATTTTCTCTCTCAATATTTTAGAAAATTTGCTGCGCGGTAGTTCTAAACTGCTGCGCGGCATCGGTCAGATATCTGCGCGGCTGCTCAGCTTAAAGGGACTGTGACGCCAGGTCTCCCACTCATTCACCTTTACTTTCCTTGTTGACAAGACCACGAATCGTCAAATCGTAAACAACTTCTTCACATTTCTTGACATCATACTTCAAGCCATCAAAACTTTTCCTCAAGGCATCATTTTTTAAATTAAGCAACCTGAAATTAAATGTTAAATATAAATGGAAACTGACACTGGGTTAGTGGACTTGCTTTGTAACATAAAATACTCACACCAAAAAAAAGAGGAAGGAGGTTCAATATATTTGGGATTTTAAATGTTTCTTATAAATTCATTGATTAATTATATGCTGCAATCCCATATAGGGTATTTCCTACAGCTGTATCTAAGAATTAATATATTTTAAAAAAGGGAAGGAAGTAGTTTCCCAACAAGCATGACCCTTAAACTTAAACTTTTTCAATACACTGAACATACACATATTGCAATAAGAAAAATTTCTTAAGCAGAAAATAAAAAATTGACTCCCTACTAATTATGCCTGAATACATTATTTTTATAACTATAGTGCAGTCGGTTTGCAGTCATACAAGCTTGACCATTAGAATATTCAAGTCTTTCTTAACCCTTTACTGGGCACAGCGGCCAAAAGTGTCTTATCCCCTAAACGGGCAAAACGGCCGATAGTACTATCAGTCAAGATCTCGCATTTTTAAAAAAAATCGCAAGACTTCCGGCACGTGATTTCCTGTTTATTCTGTTGTGGATAGATTTTACAACATTTCCACACGTGTTCTCTTTGATGTGTTCGTTTTTTCGATTTTTTTTTCAATTTTTTTGTGCGAGTGTTCAAAATGGATAATTTGGATTCTTGAAGCGATAAAATGGTGTTTACAGGCTTAAATTTGACAGAAATTGAGTTGAGAAAAATGTACTTTGAATTGGATGAAAAGATTGATAATGACATTACAGTCGAACCCACTTACCTCGAACTCAGTTAGCTCGACCACCCCACTAACTCGACGTTTTTTATTGGAACCGCCAAATTCTCTCTTTGTCTTAGCATTTTCTCATCGGCTAATTCGATTTTTCTAAGTAGCTGAAACCTAATACCTCGAGCACAAAAGAGGGCCAAATTTGCAACTTAACTTGGTTAGCTCGATCCTCGTCAGTTGGCCTAGCAATGCCCTCTGGCATTTTTAGTTCAAAACAGTGTTGACATCTCGCATTCTTCGAGACTTCCGGCTATTGTTTGATTCTATGAGATTTCAATAAAAATTACCGGATGTTTTGCGTGTGTGAATTATTAGTTCGACGTGTATCCATTGAGTATGTATTCACCCGAGGTACTGGACAATCGCGTTAGAGGTCGTTAATCGCCATTATTTCGCAGTGCATGTTATATTATTATTAAACTTAATTCATTTTCTGATGCATTAATCATTTTAATTGTTTAAGATAAACGAATATATTTAGAAATGAAAATAAAGGTTTGTATCGAGAATCGACGGTGGTTTTTATTTAATCAAATAAAAAAATTATTATTCTTTTAAAAGTTTGTTGTTGTTTTGTTACCAGTAAGATATGTGACTGTGACTAACACGCGCGTGACGATGAAATCAAATCATTTCTGATAAGGAATGATTTTTTTTAAAAAATTCGCTTAGACTTAGTTGCCGGCCGAGGTCTAACACTAACACACAGCCCACAGCGTGCTGTGATCAACGGTCAAGGCCACAATAGTTTTATTTATATTACAAGTTTGATTGACTGAGGAAATTCGAGAGCGTTCTTATAGTAACAGATATCCTGCACGTCAAAAGCATTAAACTTAAAATTACCATATTGATTTGTTTATTTGTACATTATTTTAAATTCGCTGATACGACGGCAAACGCGAGCGGCTGTGACATGCCATGCCACATGCAGCATGTGACGAGGCGAGGTATTTGACCTTTTAACGCATGCGCAGACAATTTCAATTATAAACTGGTAACTTTTTTTTATTAAATGGAATCGAAACATACCAAAGAGACGCAATCAAAGTCCTTTACTTCCGCATAAATATATATATAAAAATAATAAAATATATATATAAAAACTCCTGATTAGTCCTAACTTTTCCCGACTTTCAAGGCCGAGAAATTTATTTTAAGAATTCCCTACTTTTTCCCGTTTTCCTGAGTGGGAACCATGGTTATATTTAAATTTTAAACGGTCCTTAAAAACGAATGATGATTACAACCTTAGGAAAGAGTGAAGAAATATTAGGGTTCCGAGACGATTCCGATTAATCGTCCCATCACTAATTAACGCTAACTAATTAATCACGTACATAAAGAAATTTCAAGCAAATGTTAATATTTTGCCGCCATATTGGTTTTCGTTTTAACTCGATCATCGGTTATGTCGACCCCATTTTTCATACCCCAACGCCATCGACTTAACCGGTTTCGACTGTAGTGTTGGTATTGTGCAAACATCCGATCTTTCAGTCAGACTATAAATTTTGTGCTTGTGTCAGTAGTGCTTGTTTGGACTTCATAAAAACGTTATTGGAATATTTTTTGGGGGGAAGACATGGATTAATAGAAAACAAGACTTGACAAGAATAAAAAGGTAAACAATCAAAACAAAATTCACTTTTGTTTATTTTGCTTTTTATTTTATTAAAATATTTGCACTAATACCTTAGATATGGTGTTTTTACTGACCTAACTACCCCTAAATATCTAAAAATTGTAAAAAAAATCTTGCCCTTTTAAAGGATGAAAATCCGTAAAGCTCTGCCCAGTAAAGGGTTAAATGTAATGGAAAATGTGTATAACTTATAAGCTTTATTGTGATTTTGATGAGCTAATGTGAGTCTAACATGGGACCAAAAATTTCCTTTACCTGAATCCTGAATCAAGTTCTCCGATGAACTGAGAGATTCTTAGAGGACGAGAGTAATCACCTGCTGTGACGGCATTCATGGCCAAACGTGACTAAATAGATAAACAAATTTTGTCTAATGTAACAAGAAATATATGCCATGATCAATAATAAAATTTAAAAAAAAATAAAAAAATTGAAAGCACACCTTTATTCTTCACTCACTGTATTTTGAAGCTATTAACTCAAAAATAATTTTGGACAAAACCGTAAAATAAACAGTTAAAAAAAGATGGATTTATTTTTTTAAAATACTTAAAATTGAAACTATCAAACACAGAGTTGAAATCCGAACAATGAACTATTTCATCATGAAAATTAAATTTAACTTCAGAAATCATTTGACAAAGTCTCACTTTGCTTTGACTTGAACTGTCCACCTTCAGATTAGGAGACAAGCCCTTTACAGCAAGATCTGTTTATTAGGAGACAAGCCCTTTACAGCAAGATCTGTTTATTAGGAGACAAGCCCTTTACAGCAAGATCTGTTTATTACAAAAATTATTATTTTCAATTATGCCTAAAAATTGGTAGGTGAGCTAAAGCTCACAATACCGTTGCTGACGCTCCTTGGGGAGTTTAAAACTTTTTCAAAATAATTGTTTGCATGCAGTAGAGAGTGCTACAATTCCATAAAAAGATAAGAGGTTCAAGTTCAAGATAAAGCAAAAAAATATACATTAAAATATTTTGAATTTTAATTCTTTTTTTCCACTGATTTCCTCATCTTAAATGGATGTCTGAGCCAAGTTTGACCTCTCTTTTATTTAGCTCATAATATTCCTTTCAGAAAAAAGATGGGTGGGTGGCTTGAATAAAGGTGTGGAAATATTTCATGGTAGCTTATATTCGTTTTTTTTGTTTCGTTTTATAGAATATTGTCAATCATGGTCAAAAGTTATTTAATTTAAAAAAAAACAACTTGCCAGTTCATTAGTAAAGTTCAATATTCCCATGACATAATCATCAAGATCTAAATGGAATCCATCTTCTCTCTTTATGTGAACTGAAAAAGTTTTTAAAAATTATTTTAAAATATGAAACAGTTAATATTAATAACTATAATAACTCAATGAAAAAATTTTTGCAAAAAAATACTATAAGAACAAAAAATAAAACTATATAAAAAAAAATCTATAACTGTTGCGATCTGTTTAGCATGATTATATTCAGTGCTAGATTTACCTATTCGCTAAACAAGCTATAGCTTAGGGCCCCTGCCTTCTTGAGGCCCCCGGAATTTTTTTTCTTCATATTTGGTACTGACATAGAATATCTGGACTTCAAAAGGGCCCCCATATCTCAAATAGCTTAGGGCCCCATCTAGTCTGAATCCGGTCCTGATTATATTATTATTTGTAAGTGGTGTAACTGATGCGCATGGGAAGAGTGAATGCAGCAGATCATGGGGCATGGTCGGTTGGAGTTATTTTATAAATGGATGCGAGGGCGAACAATGTTCATTTGAAGAGAGAAGTAGAGAGGTCAGTGTGGAGAAAGGTTTTATTATTACCCCAAAAAATTGTTTTTTGTGAAACAACGAGTGACCAGACTACTGTCTGTGAGGGCAAATGTAATAAGTATTTCCTTAGATGGTATTTAAGCCACATGAAACCTTTGTGTCTAGAACAGGGACGAAAGGTCATAACCATAACTTTAAACTGAACCCAATCTGTTACGAAAAGTGAAAAATCCGTAAATTTAATCTGTATAATTATTAAAGAAAATGTCGGTATAATTACACCCTAGAAACTTTGCTACTTCATCGATGGATATGAGTCGCTCTTCTTTCAAGTAGACAACAAGGGCGGATAAGTATACAAAACGCTGAGTGACATATTTCCAATGATCATTAAATCTGAGAAGAAAATTATACAAAATAATTTTAACAGTATCTAGGTAAAATTAAATATTTTTTAAAAATGAGACATGCCACAAACATTTTTATAAAGCATAAAGAACAGAGCAATAATAAATAAACTATTGTAAAAAATAGTATTCCAAAATTCTTTATTATCTTGTGGCAAGATGCATAAGTTTTTCTGATTTGTTAGCTTAACCAAAAGTTTGAAAACTTACTTGTAATACTGATTTTCTGGAATTTTTCCACCAAGGTATGCATACTGCTCTTGAACTCTCCCAAACATTGTCATTGCATTCTCGCATGAAACAATGACTGAAACAATAATAATTAATTTAATCAGAGCAAGACCCATCTCATGCACTGAAAAGAAATAAGGTATTTAATTGGAAGAAATAGCAAAGTAAAAAGCGATTGATAGTTTTTTAGCCCACAAATTTTTTATTTTTTTTTAAATCCCAGGACTATTTCAATTTTTAATGAATAATAGAATAGGTATGATAATTGTCCTGATGCAATAATTTTAAGTAGGAATTAGAGCACAGCAATAATTTTTTAAAAACAAATAATTCCTTCATTTACGAGACATAACTAAAAGTACGTTCATTATAATACGCATCGCACAACAATCCAAAAATAAAAAATTGTAGTTATGTCTCATATATAAAGGATTTATAGTAAAAAAAACAAACTACTACAGTCTGCCTGCTAAATTTCAGCTCGATTTGATCATGGGAAAAGAGTTATAAAAACACGTTTAATATAGTGCACAACGCGAGACCGACTAGCAATTACTAGCATTTACATTTACAGATTGGGAATATATTTTTAAAAAGTATCATCAATATAATACGCACCGCACTGCGCGACAGGAAATATTAAAAAAGTTGTTCAATATAATTTGCACCGCGACACAAACACAAAAATTAACATGCTACAAAGAGATAATATTAAAATTCATTAATTTAATTACAGTACATTCGATCGATCTGAAATTTTGATAGATCATTTTTATCATCGGCATGAGTCTGCCTGCAAAATTTCAACTCGCTAGCATATAAGGAAGTGGGTTAAAAATCGATCCAAAGTTTTTTCGGCAAACAATCAGGCAAGCATCAAGCAATCAAGCAGACGCCATGAGTTAATATAAAGGATTTAACAACAGAATTTCTTTTCGAAGATAAATGTTAAGTTAAAGGAAATGTAGAGCTAAAGTTAAAAAAAGTTTACGCGGGGAGAAAAAATAATTCAAAAAATAATATTTTAGTTCCCTGATTCAATACAGATAATTAAATAATATTTTAATACAATAATTAAGTTAATAAAGAAAATTATAATCATCTTTTAAAAATTCTGGTAGCTAATATTGTGGGTAAAAAAGAAAAATTAAATGACTCAAAGGAAAACTCACAATTAGCATTCTGAGATAGCTGATATATGGCTTCTAAAGCTGTCTGAATTTCTCTGGCAGTTTGTTCTAAATCTCTGACAACAGATCGAATATCCTTTAAAAAAGAGTAAAATAAAATTTAAAAAAACAAATGCATGAATATGATAATAAAAAAAAGATTTCTATCATTAACAATGGCAAATAATCTCATTGCCAAACACTTCCATTTAGATCAGTTTAGCCCAAAGTGGGACCCACACCTCACACAGGGGGTACTTTGATTGCTAAGGGAGGCAATGGTGATTTTTCTGAAAGATTAAAAAAACTGATGTGTTACAGTTAAAGTGTAAATTTCTTCCCCACTGTACCAAATTATTGATGGAAACTGTAGTTTTAACAACATTTTTGGTCATTGGTTGATGTAGAATGTAGCATTTCATATTGTGCCCCGAAAATCTCAATTTTTTTAGGCATCATTGCAATGATTATTACAAAATCAGCAGCCTAGCATGGGCATGTGCGCCCGGGGCAGAAATCAAATTTGCCACTCCCCCCCAAAAATATGTTAACGCTATAAAAAAAAATAATAATTAGAAAGTAAAAATAAGAACACTATATATTTTTATATTACATGTAAAAAGAAAGGCTTCATTTCTTTAATGAAATTAAAGTTTTATGTTTTTCCTCGTGGCTAAATCTTTCATGTATCAATGTTTTCAGCCAAAATAGCAATAGATTAGACAATTTTCATGGATTCGAAATTGCTGGTCATAAATTTTTCATTAAAATAATTTTAGAGAAGCCTTTTTAACACCTTGCATTAATTAAGACAGTTGTAAGCAATGTTTCAATTAATGAACTTTGAGCTTAAATCTAATATATAAAGCTCAAATGTTTGTATGTTTGTATGTTTCACTTTTCGACTTTCTGTTAGACAATCACGGAAAAACCAAATGACGGACGGGGACCAAATTTGGCAGGACGGTTCCTTTTACCCTGAAGGTGGTTTTAAGTTAGTTTTTGTAATTGTCCCTTTTGCCAGAATGCCGTAAATTAAATAATCCGAAAATGCAGAGACAAAGAATAGAAAATTTCACCTCATTTCTGTATTGAACAAATTTACGCGGACGTTCAAATGCCGTTCAAAGCGAGTTACTTTTGGTGACGTTTTTTTTCCCCAATGCCAATACTTTATTTTCAGCCGTGCGCATTTGAAAAAATATTATAATGTCTAATTACGGTGCGCACATTTTCGTGTACGCTTCATAATTTGAGCTGTGTAGTACAAAGAGTTGTCATTTTCTTTACTGTTACTTTCTATATATTAGATAGACACGTTAACATATTTAATTACAACTGCCACACGATGCATTAGATTTAATTGTTTACACGTTTAAATTTAATTGCGAATTTGTTTTAATTATTTTCTGTTCCATAACTCGACATTTAATGAAAAACCTATTTATGTAATAATTGTGTCAGTATTTTTTTCAAGGCTTCATTTTTAGCGGTGCACGTTTTAAAATCTTTTATCGCCTGATTACTGTGCATACATTTTCGTGTACGCATCTTAAATTTAGCTGTGTTCTATTAATATAACATTTATATTTTGTTTGTCTTTTACATAAGCTGTTGTCTTTTACATAACCTATACACTTATACTATTTAAACTTAGGCTACCGGACCTATTAACATAAGTAGATTAAACTAAATAAAGTGATCCTGAAAACGCTTAAGTATTTTGTATTGCGAATTGAATATGTTATGTTCATTCCTTTGATGATGGATTAACATAGGTCATTTATAAAATCAATTATTGTCATGGTTTCACATGTGTTTTTAACATAAAATTGATTTGTTTTGTTTGTTTTTTTTAAATTAGTAATATAGCCTAATTTCTTTAATTATCTTTATTATCTTTATCTCATAGACGCTGTTGCAAATATTGTATTAATTACAATTGTGTTACGATGCAGTGTCGTAAATATATAAGAGCTTTTTTAGAGACGACAGTGGCAGAGATCTTTTGGAAAAATGTCAACAAAGCAGTGGCCTTTTTTTGATAGATACAAACAAACAAACATAAAATTATCAACTGAGCTTTATATATTACATATGCTTTTAAATTATTTTATTTCAATTATTTTCACGATGCATTGTATTAATATTTTACATGCAATGAGTAAAATTGGGATTTTAAAAAATTTAATTCATAACTCGACATTTAATTCAAAAACCATAGATGTAGCGAGTTTATTTTATGTTGAAAGTGATGGCCTATGTCAAATAAACTTACACTTTAAAACAGTTTACTTAAGCTTTATATACACTATACATTATAAACTTTCGATACCAAATTTATTAACAAAACTTGACTAAATTTAATGAAGTGATCCTGAAAACGCTTAATTAATATGAATTGCGAATTGAATATGTTTTTATGTTCATTCCTTTGTATTCAGAATAGCACAGGCCATTTCTAAAATTGCCCTTTAATCATTTTTAAGATGCACTTATGAACAGACGGTTGAATCTTTTTTTTTCATTTTTATTTTATTTTTCATATATAAAATCTGGTGTGTTTGTGTGCATTGAATATAATTTACAAAATATGATGTCTTATCCGAAATAGGGAACAAAAAAAATGATTCCTTTTTGAAATTATACACATTGCTTATAAACCGTAAATATAAATCTTAAAATATAGAGACATAAAAATGTTAAATATTATTTCCCTGTGAAAACAATTGTGAATACGTCAAAAGGAGGAGTTATTTTGGTCCAGTACATTTACTTTATAACAAGACTTTATTTCATGCGGCCAGCTTTCTATATTGTCTAAATATGGTGTGCACATTTTTTGATATCATTTTAATACGACCGGTTTTATTATAAAAAAAAATATTTTAGAAAGTACATTTATAATTTTGTTTATTTGCGCCATGATTCACTTAGCTTTTGCCTTTTAAAGGGATAGTGCCACATGTTCTCTATCTCATAGACGTGGTTACAAATATTATATAACTTACAATTGTGATACGATGCAGTTTCGTAATTATATATTAAATTTTTGAGTGACGAGGGTGGTTGAGCTCTTTCGGAAAACCTGAAAGTTATGTTAATTTTGTACAAGTGGGAATGAAATTGTAGATTTAGTTATTATGGTCGACAAAAATTATTATTTAATAAATCATATCTTTTAAATAGTAAGATTATGTTAAAAGGGACTGCATTAAGTGAAAACAACTCACGCGGTAAAATGGCATATCTCTGTTTCTCATAAGGTTTCAACTACGTGTAAATAGATGAATCTGAAATTTAACTTTGCAAATAAAAATTGTAATCAACCATCAACTAATACTTGGATAAAGGGTCAGCACACTCCCGATACAAAGTGCGGGTATTTTTCAAGTATATATATATATATATATAAATATTTAAATATGTTTGTGTGTGTATGAATGTCCTTTATAGCTGTCTAAACCATTCACCCGATCGTCATGAAACTTTTCAAGACTGTTGAGTATGCTCCCGGGATGGTAAATATCACTTTTTTCAAAATTTAACACTCATGGGGCGCCGGGGGCCCCATATCGTCATGTTTTGCTTATACGAGCTATATAAAAATTAGTTTAAGCTTTAGCTACTGTGTAAATTATTGGATCTTAACCAAAATGTGTATATGACAACTTGATAGCCAATATTAAAATAATATAGGGCACTAAACTGCTAATATTAATTCCTTTGGGGCTAGGGGCCCAAAAATTCACATTTTTTAAGCGTTTAAGATTTTATTCACCATTCAGTCATTAACAATCTTGACAAATTATGACACATGTATCAATTATTATACTAATTGAAATGAACAGATGTTTTGAAATTTATATCTTGCCCAGAATGGGCCCTGGGACCCTTAATGTCGTTTTTATCTTATATGAGCTATATAAAAAATAGTTTCTACGTTAGCTACTTAGTAAATGAATAGATCTTCACCAAACTTTGCACACAAAAACTTGGTAGCCTATATTAAAATACTATAGACACTGCACTTCTAATGCCAATATCTTCGTGGCCGGGGCCCCAAATATCTTTTTTCGTATATGTTTAAGATATTTTTCCTATTTACTTTTTAAAGAGCTTGAGAAATATAGCCACAATAAAAATGAACTAAAATGAACAGGTTTTTGAAATTGACCTCTTGCACCGAATGGGCCAGGGCCCCTTAAGGCTATTTTCCCCCTATTGTAGGTATATAAAAAGTAGTTTAAGAGTTAGATATTGAGAAAAAAACTGGATTTTGACAAAACTTAGAATATAAAAACTTAAGAGCCCATATTACTATAGGGCACTGAACTCTTAATTTCCATTCCTTCGAAAAAGTCTTTTTACTGAACTTTAATCATTGTATTCCCTATTCAATTTTACACGATATTGAGGAATATATATTAAGTACAATAGATAAAAACAACATTAAGGGCCCCAGGGCCCATTCTGGGCAAAGATATAAAGTTCAAAACACCTGCTAATTTCAATTTGTATAATAATGGACACATGTGTCATTATTTGTCAAGATTGTTAATGACTGAATAGTGAATAAAATCTTAAACGTTTAAGAAATGAGTACAATGGCAATAAAAAAAAACTAAAACTATAATATCACTCATTTTGGGGCCGGGGCCCTTAATATCGTTTCTTTTTTTTTGTACGCTATTTAATGATTAATTTATTTATCCGTTTGCTATGAAACTTGGATTTTTTTTTCCACACTTCCACGAAGATTTCTTCAGGATTATTTTTAAACATACCACTCATTGTTTTCTTTAAATTTATTCCTTTTTACTTTGATCGTTGCAACGCACGACGGGTCTACTAGTATCTTTATAAACTTAAATAAACCACTAAAGTTGTTAAGACCGATCGTTTCTGAGGACCGGTTAGCCGTTCAAAAAAAGACCGGTTAACCGCAAGTCCTTATATGCCTTATGTTTTGAGAACCAACGAGTCAATGTTTTTTCGCCTCGCGTCGTCTGATGGTGGCATCAGAGCCCGATTCCCCCGCTGGCGTTCAGCTCTTTTTCGCGATGCCCTCAATTCAGCGAATTAAAAAAAAATAATTTTTTAAAATATTTTTAAAAATTCAAAGAATTAAGTAAACAGTGATGGTTAATAGTCAATTTTAAAAAAAAATTTAAGACTCGTGATTAACCGTTCTAAATAAGAGGACCGGTTAAACCGTTCGTTAAAGTTAGCGAGGTATTTTTCATAAGTTTAAAAAACCCACGCCTCGCCTCGTCCGTTGGGACGTCGTGTGACTCTCCTGTGTTTTGTGCGTGATGCCGGTCAACTCTGGTGCGGTCAACTCGCGAATTAAAATTAATAATAATAATAAAATTATATAGCTTACAGTGATGGTAAAATGGAATTTATTTAAATACCATATTATTTTTCAATCGTCAACTCGCCAGAATTATTGAATTTTGCGGCGCACACGACGCTACCCCCCCCCATTTTTCCTGTTGAAATAGGGTTAGAGCTACTCTCGCGGTCATCCCCTTCCAACGCATAAGAATTACATTTTTAAAAAGAAAATATCAGTTTTGATATTAATGTGATAAGCTTACGTCAAATGCCTTTGACTTGCAGGAAATTTGTCACTAAATGACCGAACTCGAATTAGAGAACCGATTAATCGCCCGGTATCTTTGCTACGTCTATCAAATGACTCTCGTAGATACTTCACTAAGCGGCTCGCGCCGATCAATTATTTGGATGCGGGAAACAGACTATAAACCGGTGACCAGAGAATGCCGTTACGTCACGGGGTCATATGGTTTTATAGCTTTCTTTGTCTTTATAAGAAACCGACTATAATTAATATAAATAGAAACAGTCGCGGCCTTGACTGTTGTTGACATCAAACGCGCACTGTGTGTAGCTTTCGTACAGTGCCTCGACTACTAAGCAAATTATTAAAAAAAACATTCTTTAGCCGTAGGCGAACTAAACTAATAGTGATGACGTGTATATTATTTATATACCGGAATATGGAGAAAGCGATTTGATGTCACAGTCGCTCGCGTTAGTCTCGTATGCTGCCCTGCATCTTAACAGTAAAGGTGAGGTTAACCGATCCTGATTAAATAGGACCGGTCCTGATCTGAGGAATGGCTAACCGGTTAACCGTTAACAACCTTATAAACCACCTAGTCTTGAACTCATTACCTTTTTTTTCTATTCATGGGGTTAAAATATTCCTTGCCTGACTATGTCATGTGGCATATTTTGAATTTGAAACCAAATTTCTTCTTAACTGTTATTCTACATAGCATGGATACATACGTATTTGCTTCGATCACCAAAATTTTGCTCTCTTGTTCTTTGATTGGAAGGTTCGATTAAAATGATGAGGTCTCCACATAAATTTTTATCAAATGTCAAAGCATCCTTTAAGTATTCCATTCCATTAGTTTCTCTGTGAGTAGCCACTACGAAATTTGTTTGTTTAGCACTATACGTTTGTAAAGAATTTCAGGCATTTTTAAAAATATAACTTTGAAAATAAAAAGATTTCATTGTGACTAGCAAAGTTCCTGCATCTGTTCGTGTGTTGAGCTTTTTGTCTGCATCTTTCAGTTCTATAACTTACAAAGTAACCTCAAAAAGGCTCCAAGGTATATTCACTATTTTGTATCCTGAAGTCTGAATGCCTTGCTTGTAGAAGCAATTTGGTATTTCCAACAGTGTATGGACTTGGAAAAAAATGTGTAACAACGCCCAAGTGTACTAAAATAGTTGGAGAATTCGTTTCAGTTGGACTATCATGTTAAAAAATTAGGTTTAACTGTTTGAACGAGTTTGACATGAGATTTTATGTTTTTGCGCCTTTGTTGAACTCTTGTATACTTTCCAGCCCTTAAGAAGTATTAACACGCGTTGGGCCTGTGCAGTCCATTATTTTAAGATCATCATTTTTTTTTCAAAATCATTTCAGAAATGTCGTAAGCAGATTCACTTTTGCTTGAATGAAATCTTTGAAAGATTCTACAGCCTCTACTTTTTTATTTTCAATCTTTACATATCACAAAACTGGACTTGTTTGATTCTTATGTCAAATATATGAAGGGCTATTGAATAAAATGGAACAATATTTGGTATCTTGTTATTGAAGAAAGAGGATTTTTCGTGAACTGTATCTCCTAAAATTGCTTTGAGCTCAGTTTGAATTTTAGATGACAAGTTTTTTACCCCTTTTTCCACTATGTTCTCAGAGTGCTCGAATGAACTTTGAAAGCTAATGCATTAATTCCAGAATATTGCCTTTATTTGCAACAGTATTGTCCTCTCTATGACCTCAAAAAGTCAAATTCAATTTCGTCAGAATTTAATAATGTCAAATATTGTAACATAGAGATATATAGTCTATTCTTTTTTATCCAATTTCTGATTCCTTCCATTTGCAAAAAACTTTGGTAATGTTGAGTACTTATTTGGATTTTATTTTATTAAAATTTACTTTCACGTTTTAACAATAAATAATTAGCTAATGAACAACAAGGAATTTGCCGTTCCCCCTTCCCCCCAAAAAAAATAAATAAAATAAAAATAATTTTTTTAACAACAAAAATTCTGTCAAATTTTAAGAATCAATGAATTTATCACCACATCACTGTCACGTTCTCATACTAATTTAGCCTCTGGTTGTTTTTTTTATTACAGTAGTATTAGTATCAGAAGAATTTATATCCAATAAGGAGTTCAAATTTTGGCAGTTAAAACGTTCACATGCTTTTGGATAGTTTTGTTATTTCTTATATTAATTTCTTATTTGGCTTTTCTTTAATTTTGATTAAAAAAACTCCTCTTTCTTTAAAATTATCGTTTTAAGAAACTAATTAACGACTAGGAATTTGCAGCCCCTGGCAAAGTGCCACCCGGGGCATTTGACCGCTAAGCCACTGGACAAAATATGTTATTTTGAAGTGGAGTATATGTGTAACTTGTTTATTTTAAAAATACACTTTTAATCTAAGTTTACTTAGTTTGATATTTAACGAAATTTAACTCATATTTCATTTTTTAACAGATCTTATATTTCTTTCTTTGAAAAAAAGCTTAAAACAAGAAATTGTTAGCCCAAATGAATAAATTAACTTGACAAGTTTGGTTGAAAAACTTTTAATTTATTTTTCATTTGTGTTCATTTAGAAATTATTTAGTTTTGGTAATAGGCTTATTTTAGTTGGTAAGCCTATTAGTTTATATCAGTGTTGTCCAACCGGTGTGCCGCGGCACACTAGAGTGCCGCGAGAAAATTTTAGTGTGTCGCGAGAAAATTTTAGTGTGCCGCGAAAGATTTCAAAAATACCATAAATTGCTAGGCTTTTCGAACCTTCAAGTTTTGAAAAAAAATATCCTTAACCGAAAAAGAATTGAATAAAAACGTTTCATGTTTGTATTGTTCTGGTTGTGAGAATCTCTTGAAAGCTACAAAATTTCTCTCCTCCATTGGTAATAAATATCTGTTGTAAGTAAATAAAAACCCTTTCCTGCTGTTCACTTTTTAAAAAACTTTTAATTACAGACGGCTATGGATAATTTTTTGAACAGAAGCCAGAAGGATTCCAGGGAGCATCAAAATGGAGAGAGAGCTGCGAAATCCAAGAAGAATGTTACCAAACGGAAATATCACGAGGAATATCTTGAGTATGGTTTCATACAATGTGCAAATGATCCTTCTCTTCCGTTTTGTCTTAATTGTAACATGGCATTGTCCAACGAGTCCATGAACCACAGTAAACTGAAGCGGCATCTGAACTCAAATCATCCAGGATTGAAAGACAAGCCGAAAAGTTATTTTGCATCCATTCGGTCCAACTAAGAGCAGCAATAAAAAAATAATGAAGACATTTTCCTCAATTCCTGTCAAAGCTCAGTTAGCAAGCTATAAAATTGCGAATCTTTTGGTCAAACAAAAGAAATCTCATTTGAACGCTGAGACAATCATATTGCCGTCTTTACGAATCGCAGTTGAGACTATGGAGTTGGGACACGACGTTGTTGAAAAAATAAATAAGATTCCACTGTCTCACCAGACGATGGGACGTCGGATTGCTGACATTTCGACAGATTTGGACAATCAAATTAAAGTGCATTTTGCGGAAGCCGACGACATCCAAAACCTCTGGGCAATGCAAATCGATTAAAGTACTGACATCAGCGGAAAGGCGCAACTGCTCGCATACGTCAAACGTGAAAGACTGCAGATGATAGACAGAGAAATGAGAGTTTGCTTATCCAGCAATGAGCCGCGTTTTGAGCTCATCTGCTCCAAAGAAAACGCTCAAGTATCTCATTAATTATGAAACATCTTTTGAATAAACACTGATTTCTTGTTTTTTTGTGAGGTGTGCCGCGCAAATTTTTTACCAGTTTAGTGTGCCATGAACGATTTTCGGTTGCACAACACTGGTTTATATAATATATAACAGTAATCTAATACATAATCGCCCTTCCTATGCGTGTATCTCCCCATCGAAAGGCGTGCAAAAAGGCACTTGAAAGGTGTGCAAAATTATTATAAATAAATTAAAAATTTTTCGCTGTAAAAAATATTATGTGACGTCATTGTTTTAACACAGAGCGTCAATTACTGAAACAAAGCACGAACTATGTGTGCGTGTGAGCCTTAGCAGGCTTTTGTACTAGTTGATAATAATAATTCGGACCTGTTTAAGTAACTTAAATTCATCTGTATTTGAGTATTACTAGAAGTTCATTTTATTTGGGTTCAATCTATAAAAAAAACACATTAAATCTTAAATTCAAATTAATCCCCATGGAATTTGCTGTTTTCTTATTCAGTTGAGTACGCAACTGACCCAGGGCACTAATATAGCAAAAACAAGCTTTGACCACAGAACCAATATGGGAGGTGATTGCGAGTTTAGCCTATTGTCGATATAGAGGCCTTTATTTTATCCTGGAGTCAGATTAGGAAGACGCTGGATGCAAAACCCTCTGTATACTGTAAATACTGCGCATTTCTAAATTTGTTAGTTAGCCTACTTTCTGTTGCTGTTGTGGGTTCTGCTACGAGAAAAGATATCTCACTGGTCTTATTTTAGAGTGGTTAAATGGTGCTCATTTTATTTTTTTGGCCCTAAAAAAAAGAGTGGTCTTTTAACAACCTCTGTAACTGAGCCTAGGTACTTCAATACTTGTTCCCGCATTGTTCTGCTAATGTTGAAAATTTACGGAAAAACATTTTTTAAAATTGACTATTAGTAGTATTAGCTCAATGGTGACCTGGGAATTATGCGTTTTATGATGCAGCAACCCAAAAAAATATTCTGTCACTGATAATTGATTACAATAAATTACATCAAATAATATTAGTCTTCCAGTGACACTATCACTTTTCACGCAACGAGGTGTACTTAGGGGAATTTTCTGTGTCACTTTGAATATCGGTGAGCTAATAGAGTCTCAATCATTTTGTTTTGGGAGGCGTTATTCATATTCCTCTAGGAACAATACAAAGTGCTATTTACTAAGGTTTTTAACTTTATGTAATAAAATTATTAAAACGGCATGTTATCAAATGTTGTCAAGTCAGTTGTTTTTGCAGATCGGTTAACCATTTAAAAAAGCCTGTATTTTCCCTTAATTTCTTTAGAACCAACAAGGGAAGGAATCAAACAGTTTACTTCTTTCTTCGGACAAATTATAAAAAAAAATTTTTGTGAATTTCCTGTTTGACAACATTGCTGAACTGTAGAGTCGGTACATCACGGGCACTTTGATGTCAAATAAGACGACACAAGGCAAAAATTTGATCCATTTTCTTGTTGGTTCACAAAACATAGTAAAAATACGGACCGACGGTTAACCGGTTTTTATTTAACGGTTTACTGGTCCTCAAAAACTAGCCGTCTTAAACAACCTTACTATTTACAGTTGGATGGGGACTAAATATTTCTTTTGCTTATTTGTGGTAAGTACAAATTTAAAAAATATTTTTTTAATGCCACCGGGAATATTTTTTTTGCTACTTGTTGCATTGTTATCAATGGTCCCTCTAACTCTAAGGTTCGTTGGTCCGTGTGCTAAATACAAAAACTTGTGTGCAAAGTTGCACATTATCCATTTTTTGTGCAATTCAATTTCATCAATAAGCAGCAATATTTTACAAAATTAGCTAATTAGCTGCGCAGTAATTCTAGATGGCTGGGCGGCGTCTGTCAGATATCTGTGCGGCCGCGCAATAGCGCAGCTTAAAGGGAAGATTGCTTGTATTTTGCATAAACTTTATGATAAAGTAATAAAGAATGTCTCCTGAACTCCTGGAAAATTGGTGATGGTGCAGTTAATTTTGAAAATCAAATAAAGTTGTGAGTGAAAGAAAGAGTTTAGAAACAAATTATTTCACCTCTCTCAGTTCATAATCTGCATTTAGATAATCCTGAACATGATTAAAAATATCGGCTGTGCTTGTCATTGTTAAACTCAGTAAACTGCAATTTTTTAATTTTTTGAATACGTTTGTATTTGTAGCCAACTGCTGGCAATGGTAAAAAATACTTCTGGTTATCCCTTTGACCGAAAACTAAGATATAGCCCAGATAACACTATGTAACACAATTTTTGTTCCTGGCTTCTAAGTGTTATAATAGTTATATTTCAATTGCTTATGTCTACTAAAGTATGTGAAAAAATGACTTCATTGAGCACAAACTTTGCTTACACGACAAAAGCACGAAGAAAACTCGTTTTTATGAAAATATAAAGATTTTTTTTTCATTTTTATGATCAGGTAAAAACAAAAATTGCACAAGAAATAGACAAACACAGTCGGAAACCACTCCACAAGGTTCAGGAATGTGTAGATTTTCTAGATTTACGATTGTACTGTGAATCACTCTCTCGAAATAGCCCCTAAATGTAGTCCCCCTTGATGTTTTCGTTATACTGTCCTTAGTAATGACGTTCAAAGTCTAATATATCTTGATGAAAGCGCTCGCCTTGCTCCTCGGAGTAAGCACCCATGTTCTTCTTGAATTTGTTGAGATGCGAATCAAGGATGTGGACTTTCAGAGACATTCTGCATCCCATTTTGGCGTAATTATTTATGAGAGTCTGCACCAACTCCACATAGTTTTCAGCTTTGTGATTACCTAGGAAGCCATGAACAACTGCAACGAAACTGCTCCAAGCCGCTCTCTCCATCCTGTTCAACAGCTTTGCGAAATCCTCACATTCTATGATCTTCTTGATCTGTGGTCCGACGAATATAATAGCCCCGACCTTAGCCTCGGACAGCTTTGGAAAAAGATCTTGGTGGTAATTGAAATGCTGCCGACTCCTTGTCAAGAGCAGTGTCAAATTGCTTAATGAGGCCTAACTTGATGTGCAGCGGTGGCATGAGCACATTATGAGGTTCTATCAGCGGCTCCTACTTCACATTGCTCTTCCCAACAAAAAACGTGGTCCGTTGTGGCCAGTCCTTTGTGCGATAATGCGCCTTAGTGTCACGGCTGTCCCAGAGACAGAGGAAACAATGAAATTTCGTGAAAACTCCTTGAAGACTCATGGGTAATGATACTATTTTGAAGTCACAGTTGACCTCCCATCCGTAGTTGTCATACTTTAATGCACTCAGCAAAGCATTTTGACACTGGTGTAGTCCTCTTTGAGATGCACAGAGTGGGCCACCGGGATAGACGGGTAGTTGTTTCCAATGTGAAGCAACACGGCTTTGAAGCTCCGGGATGAACTGTCTATGAATAGGCGCCATTCAATAGGATTACATGCGATACCTATAGCCTGGAATAGACCGGCAACATCGTTGCAGAAGCACAGCCCATCACGCTGACTGAAGAAGTTGGAGAATCTTTGATGGCGCTTCCTCTGATCCGTGACTTGTACGCTATCATCAACCAAGTTCTACTGTTTGAGCCTGGATATCAGAAGCTCAGCATGCGATTTCGTAAGCCCGAGGTCCCTAATTAAATCGTTCACGTCTTTCTGGTTAGGGAATTACGGCTTTCTATCCCCAACAAATTTTATAAAAATAAATTGAAACACATCTAAGCGAGAAGCAACTGTTCAGTTTGCCTTCAAGTGTTTTCTTGCAATATTCGCATGTGAGATGCAGTGCCCAAGATTTGTCTTGGTCCCCGAACGGCACGCCGAAGTATGCCTTGTAGGCCTCGCACATTATATGACTTGCCCCCACGGAATACTTTTTCTCTCTTGTCTTTATGAATTGTCCGCACACGGAGCAGAATGAATCAGCTGGATGCAAACAACCTCTTGATGCCATATCAAATAAATAACTTCTCTTCAACTACGAATTGTAAACCTTTCAGTCTGCAATAACACGAATTGGAATCTTGGTTTGAGACACCTGTTCTTTTATACTCGTACAGCTACTTTCGGAACGTTCTAGAAAGTTCTGAGAGTTTCTCGAAAGTTCTAGAAGTTTCTTGAACGTTTTAGAGTGTTCAGGAGAATTGTAGAAACATCTGGACAAATCTAGCAGTTCAGGGAGGAAGCTCAGCATTGAAAGCAAATCGAGAATTTTCTCGAAAACACGCGATTTTCAAAATTTCATTGTCCCGGTCACAGAAGCAAAGTTTTTCTGGAATAACAGTTATTTCCTTTCTGTTCTAAACCTAACGGGTTAGGAAAACACATTTTCAACCCAGGAACAGAACAAAAGTGAAAATTTGTTACATAGTGTAATTTAAGAAAATATATAAATAAGGTAGTTTCAACAAGAAATAAGCGAGATTACATGGCGGCCGGATAATGCTATATAACGTCGTTACGTCAACTCCGCTTTTACCAAAATTTGATGAAATTTTTAAATATTGATTTTAAAAATTAGTTTTAATAAATTGGCAAATGTTGCATGCCTTAAAAGTTCGTTTAATTGAAAGGGGTCAGAAAAACATTACGCTTTTCACAACATTAAAAAAAAAGGTTAGGCTGGACGACCAGTATGATTTGAAAATTATTATTAACTTCATCTACATTATAAATTTCGGTGTCACTCTCACTTAGCCATGCTTTCCGAATCACACTGATATTTTAAAAAGTTAATGAGAGCTTTTTCATGGAAAACGCTTTAAAAAAATTATTTATCTATTTTATTAAAATAATAAAACATGCTCGACTGGCGTACCGATGGTCACGGGTTCGAATCCGTGAAGGCAAGGATTTGTTCCCGGGGCCCAGGGCGTCCCTGAGTCACCCAGCTCCTAATAGGTACCTAACACTAGCTAGGCGGCTGGGTAATGCGTGGAACCCTCATAGTCGTGACCTGTGAACGCTGCATCACTTGCCAACAGATCATCCATCATGGTCTGTGGACGCAATTATCTTCTGCATAGAAGGAGCGTCTGTATAGATAAGATATTAAAAGGGAGGGTAGGGTATACGAGGTTTGTAGCAACTTTAAAAAAAAATAGTTTGACGTACTTTATGGACTATCTCTTATAATTATTTATCATATCAAAATTCTTATTTTAACAAGGTGTGTTCTTTTTTAAAAAAAATAATAAAACAATTAAATAAATAAATAACTGTTAGTGAATCTCTTGGTCAGACATTGATGACAATGATAACCCATGTTTTGCTGGGAAGTTAAGGGATAATATATTAGTTACATCATTAATTTTCTTAAAAATAATAATTTTTATAATCATCAACTGTGTTTAATTATTGTATGCTGACCTATCTCACTCAAAAAATTATAGGAATTATCTTCCTGGTCTTCAGCGATCAATTTGAAATTATTCTCAAGATTATTTCGTACCTCGGTAACAAGGCTAACCCTGAAACTATCAGGATAGAGAAACCGCCGGTCCGGTAAGTGTTGTGATATTTCTGTTTATTGAATTTTCTTAATTTGAAAGTTTTAAAATATGTTCCTAACTACCAATAATGACTGTAAATGTAATAGATTATATCTTTCTTTGAGTAGAACACACCATATTCATATAATTAGAATATATAAATACTGTTTGTTTACTATCCATGGTTGGTGTTTTTAGTTAGCGGGTTTACCCTTTGCCTGCCTTTACAGTTACAGACTTTACTTTTAAAGTAACTTTAGTCTTTAGTTTTAGCCTTTACTTTACTTTGGCCTTGGCTTTTTACTTTTTAGTCATTTTACTTTACTTTTGCTTTTACGGCCTTGTCTTACTGAGTGACTTACTCTTCTTTGGGTTTTAGGTCCTGGTTTTGTCCTAGGCCATACAACTTCAATACAATTCTAATTATTTATAATTTTATAATTCAATTTCAATTTGGTATATTAATATTTGAAGTTACAAATAAATCAAATTAAATCATCATTATTATATTTATGTGTTGACCCAAATCAATCAAATATCGATCCAATATTCTTATCTGTGAATAGTGATACTGATGTGGTGTTGCACAAAATTCAAGTCTACTTTCTTCATTCATCTCAGGCCAAACTATAATTTACTTATATATAAATATAACTTAGGCCTACCATCAGTCCCATCTACCTGACCATCTTACTCTTACCATCTTAGTCTTAGTTTTTATGAACAAATTGTAACAGAAAACTCAAATGAGTCATAAAAATATCGTTTTTTTTTATTTGACCACTGACAATTCTATAGTATTTTTATACTATGGACTATGGTATAAAGTTCATAAAGTCATAGTAAATTATGAATTTTAGATTTACTGCTATTTTCAACTATAAAAATAGTATTACATTAATTACAAATTATTATAATATATATTTTCTGTTTCTTACTTCATTGCACTCTGGAGTGTTCATTTAATTTCATGTTGGCTCAATGTTGGTACATAAGGACAGATGTTAAATATATTGTATCAATCTCTGCCCATAAATCACTGAATTCACTGGCATACAAAAACTGCATTTTATCATATAATGCTTTTTGTGTTTTGATTCGGGGGTGGGGGGTGCGGAATGTTGGCAAGTGTCATGTGGGGCACTAAATGCAGTTACAAACTGCTGAAAACTGAGAGTTAGAAAAATAAAAATGTAAAGTACATGTACATGATTAGATGGAAATGTCTGCTTGGACAAGGTGAAAATATATGTAACAATGATTCTGACAATGATCAGCTGAAAAAGCATTACAAATCACCAGTAGCTTATGGCTAAGTGATCAAGTCTAAAATATTATTAAAGACAAGCTCCAACTGCCCATCCTACTCCAAGGCTATTTTAAAGTAAGCAAAAACAGGGATTGATAAATGAAATAGTTTCATAATTCATAAATTAGTAACAATTTTTTTAGCCGATTTTGATAGTTTCATCAACTAAAAATAATTGTCAATATCTCTTAATAGTAGCTAATTGTTCTATTAAAATACATTTTTAAGTGGAGAACATGTTCAACAAATGTGGCTGTAATTTGATGGGAAAACAATATAGAACATCTATATATATATATAATTCACCAGAAATTAGGACAAGCACAAGGCGGCGTGAGCAATAAGCAAGCATGACGAAGAATGACCCTCGCTTGGGTCTAGCAATCACAGTTTATTGTTGGCAAGCGAGGGTGGTTCTCATTTCTTCCTGCTGCTGTTTGTGTCCGTTCTCTCTCCCCCCCCCCTTTTTTTTTCTTTGCACTATCTATGAACAAGTCTGCGGCGTATGCTACGCCACAGGTCGTATCTAGTGTTAGATATTTGAAATTTTTTTATGAATCATTCCAGATCTTTTGATGCATTATTCCAAACAAAGTGTAGCAAAAAGTATGCTCACTATCAATTAATTATGAAAAAGAGTAGTTACTAGGAAAGACTAACCAAAACATTATAAAAAAAGAACTTATTTTTAAACTGGGCCTTTGTTTTCTGGAGAAATTCCTAGTTTCAACACAGTGAAGTTGAACAAAGTATTGTAGAAACCCTCTTACCTGATCTTAATAACTATTGGATCAATCATTTATATTATGTTTAACACTCGCTGTACTATTTGTGCAGTTACTTATTCTGTTTACTTAATTGCTACAATCTAATGCTAATTAGTAAAGTACCGTAAAGTGGGTTCTGCCCCAAAGGCAGTTCTTTTTGGCTTATGTCTAATGAAGACACGCTTCTGAGAGTTTGCAACTTAACATTGCTACAAGATATTCGACTGCCAACTTGACATGGGGTGTTGAATATTATGTAATTTACTTTATAATTTGTAAAACTCAAAATGAATTTTGAAGTGAAATTTGTTAATATTCAATCAGCAGTCAAGGTGTTTCCGCGCCCCTCCCACCACCCTGTCCAAACAACCAATCGATCTTCATTCAGTATTTTTATTTTTACGGCAGATTTGCCATTTACCAACATTCTGTGTGACACATTACTCCTTTTATCCTTCACGCTCTGTAGATTTTATATATAAGTATAAGTAAAGCATACAGGGGTCATAGCGCTGCACCCTTCCTTGCTGTCAATTTGTCTGAAGTGTAGGGGCCCCGGCCCTGTTTGTGTGTCCGATCTTCACTGATCAAAAGCGTCTGTGTGTGTGCGACCTTTCATTGTTATTATTATAGTTTTCTAACATAGACAAATCGGTCTAACAACCCCCCTGCCCCCCTCCGTGCACACTCACTTTTTTCCCCCAAACAAGAGTCGCTCCTTGGTTTTTTAAAGTGCCGTAACCTGTCCTCTGCTTGTAGCAGTTACGGCCCTCTTTAGCTCAAGGGCAACCCTGTAGTATGCATGGTTGGCTGGCTAGCCCGAGGTGTGCTATTTTGACAGTAAAGAAAAAAATGTTGTTTGTCAGTGATAAGTCAGACACGTATCCCCCCGCCCCCCTTTTTTTCCGCCCCTCCACTTTCTCCTCACCTCTTGCTTACCTACAGGAGATAAGATAAGGTGGAGAAAGAAGGTACGTGACAAGTGACAGACCCCCCTCCCCCCCCCACCCACACACACTATGGCGGGTCTGTTGGCGCTGCTGCTGTTTTGTTTCGTTCGTTCATTGAGTAAACGTCAAAAGTTTCTACGAGGCATGAACGAAAGCAGTTCTTGGATATGACATGAATTAAATAAATTTGTCAGTAGTTGTTGACGTTATTACTTTTACGAGTTCCAATTCGGGGGTGGGGGTGGGGAAGAGAGAACAGGGGCAGTTTCATATTGTGGCGTTTATTAATTTTAAAAATCTCAACGTGTATTGTGAAGAAATCAGTAGACGTTAAAAGTTAAAATAATATTGATATGACAATAGAATCAAAATATTAATTCGCTCTCTGTATGTTGCAAAGTTTGGCGCCCCTCATGCTTGCAGAATAAATAAAAATGGTGTGTCACGGTTGGGCAGTGTCGTACCTCGTATGCGATCTCCCCGGGGCCTCCAACTCCAACATACACTCACGTCATTGAAGTGATCTCACACGATACAATAACCCAAGATGCCGACCGTGGTCCCTTTCAATAGGAACAAGCAGTCTTTTATTCTTGAGCAAGAATCGTTATACCTAGGTTCACGGTGAGAATTTTTTATATTTTTTTAACGTTTATAAATCCAATAATTGTTATAATCTTTAACTTTTCGCCGGATTGTACCGAGTAAGGCAATTTTTGCACTCATTTACTCAAGGGTCACCAAACAGTTTTTGTGATGTATGTGTGAAATGTGTCAGTTAAACTGCAGTAAAGAGCTCATTGAATTGCAAGCAAATGGCTTGTTGAGAGAGAAGCACAGGGAAGCAAAACTTGTTGAACTTTGCAGCTGCTTACCTGGTATTCAGTTTCCGAAACTGAAGCAGTTCGTCGCTGCTATGGCATCAGTGTTTGCAACTTTTATCTCTGTTTGCAAACAATGAAGTTTTTGAAGTCACAACAGCCTGAACGAGATTGAACTTTTGAAGTCACAACAGCATGAACGAGATTGGACTTTTGATGTCACAACAGCATGAACGAGATTGAACTTTTGAAGTCACAACAGCATGAACGAGATTGGACTTTTGATGTCACAACAGCCTGAACGAGATTGAACTTTTGAAGTCACAACAGCATGAACGAGATTGGACGTTTGATGTCACAACAGCCTGAACGAGATTGAACTTTTGAAGTCACAACAGCATGAACGAGATTGGACTTTTGATGTCACAACAGCCTGAACGAGATTGAACTTTTGAAGTCACAACAGCCTGAACGAGATTGAACTTTTGAAGTCACAACAGCATGAAGGAGATTGAACTTTTGAAGTCACAACAGCCTGAACGAGATTGAACTTTTGAAGTCACAACAGCCTGAATGAGATTGAACTTTTGAAGTCACAACAGCCTGAACGAGATTGAACTTTTGAAGTCACAACAGCCTGAACGAGATTGAACTTTTGAAGGCAACTCCCTTGATAGGATGCAACAGTTGCGAATCATACATTGATGATAGTTTGAAAGCCAAATGTCTTTTTCAATAATCTCACTTACGGGTTTTCCTCCTTCGTTTTAGAATTTCGGATATATGCACACTATGTCCTTTGGCCAACGTTGTTTAATTCTTTGATATTTTTTTAAGTAGCTGAATCGGTTGTCTTTTTATGTGTGTGCATTGCAAGCCACTCACCAATAATCAACACGAAATGCCTTCCTTATAGTATTTTGCCCTTTTCCCCATATAGCAATTCGTTTTGGCTTGCAAATATTGTATTGATGAATGGTTATGTGGTCTCGCTTTTCATTGGTCAGTTTTCAGGCTAACTAAAAAAAAATTTGTTGACCCTTGGGCTTAAATAAAGGAAAGCCATGATGGTTCCGCGAGCATGGTGATGTAATATATATGATGAATAATGCACGCACGTGGATGTTGTGAACATATAAAAACTTCTCACAACGAGCTTCGATGGTCGATGTTGTTGTTGTTGTTTTTTTTAAAAAGGATTATAGCCGCGGCGTTCAACGTATTTCATCGTCGCGAGTCGCCGGACCAACTGTCAGGTGTCGCCGGATAGTTTCAGTAGAAGTGGTTTCCTGAATGAACTAGCCGCTATGACGACAATTTTTTAAAGGAATTTATAATATTTGCTAACACCAATTATTCAGTATTGATTTCAGCGGGAAATTTAATTACACATTTTTTCCCCTCAACTAATATAGTTACAGACGCTTCTTACGTTTATCCTTTGTTTATATCTATTCTTGCTTTTTTTAATATTAGACTTTAAACTTTAGAATGGTGATACCGTTTTGGTTTCCCTGGCTTGTTCAGACACGCCATTATACTACACGCCCGAATTTCAGCCAGTTTCTTTACATCAAAAATGCATTATATTGTGTGTGGATGTGTGTAGATTTAAAACCAGTATTTTTTTATATGAACAGAATCGTCAGCTTCCACGCACAACCCCCCCCCCAATAATTGACCTCTACACATTCATCAAGCCCACTTAGCCCTTACTTCTGTTTCCTAAACAGAGGCCCTTATTTCTTAACATCCATTATTTCTGTTGACTGCCGATAAGGGAAAGACAACTGCCTTCTTTAAATGTTTAAATTTCTTATTTTTGTGGTTGTCTAGCTACAAGACAACAACAACTTTGCACATATTTTAACGGGCGGTGCGGCACCTAAAAGTTTGGTCACTGCTGGATTAGATCTACACCTTGAGGGGTTTTAAATCATTTCACTTTGGTGCCTTTGTGATCGCCTCTAGTTTTATGAGAGAAAAGTTCAACTCTACCTATTGAGAAGATACTTTTTTTTGGGGTTCTACTTCTTGTTGAAAATATTCGGAGCTTGACAGCTTGGACACATCTTTGACTCAATTATAGTTATTACAATCCCATCTATATATATAATTCACCAGAAATTAGGACAAGTACAAGACTTGAGCAAATACTCATGACGAATGACCCTCGCGAGGGTCGACCAATCCCACTTTATGGTTGGCAAGCGAGTGTGGTGCACGGTGAGCGGGTAACAACCGCAGTGCGCATGTTTCGAGACCAACAATGCGCATGTGGCCCCTCCGACGTTCACTCGCATTGTTTTCATTTCGTCTTGCTGCTGTTTGTGTCCTTTCATTCCCTCCCGTTCTTTGAACTATCTATGAGCAGTCTGTGGCGTATGCTACGCCGCGGGTCGTATCTAGTATTACAATATTAGTGTCAACGTTCAAAACAACGCGACATCGGCTCAGTTCCCAATAAATAGGAATCCTATTACTATTAGGATGTCTTGAATGAGCGCAGAGAACACCGATTGGGGCATGCAGTACACGTTCTGGGAACCACCCTACGCACTCGGCTAGATGCCTTTTGAGGATGGGGGAGGGTGGGGGAGGGGAGGAGCGATCGGCCCTGGTGTCAGTTTGTCATCTCAGCAGATTGCCGAGTCGTCTTCCCCTGGCACCCGTTATGTCAATGAAGTCCCGTACGTGTTTGTAGTTTGTGGCTCTCAGTCTCGAAATAGCCGAGCGCTTCTGTCTCAGTAGGGACCAGGGGCATGTAGGCGGACTGTTACGATTTTATGGTAGCCGGGCGAGGTAAGTTGGACAATAGATGTGAATTCGGTGGATTGTAAACGAAAGCTTTACCGCAAAGCTTAGGAGCGTGAAGTTGACTACAGGCCAATTGAGAACAATGTGAAGTAGTTAGTAGTGGGCACGTTTAATCCGTAGTTAAAGGTAGGTAAGTGTTATCCGTAGTTAAAGGTAGGTAAGTCTTATCCGTAGTTAAAGGTAGGTAAGTGTTATCCGTAGTTAGCAGTAGGTGCGTTTATCCGTAGTTAGCAGTAGCTACGTTTAATCCTTAGTTAGCAGTAGGTACTTTAATCCGTAGTTAGCAGTAGCTACGTTTAATCCTTAGTTAGCAGTAGGTACTTTAATCCGTAGTTAGATGTTTAATCCATAGTTCGCAGTAGGTACGTCACGTTTAATCCGTAGTTAACAGTAGACACGTTTAATCTGTTGTTAGCAGTGAACAGCCGTGGACACGTTTAATCTGTTGTTAGCAGTGAACAGCCGTAGACACGTTTAATCCGTCTGTAGTGTCCACGTCTGGAGCGTGCCTGTACTGTAAGTGGCCCACATTAGTGACTCATTAGTCATCACGTGTTCACTGCCCATCAATGCCACCGGAGAGATGCCGTGCCGAGATGGCCCTCAAGGTTCGTTCCTAATCAACTTCCCATCTTAATTCAGGCTGGCCGCAGTGTTCAGTCTAAAGCAATGATCGGACAGATGTTATCGTACGACAACTCAGACTTATAGTCGTACGGTAACCACCAACATTTGGATCGCCTTCCTCCATCCTCTCAGAAAAAAAATAATCTGTTATATTTTACTCTTCTGGCGCTGAAGTCAAACGGCTTCCTCTTCTATAAATAACCCATCCGCTTTTGATGCGTAAAAATATAATTATTTATAATGGGGAAGTTTTCTTTTCAGGCCATGCTGTATTGCTTGTGGGGCAAGCGAAGCAACGTTCACATGTTTCTATTGCCCTAATAGAATGCAGATAATATATTTTTTAAATATTATATAAACTCCGTAAAATGTCTGGAAATGTTAGCAAAAATAAAGTTATAAAAAATAAAAAAATAAGACGTATGCGTTAGATAAGGTTAGTAAGGGGTGATGACTTCTATTTATAAATGTCAAGGACGGTATAAACGTAAATGGTGACGTACTGAGGAAGGAGGGTTCGCTTAAATTGAGGAGGGTTCGCTTAAATTGAGGAGGGTTTGCTTAAATTGAGGAGGGTTCGCTTAAATTGAGGAGGGTTCGCTTAAATTGCATCGTTCTGCATGCAACATTGTTATATCGGAAGTTAACGCAGTACCCCCCCCCCTATTTTTTCCTCCCCAAAATCACATTCCCACAAACAGCAAGTAAATGACTAATTGTCTCTGCTTTAAAGTCATCGCTTCAATTGAAATAAAGTCTCTCGCCATAAACCGTCGCCAGGGCTTCAATCCAAGAGAAAGACACAAAGACTTGGCCCCCACAAGACTTGTCAGCCCATGTCATTTAGATCCGCACCCTAACTAAATATATATTATCATCATATATTTAAAATTTTTAATAGGGTCAGAGACATAATTTTATCATAAAACCTCATTCAGAACATTCTATTTATGACCCTCTAGCAGATACAGGGGAGAACTAAAGAATTTCAAAAATGTCACATAGCCGTTTTTTCCCCTTGTGGTCTTATATATAAATATATTTACGCTCAATTATCGCTGACTGTGGCCTAACGCTAAATCATAATCATTTTGGTTTCCAGATTAACATTAACCAAACAACGCACGAACCTATGACGTCAGCATTTGTGTTGTAAACAGTGCTGACTGACTCAAAGAGTTAATTTTTTTTTGTGCAGTAATTTGGTGCGCTGCTTTCTAAAATTACTTTAAAAATCGTGTGGTGATTAGCACTGTAAAATACTTTGTGTACATTTCAGGAATATTTCGTATTTATCATACAAGGATAAGTTACTTGGACTTTTGACCAAAAAAAACAAAAAAACAAACCCTATTATAAAATACTTTGTGTACATTTAAGAAAGTTTAATATTACGTATTTATCATACAAGGACAAGTTAGGTGGGCTTTTGAAAAAGGTGGGCGCCATAGGCGGCCTTAAAAAAGGGGGCGCCACGGCGCCGCAGCACAAACTAGTTGTTAGATAAAGATGTTTTGTCTAGGACAGTGATGCATGATGACTATAAGTAGAGTTTATTAACTAGTTGTTAGATAAAGATGTTTTGTCTAGGACAGTGATGCATGATGACTATAAGTAGAGTTTATTACCGAGACTGAGAGAAAATAGAGTAGCGGGATGACGTCGATCACAAAGCCACAAGTGATTACACACTGTCCATTCTCTGTCACAACTTCTTTTTTTTACTCATGCCCTTCCTATCTTACTGAACTTCTCTCTATCTACTCACCCACTCTGCAGACACACATATTCTCTCTGTTCCCAAGACACGCACTAAAACATCTGGCAAAAGGTTTTTCTCTCTCAAACAATGGAATTCTCTACAATTACACACTCGCAGTATTTTAACTATACTGAGGCAAGGCCTTTAAGACTTCACTAAAACACATACAATTAATTAAACAATCAAACTTTTCTTTAGATGATAAACTTAGCTCGTATGCACCGGCACCGTAATGTTGTAGTTAGGATATAAATATTTTACTTTGACTTCATTGATAATTATGTGTAACTATTTTTACGTAAAGCGCTGTGAGCCCAGCTGCTTGCTGGGATACTGCGCTATATAAATTATCAATTATTATGGCATTCCGGATTCTGTATATTCATTATCCATCTCTTCAAACATCAAGATACCATGCCCCTCCACTCTGTCGTGGTCATTTCGCGAGTGTCCTCCGTCCACGTGAGTCAGATCTTGTCGTCCCTTTAAGCGGCGTTTGTTTGCGTGTAACCTTGCTTGACTCCCACAAACGGACAAAGCCCCCCTCCCCCCCTTCTCCCTTCGGGCGAGTCCGGTGACAAACACGCGGGATGACGGCGCTAGTGGACAGAAGGCGCTCGCTCGCCTCAGCGGTGCCGTCCGTTGGGCAGATGTTCCCAAACGGCCGACTGACCACTCCCACAATCTGTTCAGGGTTACGGCGCTGCCATGTTCCCAACATGTTCCCTATGTTCCCCAAGGAACTCAAAGGACAGATGATGATGTTCCCAAACAGCAAAGTCGGTTCGGAGTCTCGATGTGAGTGGACCTGCAGCGGTTCTGGGGTTGTTGTTTTGTGTCCCATTTCAACAGTTCTCCGGAGACCTCTAGATTTTGAGGCGCGGTAGAATTTGATATAAACTAGTTACAACCCTTTAAATAAGAGAAGGAAATGGGCAAACAAAATAACGTTTGGGCTCCACATCGCTTGCATTTACTCTACATATTTTTTGTTGTTGTTAAATTATTTTGGGTGGCCGATGCGCATTAATAATAACAGTTCATGATATGGAATGGAAAATAACCTAACGAATGCTGATTCTGAAATGTCTCATTTGATGCTCTTATTACGGGTAAAAAATGGAACTAGGTTTCTTCCCCTGGGTGGTATTTTTTTCGTATAAATATTTACTTAGTTTTGAGGGTGGCGATTTTATCCCAACTATAGTCTATTTTCGTGTGGCATACATGTAACCCGTCCAGCGACGACATAATGTAGCTACGCCACTGTGTGTCATTTTCTCTGTTTGAGACTCGTCAAATATAAAGATTAGCCCCCCACTCCCGAAGGGACTGAATTAGACTAAGTCTCCCCCCACCCCCACCCCCCCGCTCTAAACTCCAATTTCCCCCTGGTGCCAATGAGGCTGACCAATAAGATTACAGGGGCTTGAAATTCTCGACGGACATCCAGAAAGCAGATTTTGGCCGGCTTTAACTTTCAAATACCTCTTGATTTGTGCTCCTCCCCTAACATCTCGGTCTTTGTACGTTTACGCGGCAACGAGGGTTAACAAACTGGTCGCCGAGAGGTTGTAAGTCCTAACAAAGTGGTCGCCCAGTGGTTGTAAGTCCTAACAAACTCGTCGCCGAGAGGTTGTGGTTGTAAGTCCTAACAAACTGGTCGCCGAGAGGTTGTGGTTGTAAGTCCTAACAAACTGGTCGCCGAGAGGTTGTGGTTGTAGGTCCTACAAACTGGTCGCCGAGAGGTTGTGGTTGTAGGTCCTAACAAACTGGTCGCCGAGAGGTGTAAGTCCTAACAAACTGGTCGCCGAGAGGTGTAAGTCCTAACAAACTGGTCGCCGAGAGGTTGTGGTTGTAAGTCCTAACAAACTGGTCGCCGAGTGGCTGTAAGTCCTAACAAACTGGTCGCCCAGTGGCTGTAAGTCCTAACAAACTGGTCGCCGAGTGGTTGTAAGTCCTAACAAACTGGTCGCTGAGAGGTTGTGGTTGTAAGTCCTAACAAACTAGTCGCCGAATGGTTGTAAGTCCTAACAAACTGGTCGCCGAGAGGTTGTGGTTGTAAGTCCTAACAAACTGGTCGCTGAGTGGTTGTAAGTCCTAACAAACTGGTCGCCGAGAGGTTGTGGTTGTAAGTCCTAACAAACTGGTCGCTGAGTGGTTGTAAGTCCCAACAAACTGGTCGCCGAGAGGTTGTGGTTGTAAGTCCTAACAAACTGGTCGCCGAGTGGTTGTAGTTGTAAGTCGTAATGTTTTAAAATTGATCATTTGTTTTGTGATAGAATTAGCCCCCCCCCAATCCTTCTAAGGTTCTTTGGTGCGTGTGCAAAATAACAAACTCTTGTGCATCAATTTTGTTATGTTGACAAGATTATATTATCCCGATCAAAACTGCTGCACGGCATTGTCAGATATCTTTACGACTGCGGGGCTAAAGAGATTGACACCCCCCCCCCACGAAAAACTTAAGAAAAAATCGCCTACAGATTCTTCAGTTGTTAATAGAAAATTTAGACTTTTTAAAATCGAAATGAGACCTTTTACATCGTGTTAGACAGAACATTTAACCTTTAGCCGTGCTTGGGAAACATGTGTTAGCTTACATTCAAATTCCAGATGATCCACTCCCCACCCCCACAATTTTCCCGGAGCCGTCTGAACTGCAGCAGGACTCTGCAAAATAATGTTGGGATAATCATTTTTTGTATCTCACATATTTGTGTGGACGATTGGGGGAGAGGGAATGAGCAGACCAGGGCCCTGCATGAGCCACAAAATTGATGTTGATTGTGTGGTCTGGCAACGTAAGGCTTGTGGACAGATGCCGCCGATACCAAGACCTCCATTTTGGGGGCACTCCACCATACAGCATTGCAAAATGTTAGTCCCAATCCCACTTATGATCCCACAATTGTGAACACTTGAAGTCTGTCGTACGCCCCAATCCCACTTACTATCCCACAATTGTGAACACCTGAAGTCTGCCGTACGCCCCAATCCCACCTATGATCCCACAATTGTGAACACCTGAAGTCTGCCGTACGCCCCAATCCCACCTATGATCCCACAATTGTGAACACCTGAAGTCTGCCGTACGCCCCAATCCCACCTATGATCCCACAATTGTGAACACCTGAAGTCTGCCGTACGCCCCAATCCCACCTATGATCCCACAATTGTGAACACCTGAAGTCTGCCGTTGACCCATCTTACGTCGATTGAGTAAGAGGAGACAACTCGGGGGTGGGCGCGGGGATAATAATAATTACAGTGCCAGATGGGAGAAATTGATGGTCGGGGTGGGGGTTGGGGAGCTGAAAATGTTTGACGGATTGGTTGGGAGGGGGTGGGATATCAGAGCGGTGGTTTGTCGATTGTGTTCAAACCATTTCAGTCGTCTCCTGTGACTTCAGGAACCGCTCGTGCCTTGTCCTGTCTTTGTCTCTCTCTCTCCCCCCCACCCCTCCACTTCTCTCTCTATTTATGTATAATTAATGAATTACATGTATTCACGAGGGAGGTGTTTTACTTCTTTTGTTTACACAGAAGTAAAGATGTTCTCAAACGTCACAACAACGCAGACGTAATTTGGTGAACGCGAGTGATTAAACATTAGAGATGAAAATTTGAAGTGGAGCGGATGAAAGAATTATTCTTCTTTAAAACCTTGTCTCACGAGCTTTGTTTGTTTGACTCCCTCGTGTATGATTATTGAGGTGTTTACTGATGGAAGATTCCACTTTTATTGAGGTGAGCATGTTTTTACTGATGGAAGATTCCACTTTTATGTTGAAGATTCGTTGTCAAGGAACTCATGATTTTTGGTGGAGCTTTTTGTCGGCATGATATAACTTATGTGGAAATGTATAAAAAAATGTCTGGTTATTTGTGAAATGATTGAGAGTCTTCTTTGGTACAATAGACATTCCTGAAAACCTTGACCACCCCGCCCATACCAAAAGATTGCGTTTAAATAACATTGAAGAATAACTTCAATCGCTGCTTACGTCATTTGTGTTTTATCTCATGAGTGTTGAGTCTCGTCAATAGTGTTACAAGATTCATCGTCACTGGAGTACAAATGATCGAACATTTCAGAAAGACTCCTAGCTAATGAGTGAAGATTTCAAGATGTTGATGTCTAATCCCGTCCTTTTGATAAAGATTAATCGCTTTTGGTGAGATTAAAATTATAAGATTCTTTAAACAAAAAAAAACAACAAACAAAAAAACAACAACAACAAATGACCACTCACTGTCACCTGTGATAAAATAAGTTATTTTCTGCACTTATTATAAGAGACATTATCCATAATAATAGCCATTTGTTTGTTGCCTGTTCCCAAACTATTGACCGTGGACCGCCCGTTGAAGGTGCGTATCAACACCGTCCATTGTTCCGAGTTGTTGGCAGTTCTAGAGATCCAACAGTTTGATGGAGTTGTTGATTTAATTGATGTCTCCACCCATTCTTCAAACTTTGGGTGACGTCAAACAAGGGCTGTTTGTTGGTTGTTGCTGTGGCGGTGGGGGGTGGGGGGGTGACACTGAGGATAGTAGTAACTGTTGCAGGGGCCTTGTGAGCCATGGGCTCCGGTTCTTACTCTGTAATCCCTTTAACGTTCAGGAGCATACAGCCAATTTGTTCTTTGGATTTTGACAATTCATGCATATGGCCATCACATATATGGCCTAGATTTCATGACTTTACATATATTTATATGACATATAGTTCATCACATCACATATATGGCCTCCTAGAGTTCATGACATCACCATCTAGTGCATTTTTCGGCAACCCTAGACTCCAGAAACACAAAACAATTTTGTTAAATTAAGTAAAGCGTGGTGAGCCCAGTTGCTGGCTGGTACGCACTATAAAGTTCTCAAATTTTAAAAAAAAATTATTATAGATGTGAAACAACAATCCAACATATTTATAATGTTCGTTTATCCGCTCCGCATGCGTCTCCCAACATATTTTATTCACGAAATCTATCTTAATATAATATATAGATGAATAAATGTTTGCCTGTATATTTGTCCCTCATGCGTTCCCCATACCATCCATCCGATTGCGACGGTAACTTTCCTGGAATTCATTATATGCCCTAAGTTGCAATGAAACTGATTACATTTTAATTTTGTAAAAATAATTCAGCCTCTAAGTGGCTAAAATGATTTAAGTCCAAGAAAGACTTAAGGATTTGAGTCACGTGTGTTTTTTCCGGTCTATGTTTTGGACTGGTTGCATTCGATAGAGAACGGGTTTTGGTATCGGAATTAACTCAAGAGACTTTTTTGAAGTATTGAAACTGCGTTGTTTTGAAAATTTCTGCATTACATGTGTACGTTTATATTTTTTTAAATTTCTAGCATCTAGAAACATTTAAACTGGATGAAAACCTTCTCTGATCGCTCTTAACTGATTTCAGCCATCTCTTTTGAAGATTATCAGTAGCTCTCTATACTCTGGCGCCACTTCTTGGTTGTTATGTACGGTTCCCGTCTGTCTCATCAGGGAGGACTGGTTTGAGCCAATAGTTTAAAAAATGTTAAAGGAATATATTATAAAATCCACATTGATACCCTGAGTGACTACGAGCTCATTTGCACATTCTCTCCCCCCCCCCAAACCGATGTTCACTCGCGTTGTTTTGATTGCTTCGTGCTGTAGTTTGTGTCCGTTATTTCTCCACTTTCTTTGCACTCTCCATGAGCAAGTCTGCGGCGTATGCTATGCCGCGGGGCGTCTAGTATATTATATTATCCTTATCAAAATTTGCTTTGGGGTAATTCTAAATTACTGGATAGCGAAGTCAATAGTGCGCTCGCCTCACAAGCTGAGAGGCTTGGGATCTAGCCCACTTCAAGGCCACAATAAAAATGTTGCTGAATGACTATCGCTGAAAATTCCTCCGCTGGTCTGGAGAGGAGATGGGCGCCGCCAGATCTACCAAGCCCCGAGAAAGCTCTAATGGAAACATTAGAACCCCCTACGACCACAAGGCTATGGGACACACACACACACAAAAAATACATATAAAAAATTCTAAATTGTTGCTGTGGCATTGGTTGGTATCTTAGCTGTGGCATTGGTTGGTATCTTAGCTGTGGCATTGGTTGGTATCTTAGCTGTGGCATTGGTTGGTATCTTAGCTGTGGCATTGGTTGGTATCTTAGCTGTGGCATTGGTTGGTATCTTAGCTGTGGCATTGGTTGGTATCTTAGCAGCTTTAAGGGAACATTGAAGCTCACAAACGTTGATTTAGAAATTGTTCACCAAATATGTTCTTATTTGTATGGCGTGTGTTATAGACATGTTCACGCATGTCTACTTGTGTTTGGCTATAGCACATGTGTGGGATATAAATGTCACTGTTTCGTGGGATGTCATAAATAATGATTGTCTTGGACGGCGCCGAACGCGTGAAGTGTTTCTTGGATAGACTGTGTAGAGTGGAAGTAACCTTTGATCCGATTTAACGTTTTTACTTATATGAGCTGTACGAACACTTGTTAACCAATTATTTTTCAGGGCAGAAATAAAAGGAAAATAACTTATTTTCTGTGTGCGGTGTGCAAGAAAACTTTGTTCCATATATAAGAAAATCGTGCTGTGTTTGTTTACATACACGTCAGAACGTTGAGGAAATCATCATAATGAACAATCTTTCACAGCCCAATTTTTTTCTCAATGTAGCCAAAGTCTCACAATCTTTTCCCCACTCACCGCCTCTCTCCCACCCTCTGTGTTTCCCATTCGCTGCCTCTCTCTCTCTCCCCCTTTTCTCTCTCCTTCACTCCCCTTGCTCCCCCCTTCACTCCCCTTGCTCCCCCCTCTTCCCCCATCCCTACCCACTCATCATCATAATTAATCAGCGGAAAGCTAAAAATCCTTTGTTGATAATATATACACTATTTTAAATCGGGTTTTTAAATGCGAAAAGCAACAACAAATTTAAAAGAAATAACAGACCTAGACTTTCTATTATGGGGAATGTTTCTCTAACTTTATCCCTCCCCCCACCCTTCCTCATATTTCCCCCAAACAAACCACCCCACACATGCACAAACTCTGTTCCATGTTCTACAAGAAACTGATCACATGTGGCAGGTAGTCTATAAAGCATAATAAGCCGATCC
The DNA here is from genome assembly GCA_944989445.1 of Ampullaceana balthica. Classification (NCBI taxonomy): domain Eukaryota; kingdom Metazoa; phylum Mollusca; class Gastropoda; family Lymnaeidae; genus Ampullaceana; species Ampullaceana balthica. Next base: position 245,759 of record CALYLW010000508.1, on the reverse strand, counting down.
AATGTTTTTAATGCCTCTTAATCAATAAAACTGGTTTTATTATAATACACCGAACGTCTTATGAAATTAACATTTCAGTGCCATAAAACTCCCAGAGAAGCGCATCCATATCACTGTCACTGTTTATGCTGCTGGATGTTGTGAGGCGTTTGTTCGGTGTCCTTGGTGGGTGGGAGGGTGGTGGGGGCGGCACATTTTAAATACATTTACCAACATGCCAAGTTGGACAAATTTATTTTCATTTAACTCAACACATATCGAAAAGGTCAAACTGAACCTCTTCCACTGACGCCTTTAGCATTTAGTAGTACATGAGCTGGATTTAGTTAGTAATAATAGTAAGGTTTTAACAAGAAGAAATTGGGTCTGCATTTCAAAAATCGAAATGGTTTCTAGAATTATTAGATTTTCTTACAAATTTGGATTTTTGTGAGAGAGATTTAAAAATGACGTTGCTACTCTGGTTGAGTATTATTTTTTTAGTATATTCTTAAACCTAAAATATTGAAATGTTTATTTATTAATTATTTTTTTTTGCCACCTGCCTTTAAAAAAAGAAGGAATGTAATGTAATATTCAGATAGGCTATGCAGCATATGTATGAACATAAAACAGCGTCTAGTTTGCACATTGATGCACCAAATAAAATAATGGATTATCTGCTGTGTGGGTGAGGAGGGTTGGTGTGCGTGTGTGTGTGTGGGGTGGGGGTGGAGGTGGGGGGGGACAGGCAGTTGTCTGTGAGAACTTGAGCATTAAAACCTGGCCAGCACCTGAACAACCAACAAACATGTCAGCTTGCCAGTTGGTAAACAAAACATGTCTGGTGTTGTGGTGTTGTTGGATTGGAGGATAACTCGGGGACCCTAATGTCCATGCAGTGTTGTTAATGATGATTAATGCTGGTCACCGATGACATATAGTTAACTGTGATTACTTGCCATGTGTATGGTTTTTTTCCCTTCTTTGCATGTTATGATCACGTGCTTTTTAAAAAATAAATTGTGTCCTATTGTGGTGTTCTTATGTTGTTATAAATAATTGTATTGATTTCTTGTGATTACGAATATATAAATATTCTATAAATTATGAGTATGAGCTATATTTCTGAGGTTTTGGATAAGAAAAATATAACCTTATGATGCGAAAATTTCATGTATAATATTATTATACATATACTATTACACATGACCAATATATGTGGAATTATGATCTCAGTATTATTATTTTATTTTAAATATAATTATATTTTAAAAAATTAGTGCATGTTTTTTTTAATAACAAAAAGAAATTAAAAATCAGAGTAGAAATTGATAGATATAAATATTTTAATCTTTTTTATTGGTTAGTAAATTAATCTTAATGTTTGAATAAATTAATATTAATGTGTTAGTAAATAAACGTTAATGAGTCAGTATGTTAATCTTTATTAGTAAGTAAAGTGCCTTAGTAAAGTATTCTCTTTGGGTTAGATAAGTAATCTCAATGGGATATTTATAGATATTTTTCTAGCTGCCATTTAACACATGTTGAGAATCCCTGAGTAGCAAATGGTTTAATACATTTAATGGTGATTGCTTTTTTTTTAAAAATCATTTGGAGGGGGTGGAGGGTGAGAGAAAACACCTGGTTGTCATTTAGTCTGCTAGTTGGCGAGATGAGCTTACTTGCTCCTGGGGTAATTACATTAATAGACATAAGAATGATTTATGTTCCAATAATAGTTATATGATGTTATCAGATTGTGAACAACACCAAACTTAAAATTTTTTTTTCTAATCATACAATCATCTAGTAGAGTACTATGGGGCTATAAGGGCGGGCCCACAGAAGAAACAATTTAGAAATAAGTGATTGTTTCCCTTTGCATCAAACATATTTATGATTTTTAAAATTTAAATCTTATCACTTATTGTGGTCTAGCTTAGATCCTCATTCACGTAATTATGTTTTAATAATATCTTCATTTATTTTTAATATTAAGTTTTTATATAACAAAAATATTTAGCAATTTGAACATTGGTGTGGAAAAGTTTAGTTCACTATAATAAGGCTATTCACCTATCCTTCAAGTAACTCAATTTGAAACTGTACAAGTAATATAGCAAGTGCCTGTCCTTTATCCTTCTCTGAGGGAGGAACAAGTTACAAATCATGGTCACTTTTTAAAGTTTATTTTATTTTGCATCATTAGCTCTTAAAAAGTCAGAGGTGCCAGTGTACCTTGCTATCTGTCAGTCATGTTTTGAAGCAGGCCAGTCCATGTGGCTATTCATTTCTATTGTGGACTTAAAAAAAAATTTCTGTATAATTTCTTACTATACGTCATTCTGTACAGCTGTTAAGTTTTTACCAAAAGTTTATTTAATTCTGCACAGTTTTGGTGTATAAAACATTTAGCCCAAAATCCTGAAAATATGATACTTTGACCAGTAGCCACTAAACGTGACCAATAAAATATTCCAGCCCATTTATCGCATCTAGTGCGTGCCTGGTGATGTGGCTCATTACTGAGCTGGCAGGCACCGGGTGGTCCATGCTTCTGGCATCCTATGGTCCATCCAATCCACCAATCCTTTTACTATTAGTTTTATTTTACCTGAGCTCCACTTTTTCTCCAGCTGTTGTTGAGACCTCTCAGTTTGATTGATGCTTACAAATAACAATCACATGACTGTTCATGAAGTGATTTTTTATATTTGATATATAACTCTATAATAGCATATAGTGCATCATTATTTTATTTTTTATAATGAACTCAAGCTGTTTTAAATGTTGAATACTTTTAGCAGTTAACCTGTGCTCTATTTCATAAAATGTATTCTGTTAAGCTCTTAAAAACAAGCATTACAAAATATATAGATTTTTCTAAAGTGCATTACCGGTTAAAAATATAACATTTTCTTTACTTATGTGGCGTTTTAAATATTTTAGTGGTTTGCTATTATATTAAACGTGTATAATGTTTGTTTTCAAACTGTACACACATACTTTTAGAAAATAAATAGCAAAAAAAAATTCACAATATTAAATAAAACTAAACTGCTTTTTACACGCTTTTATTTAAGTCACAATGTTTGTATGTTGTATCCTTCCTTCAAATCTTGAAACGTAAAATTAAACCACTTCTGATGGACCTAGAGATCTCAAAATTTTACCACAGATAGATCTTGGATGACAATGCATTGTATCAAAATTTCAGATCGATCGAATGTACCGTAATGAAATTAATCAATTTTTAGTTTATCTCTATTTATCACTATTTCGAATGTATAGTCGTCTGCTAGGGTTGACCTCCACGGCTCACTGGTTTCACTCTAGCCCTCGTAAATTCCCGTGTTTACATCAAGGGCAGGGGAAATCAGCGCGTTTCAGTCTGTAAATGTTTGTAAATAAAAGCGTGTCCTTTTTAAAAAAAGATTTTTTTACATTTTATTATTTTAAAGATTGAAAAGAAATTCACTGTCAGCTGCACAGATAGTTTATTATTAGCAAAAAGATATTTGATATGTTTGGTTTCTAATATTGTGTATACTTGTTGGACTGTCAGTCAAATAGATCTGTTGCCGTTATCAAAATTATTTGTCTAAAATTACAGTGATTTAAAGAGTTGATCATAAAGAAAAAAAAATTATCAAAATTTTTAAAATCGAGTGAAGGGTTCCTAAATAATAATAAATGATTACAATCACAGCTTACTAAAACAAAAATATGAATATTTTTTTAAAAACTGCAGTTAACAGCATTTACATGTCTTCATTGAAGCTAACTTTTAAATCTTATTTTGATTTTGGAACTGAGATTAGATGAGCCTCTTGATAATAATATACATTCTTTCTTTTTAATTCCAGAAATACTATTGAGTGATCCAAAAAATTCAAGGGAATTAACATGATAGTGACTCAGTCCTCACTTATCCCCCTTCAACCTTGGACTGCTGTTGTACTCATTTCTCTGACTTGATTTTATTTCACCTGACAGGATAAGTGGATAATTTACTTGATTAGAAGACTGGGACCCATCAGGCAAGGTAAGAAAGCAGGTGCTAGTCATTATGTTATGCCTCAAAGGCTTCTTTGTATGATTTCACTTTTTCTTTATGTACATAACAAAAACAAACTTGAGTTTTAAACATTCAGTGTTTGATAGGAACAAGTGAAACAATTTTAAAGGTGAATCCATATAAACTTCTTTTTTTTTCAACCAAAATTGTTCATTAGCTTTTTTTTAAAAACTATGCATTAAAAAATATAATAAAACAGGATGTCAAACCAGAAACAACACATGGAGATAATTTCATTTGTTAACACTTATTATTTGCAGTGTATATGACTGCTGCATGCAGCACAGTGTTCGTTATGAGTTTTAGACCCCCACATCTGTAATGCACTTCTTATTTTTAGACCTGAACTTTTGCCATATGAAATAATCTAGATAAAATAAATTTTGGCAAAAAAAACAAAAAAAAATAAAAATAAAAAATAAAAAATAAAATAAAACTTTTTTATTTAAAAAAAAATTAATAAATAAAAAATAAAAGCGTCAATCATGGTTAATTTTGACATATTCATGATGTAACTGATTTAGGAAATCTGCTGTGCATTACATTTGGGGCGAATCATTGCAGCATTTAATAAAACCTAAATCATGATTAAACCCAATTTGGCCATAAAAATTGTCTCCTTTCAACAGGAACATTAAATTTGTCAAACTTGATCTCCAAACTCAAAGGCTGAAGTAAAGTAAAAATTTTGGAAACAGCGCCGTTCGATCAACTAAGCATGAACGACTTCAGTTCCCCGAGCACAGATGAGCCCCTCATTGGCATCCCACGTGTGCACGTGGAAGGTCGTGAAAACTATGAGCGCAACCACAAAGCCTCCGACTGGTTCGCTCACAACAACAAACCCACCTCTGACGCCAAGCCTGATGCCCGTCTGCGGTCTGAAGCTGCCCGTGACAACGCTTTGAAAAATCGGGGCTCCATGAACGAGAACATGCAAGGGTACGCCAACCCCCCCGTTTCCCGGAGCCTCCACCCCAGGGGAGTGAAGCCAGAGGCACAGGAAATAGCGGCCGGGAACCAAGGGGATGGAATGAAAAATCTCATTGAGAACTATGGGAACCTTGAGGTTTCACCTCGGCCTGTACCAAAGGTAAGGACAGAACTATGGGAACCTTGAGGTTTCTCCTCGGCCTGTACCAAAGGTAAGGACAGAACTATGGGAACCTTGAGGTTTCACCTCTGCCTGTACCAAAGGTAAGGACAGAACTATGGGAACCTTGAGGTGTCACCTCGACCTGTACCAAAGGTAAGGACAGAACTATGGGAACCTTGAGGTTTCACCTCGGCCTGTACCAAAGGTAAGGACAGAACTATGGGAACCTTGAGGTGTCACCTTGACCGGTACCAAAGGTAAGGACAGAACTATGGGAACCTTGAGGTTTCACCTCGGCCTGTACCAAAGGTAAGGACAGAACTATGGGAACCTTGAGGTGTCACCTCGACCTGTACCAAAGGTAAGGACAGAACTATGGGAACCTTGAGGTTTCACCTCGGCCTGTACCAAAGGTAAGGACAGAACTATGGGAACCTTGAGGTGTCACCTTGACCGGTACCAAAGGTAAGGACAGAACTATGGGAACCTTGAGGTGTCACCTTGACCGGTACCAAAGGTAAGGACAGAACTATGGGAACCTTGAGACTTAGATGGATAAAGGATGTAGAGAAAGATTACAGCAACTGGGCATCCAATGTTGGAAAAAAAGACGTTGATTAGGACTGAGGGGAAGGGGGTGAAGCAGGTCCAAGCCCTACATGGGCTGTGGCGCCACAGGGATAGATGGATTAGACTTAGTTTTTGAAGAGGTACTTTTTCAGAAGTGCTCTACATATCACTTAGCAATATATAACATTGTCAAAACGTGCCTCTGAACTTGTCTTTGCTGCACAATTTATCACAGTCTTCATTATTTCTGGTGTGTAGGACAACATTTAGTTTCAGAATCTCATTTAAAAGGAAAAATTTGTTAAAGGTAAAAGGAGCTGACGCTGAAGAATACCTGCAGAGGCAGCAAGGGTCCACCAAAGTTCTCCTGGACCACTACAGCACTGCACCTATTCCTGCCAATGAACTTCCTCCTAAACACAGATTTGGAATAGGTGCTGAAGAGGTAAGGGCTCATTCAGTATTAGTTTCTCAGTTATTTTTACCAAAAATTAGTCAGTTATAGAAACAAGGAATAAATAAATAATTTTTTTGACTACTGAGCTGTAATTACGCTCATTATTTTCATTATACTCCGTTTTGGGGTAATTTTCCCCAGGTTCACAAACCGCTGAGTTAAACTTATGAAACTTTGTTCAAGATACCAGACGCTCTACCCATACACACCGTATATACATATACTCGTTCTAAAGCTGACCTTTTTTGGACACAATCTAGGGGAAAGGTTGGGGAGGTCGGCTTACATGCGGGTCATAGGTGATTTATGCATGTACATTGAATATCGGTGTTGTTATTGTAGATCATCAAGGTCCTTGTCTACATTCTACAAGATTCGACTGCTCTAACAGAAGCTATAACATATTAAATATCTGCACTTAGCTTATTTATTCATTTTATTTATTTTTGTGAATGTTTTAATTTGTTTTACAAATTTTGTTATCAACAACGAAATTTAATGTACGCACTGTTTACCAAAGAAAAAAAATACCGGTTACTCTTGCCTAACAAAGAGCACAAAGACAAAGATAGGTAGTACAAAGTATAAGGAAATACAAAGAAAAGTATTATACAAGGTAAACAATCACAATGACAGATTTAGCTTGTAGTTTTAAAAAAAAATATGTATCATTTTGTTTACGCTGCCCTATTATTTTTTGACGTCGGCTTACGAGCGGGTTACACACTTTTTATACTAATCTCTTCCAAAAGGGGGGGGGGAGTTGGCTTATGAACGAACAGGCTTTAGATGGAGTATGTATGGTATATAATAAATATACCACTGTACTATCTGCACCAATATGTAATCAATATTTCTTTTGGTTACTATGTAAAATGTGTTATTTGACCCCAGTAAATGTCCCTGCTACCATTTGTTACTGTCTTTCTGGTGTGATGGATGTTGAAATGTCCCTGCTACCATTTGTTACTGTCTTTCTGGTGTGATGGATGTTGAAATGTCCCTGCTACCATTTTTTACTGTCTTTCTGGTGTGATGGATGTTGAAATGTCCCTGCTACTATTTGTTACTGTCTTTCTGGTGTGATGGATGTTGAAATGTCCCTGCTACCATTTTTTACTGTCTTTCTGGTGTGATGGATGTTGAAATGTCACTGCTACCATTTTTTACTGTCTTTCTGTTGTGATGGATGTTGAAATGTCCCTGCTACCATTTTTTACTGTCTTTCTGGTGTGATGGATGTTGAAATGTCACTGCTACCATTTTTTACTGTCTTTCTGGTGTGATGGATGTTGAAATGTCACTGCTACCATTTTTTACTGTCTTTCTGGTGTGATGGATGTTGAAATGTCCCTGCTACTATTTGTTACTGTCTTTCTGGTGTGATGGATGTTGAAATGTCCCTGCTACCATTTGTTGCTGTCTTTCTGGTGTGATGGATGTTGAAATGTCCCTGCTACTATTTTTTACTGTCTTTCTGGTGTGATGGATGTTGAAATGTCCCTGCTACCATTTGTTACTGTCTTTCTGGTGTGATGGATGTTGAAATGTCCCTGCTACCATTTGTTACTGTCTTTCTGGTGTGATGGATGTTGAAATGTCCCTGCTACCATTTGTTACTGTCTTTCTGGTGTGATGGATGTTGAAATGTCCCTGCTACCATTTGTTACTGTCTTCTGGTGTGATGGATGTTGAAATGACCCTGCTACTATTTTTTACTGTCTTTCTGGTGTGATGGATGTTGAAATGGTTAAATTCAATCTTTTGGTCCCTTGTGAAATGAACATTTGAAAAATTTGAAACAGTTGGTCATTATAATTTATGCTACGAGAATTTATGCTAAGAGCTTATGCTTATGAATAACAACTCCAACAGATTGCAGAGAAGCACAAAGGTGAGCGCATGGGGCCCTTGATGAGGCTTGAGGGCACCAAGACACCCAGGGAGCCCAAGCAAGGGCGCTTACACCAAGAGTCTACGGGCAGGTTAGTGAACGCATCATGTCTGACATGGGGGATGAATGACGCATAGCACTGTGAGGAAAGCATGAAACATAGCAAACAATATTTAGCTTTGTATTAAATCTAGACAAGTTGTTAATGGCCCTCATCATCATCATCATTTGTCCATTGAGTTCCTTGTGGAACATAGGGCCTCTGTCAAAGCTCGCCACTCTACACGGTCCCTTGCCAGTCGCTTCAATTCTTCCCAGTCCTTCCAGCCTCGTCCAACATGCTCCGTCTCCATGTACGCTTGGGTCTTCCTCGTTGTCGTTTGCCCTGGGGGTTCCAATCTAAGGCCTGCCTAGCCCTGCTGTTATCTTTCCTGAGGGTGTGTCCAATCCATCTCCACTTTCTTTCCATGATTTGTTGTTTACTGTTCTTTGTCCACACCTCTCCCACAGCTTGGAGTTTTCGACCTTATCGAACCATTTTATTTTCAGAATATTTCTGAGGCATCTGTTAACAAAGGTGTGGAGTCTATTTTTTGTTGTCTCTGTCGTCCGCCATGTTTCGGAACCATAGAGTAGGACCGTTTTAACATTGGTGTTAAAGATCCTTACTTTTGTTTTGACAGAGATATGTGTAGATCTCCAGAACTGTTTCAGATTGGCAAAGGCCTGTCGCGCCAAATTTATTCTTCGTTCGATGTCCTCATCTGTTCCCCCTGATACACTGACCACACTCCCAAGGTATACAAAGTTGTTTACTTGCTCCAGGTTACGGTTTTCTACTTGGATGACTCCATCTTGTAGGAAGTTTATTTTCAAAAATTTTGTTTTTTGAATGTTTATATTGAGTCCTACTCTTTTCCCAGTCTCACTCAAGGCCGTGATTTTGTCTTGCATGTCTTGAAGTCTGTTGGACAGAATGGCCAAGTCATCCGCAAACTCCAAATCTTCTAGTTTTTGCATTAGGTTCCACTGGATTCCTTTTCCTGAGCTTGCATAAGGTTCTTTTGTGACCCAGTCTAACACAAGAAGGAACAGAAGTGGTGAAAGGAGGCATCCTTGTTTGACTCCAGTTGTGACATGGAATTCATCTGTTAGTCTACCATTATGTACTACTTGGCAGGTGAAGTTTTTGTACAGATTTCAGATGATGTTAGTTATTTTGTTTGGTACTCCGTAGTGCCTCATTATTGACCATATAGTTTCTCTATTTATGCTATCAAAGGCCTTTTCAAAGTCCACAAATGTGGCATAGAATGGAGATTGCCATTCAATAGATTGTTCTATAATTATCCGGAGTGTTGCTATTTGGTCAATGCATGATCTTCCTTTTCTGAACCCAGCTTGTTTTTCTCTCAGGAGATCATCGCAGGCATCTTTTATTCTGTTTAGTATTGTTCTGCTAAAGACCTTGCTTGGTACTGAGTGATAGTAGAGTAATTCCTAGCCATTTCTCACATTGTGACAGATCCCCATTCTTTTGAATTTTAATCAGTAAGCCCCTTTTCCATTCTGCAGGAGGGGTTTCAGTTGACCAATTTTTGTTGAAGATACTGTGCCATATGTTTCTGTCTACAGTAACTAACTTCATGTGCTGCCATATGTTTCTGTCTACAGTAACTAACTTCATGTGCTGCCATATGTTTCTGTCTACGGTAACTAACTTCATGTGCTGCCATATGTTTCTGTCTACAGTAACTAACTTCATGTGCTGCCATCTGTTTCTGTCTACAGTAACTAACTTCATGTGCGTCCATATGTTTCTGTCTACCGTAACTAACTTCATGTGCTGCCATCTGTTTCTGTCTACAGTAACTAACTTCATGTGCTGCCATCTGTTTCTGTCTACAGTAACTAACTTCATGTGCTGCCATCTGTTTCTGTCTACAGTAACTAACTTCATGTGCTGCCATCTGTTTCTGTCTACAGTAACTAACTTCATGTGCTGCCATCTGTTTCTGTCTACAGTAACTAACTTCATGTGCTGCCATCTGTTTCTGTCTACAGTAACTAACTTCATGTGCTGCCATCTGTTTCTGTCTACAGTAACTAACTTCATGTGCTGCCATCTGTTTCTGTCTACAGTAACTAACTTCATGTGCTGCCATCTGTTTCTGTCTACAGTAACTAACTTCATGTGCTGCCATCTGTTTCTGTCTACAGTAACTAACTTCATGTGCTGCCATATGTTTCTGTCTACAGTAACTAACTTCATGTGCTGCCATATGTTTCTGTCTACAGTAACTAACTTCATGTGCTGCCATATGTTTCTGTCTACAGTAACTAACTTCATGTGCTGCCATATGTTTCTGTCTACAGTAACTAACTTCATGTGCTGCCATATGTTTCTGTCTACAGTAACTAACTTCATGTGCTGCCATATGTTTCTGTCTACAGTAACTAACTTCATGTGCTGCCATATGTTTCTGTCTACAGTAACTAACTTCATGTGCTGCCATATGTTTCTGTCTACAGTAACTAACTTCATGTGCTGCCATATGTTTCTGTCTACAGTAACTAACTTCATGTGCTGCCATCTGTTTCTGTCTACAGTAACTAACTTCATGTGCTGCCATATGTTTCTGTCTACAGTAACTAACTTCATGTGCTGCCATCTGTTTCTGTCTACAGTAACTAACTTCATGTGCTGCCATATGTTTCTGTCTACAGTAACTAACTTCATGTGCTGCCATCTGTTTCTGTCTACAGTAACTAACTTCATGTGCTGCCATATGTTTCTGTCTACAGTAACTAACTTCATGTGCTGCCATATGTTTCTGTCTACAGTAACTAACTTCATGTGCTGCCATATGTTTCTGTCTACAGTAACTAACTTCATGTGCTGCCATCTGTTTCTGTCTACAGTAACTAACTTCATGTGCTGCCATATGTTTCTGTCTACAGTAACTAACTTCATGTGCTGCCATATGTTTCTGTCTACAGTAACTAACTTCATGTGCTGCCATCTGTTTCTGTCTACAGTAACTAACTTCATGTGCTGCCATATGTTTCTGTCTACAGTAACTAACTTCATGTGCTGCCATATGTTTCTGTCTACAGTAACTAACTTCATGTGCTGCCATATGTTTCTGTCTACAGTAACTAACTTCATGTGCTGCCATCTGTTTCTGTCTACAGTAACTAACTTCATGTGCTGCCATATGTTTCTGTCTACAGTAACTAACTTCATGTGCTGCCATATGTTTCTGTCTACAGTAACTAACTTCATGTGCTGCCATATGTTTCTGTCTACAGTAACTAACTTCATGTGCTGCCATATGTTTCTGTCTACAGTAACTAACTTCATGTGCTGCCATATGTTTCTGTCTACAGTAACTAACTTCATGTGCTGCCATATGTTTCTGTCTACAGTAACTAACTTCATGTGCTGCCATATGTTTCTGTCTACAGTAACTAACTTCATGTGCTGCCATATGTTTCTGTCTACAGTAACTAACTTCATGTGCTGCCATATGTTTCTGTCTACAGTAACTAACTTCATGTGCTGCCATATGTTTCTGTCTACAGTAACTAACTTCATGTGCTGCCATATGTTTCTGTCTACAGTAACTAACTTCATGTGCTGCCATCTGTTTCTGTCTACAGTAACTAACTTCATGTGCTGCCATCTGTTTCTGTCTACAGTAACTAACTTCATGTGCTGCCATATGTTTCTGTCTACAGTAACTAACTTCATGTGCTGCCATATGTTTCTGTCTACAGTAACTAACTTCATGTGCTGCCATATGTTTCTGTCTACAGTAACTAACTTCATGTGCTGCCATATGTTTCTGTCTACAGTAACTAACTTCATGTGCTGCCATATGTTTCTGTCTACAGTAACTAACTTCATGTGCTGCCATATGTTTCTGTCTACAGTAACTAACTTCATGTGCTGCCATATGTTTCTGTCTACAGTAACTAACTTCATGTGCTGCCATATGTTTCTGTCTACAGTAACTAACTTCATGTGCTGCCATATGTTTCTGTCTACAGTAACTAACTTCATGTGCTGCCATATGTTTCTGTCTACAGTAACTAACTTCATGTGCTGCCATCTGTTTCTGTCTACAGTAACTAACTTCATGTGCTGCCATCTGTTTCTGTCTACAGTAACTAACTTCATGTGCTGCCATCTGTTTCTGTCTACAGTAACTAACTTCATGTGCTGCCATATGTTTCTGTCTACAGTAACTAACTTCATGTGCTGCCATATGTTTCTGTCTACAGTAACTAACTTCATGTGCTGCCATATGTTTCTGTCTACAGTAACTAACTTCATGTGCTGCCATTGTTTCTGTCTACAGTAACTAACTTCATGTGCTGCCACCTGTTTCTGTCTACAGTAACTAACTTCATGTGCTGCCACCTGTTTCTGTCTACAGTAACTAACTTCATGTGCTGCCATGTTTCTGTCTACAGTAACTAACTTCATGTGCTGCCACCTGTTTCTGTCTACAGTAACTAACTTCATGTGCTGCCACCTGTTTCTGTCTACAGTAACTAACTTCATGTGCTGCCATGTTTCTGTCTACAGTAACTAACTTTATGTGCTGCCACCTGTTTCTGTCAACAGTAACTAACTTCATGTGCTGCCATATGTTTCTGTCAACAGTAACTAACTTCATGTGCTGCCATATGTTTCTGTCAACAGTAACTAACTTCATGTGCTGCCATCTGTTTCTGTCTACAGTAACTAACTTCATGTGCTGCCATCTGTTTCTGTCTACAGTAACTAACTTCATGTGCTGCCATCTGTTTCTGTCTACAGTAACTAACATCATGTGCTGCCATCTGTTTCTGTCTACAGTAACTAACTTCATGTGCTGCCATCTGTTTCTGTCTACAGTAACTAACTTTATGTGCTGCCACCTGTTTCTGTCTACAGTAACTAACTTCATGTGCTGCCATCTGTTTCTGTCTACAGTAACTAACTTCATGTGCTGCCATCTGTTTCTGTCTACAGTAACTAACTTCATGTGCTGCCATCTGTTTCTGTCTACAGTAACTAACTTCATGTGCTGCCATTGTTTCTGTCTACAGTAACTAACTTTCATGTGCTGCCACCTGTTTCTGTCAACAGTAACTAACTTCATGTGCTGCCATATGTTTCTGTCAACAGTAACTAACTTCATGTGCTGCCATATGTTTCTGTCAACAGTAACTAACTTCATGTGCTGCCATCTGTTTCTGTCTACAGTAACTAACTTCATGTGCTGCCATCTGTTTCTGTCTACAGTAACTAACTTCATGTGCTGCCATCTGTTTCTGTCTACAGTAACTAACATCATGTGCTGCCATCTGTTTCTGTCTACAGTAACTAACTTCATGTGCTGCCATCTGTTTCTGTCTACAGTAACTAACTTCATGTGCTGCCATCTGTTTCTGTCTACAGTAACTAACTTCATGTGCTGCCATCTGTTTCTGTCTACAGTAACTAACTTCATGTGCTGCCATCTGTTTCTGTCTACAGTAACTAACTTCATGTGCTGCCATCTGTTTCTGTCTACAGTAACTAACTTCATGTGCTGCCATCTGTTTCTGTCTACAGTAACTAACTTCATGTGCTGCCATCTGTTTCTGTCTACAGTAACTAACTTCATGTGCTGCCATATGTTTCTGTCTACAGTAACTAACTTCATGTGCTGCCATATGTTTCTGTCTACAGTAACTAACTTCATGTGCTGCCATATGTTTCTGTCTACAGTAACTAACTTCATGTGCTGCCATATGTTTCTGTCTACAGTAACTAACTTCATGTGCTGCCATATGTTTCTGTCTACAGTAACTAACTTCATGTGCTGCCATATGTTTCTGTCTACAGTAACTAACTTCATGTGCTGCCATATGTTTCTGTCTACAGTAACTAACTTCATGTGCTGCCATATGTTTCTGTCTACAGTAACTAACTTCATGTGCTGCCATATGTTTCTGTCTACAGTAACTAACTTCATGTGCTGCCATATGTTTCTGTCTACAGTAACTAACTTCATGTGCTGCCATATGTTTCTGTCTACAGTAACTAACTTCATGTGCTGCCATATGTTTCTGTCTACAGTAACTAACTTCATGTGCTGCCATATGTTTCTGTCTACAGTAACTAACTTCATGTGCTGCCATATGTTTCTGTCTACAGTAACTAACTTCATGTGCTGCCATATGTTTCTGTCTACAGTAACTAACTTCATGTGCTGCCATATGTTTCTGTCTACAGTAACTAACTTCATGTGCTGCCATATGTTTCTGTCTACAGTAACTAACTTCATGTGCTGCCATATGTTTCTGTCTACAGTAACTAACTTCATGTGCTGCCATATGTTTCTGTCTACAGTAACTAACTTCATGTGCTGCCATATGTTTCTGTCTACAGTAACTAACTTCATGTGCTGCCATATGTTTCTGTCTACAGTAACTAACTTCATGTGCTGCCATATGTTTCTGTCTACAGTAACTAACTTCATGTGCTGCCATATGTTTCTGTCTACAGTAACTAACTTCATGTGCTGCCATATGTTTCTGTCTACAGTAACTAACTTCATGTGCTGCCATATGTTTCTGTCTACAGTAACTAACTTCATGTGCTGCCATATGTTTCTGTCTACAGTAACTAACTTCATGTGCTGCCATATGTTTCTGTCTACAGTAACTAACTTCATGTGCTGCCATATGTTTCTGTCTACAGTAACTAACTTCATGTGCTGCCATATGTTTCTGTCTACAGTAACTAACTTCATGTGCTGCCATATGTTTCTGTCTACAGTAACTAACTTCATGTGCTGCCATATGTTTCTGTCTACAGTAACTAACTTCATGTGCTGCCATATGTTTCTGTCTACAGTAACTAACTTCATGTGCTGCCATATGTTTCTGTCTACAGTAACTAACTTCATGTGCTGCCATATGTTTCTGTCTACAGTAACTAACTTCATGTGCTGCCATATGTTTCTGTCTACAGTAACTAACTTCATGTGCTGCCATATGTTTCTGTCTACAGTAACTAACTTCATGTGCTGCCATATGTTTCTGTCTACAGTAACTAACTTCATGTGCTGCCATATGTTTCTGTCTACAGTAACTAACTTCATGTGCTGCCATATGTTTCTGTCTACAGTAACTAACTTCATGTGCTGCCATATGTTTCTGTCTACAGTAACTAACTTCATGTGCTGCCATATGTTTCTGTCTACAGTAACTAACTTCATGTGCTGCCATATGTTTCTGTCTACAGTAACTAACTTCATGTGCTGCCATATGTTTCTGTCTACAGTAACTAACTTCATGTGCTGCCATATGTTTCTGTCTACAGTAACTAACTTCATGTGCTGCCATATGTTTCTGTCTACAGTAACTAACTTCATGTGCTGCCATATGTTTCTGTCTACAGTAACTAACTTCATGTGCTGCCATATGTTTCTGTCTACAGTAACTAACTTCATGTGCTGCCATATGTTTCTGTCTACAGTAACTAACTTCATGTGCTGCCATCTGTTTCTGTCTACAGTAACTAACTTCATGTGCTGCCATATGTTTCTGTCTACAGTAACTAACTTCATGTGCTGCCATATGTTTCTGTCTACAGTAACTAACTTCATGTGCTGCCATCTGTTTCTGTCTACAGTAACTAACTTCATGTGCTGCCATTGTTTCTGTCTACAGTAACTAACTTCATGTGCTGCCATCTGTTTCTGTCTACAGTAACTAACTTCATGTGCTGCCATATGTTTCTGTCTACAGTAACTAACTTCATGTGCTGCCATATGTTTCTGTCAACAGTAACTAACTTCATGTGCTGCCATCTGTTTCTGTCTACAGTAACTAACTTCATGTGCTGCCATATGTTTCTGTCTACAGTAACTAACTTCATGTGCTGCCATCTGTTTCTGTCTACAGTAACTAACTTCATGTGCTGCCATCTGTTTCTGTCTACAGTAACTAACTTCATGTGCTGCCATCTGTTTCTGTCTACAGTAACTAACTTCATGTGCTGCCATATGTTTCTGTCTACAGTAACTAACTTCATGTGCTGCCATATGTTTCTGTCTACAGTAACTAACTTCATGTGCTGCCATATGTTTCTGTCTACAGTAACTAACTTCATGTGCTGCCATCTGTTTCTGTCTACAGTAACTAACTTCATGTGCTGCCATCTGTTTCTGTCTACAGTAACTAACTTCATGTGCTGCCATCTGTTTCTGTCTACAGTAACTAACTTCATGTGCTGCCATCTGTTTCTGTCTACAGTAACTAACTTCATGTGCTGCCATCTGTTTCTGTCTACAGTAACTAACTTCATGTGCTGCCATCTGTTTCTGTCTACAGTAACTAACTTCATGTGCTGCCATCTGTTTCTGTCTACAGTAACTAACTTCATGTGCTGCCATCTGTTTCTGTCTACAGTAACTAACTTCATGTGCTGCCATCTGTTTCTGTCTACAGTAACTAACTTCATGTGCTGCCATCTGTTTCTGTCTACAGTAACTAACTTCATGTGCTGCCATCTGTTTCTGTCTACAGTAACTAACTTCATGTGCTGCCATCTGTTTCTGTCTACAGTAACTAACTTCATGTGCTGCCATCTGTTTCTGTCTACAGTAACTAACTTCATGTGCTGCCATCTGTTTCTGTCTACAGTAACTAACTTCATGTGCTGCCATCTGTTTCTGTCTACAGTAACTAACTTCATGTGCTGCCACCTGTTTCTGTCTACAGTAACTAACTTTATGTGCTGCCATCTGTTTCTGTCTACAGTAACTAACTTTATGTGCTGCCACCTGTTTCTGTCAACAGTAACTAACTTTGTATATGTACTCATTGGGCTCAGCAAGTATCTACCAAATGTGTAATGTTTCTTTAAAATAAAAACTTCAATAACTGTTGAGAAGCTAAGCTGTGTCAGGACAATCATGTCACACGACAGAAACACAACCAGTTGAAGTAGTAGGATGGGATAATCCAATCAAAATATACTTTTAAAATTTATTCAATTAAAGTTAATGAGGATGTTTTTTTACAAAAGATTTGGTGGACTGGGAACTACATGATTATTATGGGTCACTTGGGAATAGTCCAGACCTACGGACACAAGCTCACTCCCAAAAAAACATATGCATTGTGTTTAATATTATCTTTTAGTAAAAATATACATCATTATGTCCAATGGGAAAGATGTAAAAGATCTAGAATATTCATTGAGTAACCAATAAATAATTTACTGTTTGTTAACACTGATAGAAAAGAGAAAAAAATTGGAAACTAAATGTGGATTATATTTTTTATTTAGTGGTTGGGATGAGGATCCACCCCAGCACCGCATGCGTCCTGAAGGTGAAGGAATCGCCCATAAGAACAGCGCAGACTCCATCAATGAGATCATCCTTCAGAACAATAACGACGTGCCACAGAAGAAGACCCCCAAAGTGCTTAAACACATGACTGTATCTGAGAACACGTAAGTCGTCACAATTATACTTGGAGCGCTTTCTTACGGAGTCACAGCTCCATTACTTTCACGTTTATGAAACAAGCAGAAGGCTCACGGAATCAGAGGTCAACAACTTCCTGTTTGATCTTTCTGACATTTTATCTGGTCTTGTATTTCAGGCGTAAGACTCCCCCGAACCGAGTCCGCTTGGACGGCGTCCTCAATATGGAGAAAGCCAGGAATCAAGAGGAGATGTCCGCCATCATGCACGGCAGCCCAGTCCATCAGCAGCGACCAGACAGTGCCAAGAAACATTTGCCCCACCTGCAGAGGTCTGAACTGTGGTAGGGTCAACCTCGTGGTGAAATGCGAGGGGTAGGGATGGTAGGGGGTTTATTGAAATGTTAACGTTTGGAAGCCATGTTAAACAAAATCTTTGTGCCTGCTCCAATATAAATTGATCTGCTTAATAACCAACACAAACAACGAATTATTGGTTCACAAATGAGATGGAATCACAGGTTGAACTGAAAGTCGTTTAAATAGGTAGTGATTTATCCCAGAGCATTTCTGTAGTTATATCCCCAAGTGCCACAGACTACTAAAAAAAATATAAACAATGTTTTCATGTAGGAGGTTTAGTAAGTAGAAAATATATTTTCTTCGCCATGATTATAATTTCACATAAAAGTGTTCTATTAGTTTCAGAATTTTGGAGAAGTGAAATGTGCTCAGGTATTATGTGAAGACCAAATTAAAGAAATTATTTTATTTGTGGCATTTGAGGTCATGATCAATTAGTTATGGCCACTGCCATTCTTGAAAAAAAGGCACTTTTTTTTTAGTCACCCCAATTTTTTTCCACCTTATGTACTTAATTGGTATAGCTTATCTAGAAATATAATATTTATGGATATTTAAATCTAACATGTATGTTACTAATGACAATGCCTCAAGATATTTCTTGACCTTTCTGAAGGGATGCACAATGTTGTTAACAAAGTCACTGAGCATTCGGTACTTAAAATTTGTTCAAGTATATAATCAAAAGTAATAAAAATTTCAGCAAAACTCCAATATTTATAGGGCAATGTTTACATTTAAATTTACCAAATCTTATGAACTAATACAGTGGCTCCCAACAATTTTTACTTCTCACTAAGCTCTTGTCTAAGCTTTTCATTGGTGAGTAAATTCCAACCTCCTCTGTTTAGACATTTACCTTCTTGTAAATGAACGCACAAGATCCATCAAAATGCTATTTAATCATAAAATTTTCAACAATTATATTCATCCCACTTTCTGCCAAGATAGACTGCATTCTAAAACAAATTTCTTAAAGTAGAAGAGATGGAGAAGCGCTTTTAAACATTTACAAGAAAAGTTTAAGGAAATCTGCTTAAACTTTCAAGCTTGTTAAAATGTATTTTTAATTGCAAAACTTTATTTTAATTATTATGTTGATTACAATGAATTGATATTTTTTATGGTCTCCTGTATCTTTATGACATTATTACATCTGGTCTTTTTTTATGTATTAGATATGAAACATAATTAATTTTAATTTTACAAACTAAATTTAAGTCATATTTGTTGGAAATGTATGCAGTGTCAGATCATGTCTGCAAACACTCAAATATTTTTCTTTCAAAGTCTAACACAGTAGAAACACATTGATTAGTTAATGAAATTAGATCTGTGGAGAAAAATAAGAAGAAACTGGGGAAAAATAAAACCATGTAATTAAAAAGTGATGTGTTGGTCTAAAAATGTAACTTATCTAATGAAAAAGAAAGTCTCCCTTATTTAAGAAACATATGAATATAAGATTTACAATACATTGTTAAGGGCCCAAAAAGTATTGTGAATGGACAGTAAACAATTTTTTTTAAAATGTACACAAATTGTCATTAATTTGCTGTTATTGTGTTGTAGGACTTCAATTTTGTTCAACATCACGTTCTTTATCTTCAAATATTTATGGAATCATCATTTAACAGAGTAGTTGATGAAAGTCCCCGAAAATACATGCAAACCATTCCAAGGGGAGACAATTACATACATTTTTATTTCCTTTTGATTTTTGAGAGGATTTTGAAAGCAAATTTACAATAATTGTAACTTATCATTTCAAGGGTGAAAGAAAGCTTTTTCAACAATGCCTTGGAATATTTTTTCCTCAAACATACATTTTTATAGAAAATAACTACTGACCAAAAACAACATCTCATTCAGAACAAAGACAACAGGTCTTTTCAAATGGTGCTGCTGACATTCTTAAAACTTACAATCCTTGCTTTGTTGGGTACTGATTTTCTGCTATCTTCCATTTGATCAATGATCAAGTCACTGTACAAGTTATGCTGTATGTAAATTATTTAAACTTATTTAAGATTAATTATTTTTTTAAAACTTGAATACAAAGAATCAAAATTGACTCAGTGGAAAAGGTGTTGATGAGATACTTAAAACCTTATGTGTATTTAAAAATACAACTTCATTTTATACCAAATATTGTTGTAATAATTTCTTGCCATCACCATGCTGCAGCATGTATTTATTTATTTATGTTTATGGTTTGAGTTTTTGTTGTTGTTGTAGTTGCTTTGGTTAATCAGTGTCTGCTTTCTTTTGTTTTTATAGTCAGCCTGGGATCAAAGATTAACTAGTGTACTCACGAGTTTATAGCTCCCGGTCATTTTTTTTAACCAATACAAAACACCATAATCATATCTTAAGGCTTTTTTTATAAAGGTAATTGTTTCCTTGTAATACGCATATACACTTTAAATAGCAAATTGTGCCTGTTTTAAGGATTAATCTTAAATTTTTTAGAACTTTTTTTGTCAAATGTGTAAGTGATTTTACAAATTTTTGTTTTCTTTTAAATTTTTTAAATGAAAGAAATAATATTTTTCTTTCTGATGACCTGTAAACCTGATTTTTATTCATGATTGTTCTTAATGCTTAAAATATAACTTCAAGATAATTTCAATCAAACTCCTGTATCAATAATATCAGGGGATAAAAAAAAATTTGATTTGAAAATTTTTTAAAAGGGAAATCAACATTTTAATTGTTTTAAATTTACATGTGCAACCATGCTGGCAGATTTTATCCCATTTTGAAATAAAATTTCAGTCTTTAGGAACCTACTAAAATATATATTTTTTTATGTATGTGACAAATTTCTGACCATGAAATGTGCCTGAAAGACTTGTACACGTTATCTGTGACATTCGTTTGTTTCATGTGTGAGGGATAACACGCGCTTGGTCAGCACATGTGAACATAATTATGTTTTATTCATAATGATGTCATGAGAGCCTGGATCAAATGAACAAGCTGTGTAAAGCACAAGAGTTTAAACGGTTTCATTTGAAGATTTGCCTTTTGTTTTTTATTCAAGAATGTATTTTGATTCCCTAAATGACTTGGGTGTTAACAACTTTTTACATTTGTCACTTTTCTTCTCTCTACCAAAATGTACTTAATGGACGTAAGAACTTGTCTGATTAGTGGGGATGAAGATCTCAAACTTATTTAGGTCAACAAGTCGGCATGAGGTTTCGGCTTGTTTTTTTATTTTATTTTGTTTTAAATAACTGGAACACCAAGGGCAGTCATTCCAGATAACTAAATTAGTATTGCCAGCAGTTACTTCAGCCTTTTAACTTGTATACCTCATTGCGTATTGATAAGAGGTAAGAAACTCATTTACAATCTCATTCATATTGTGTTTTTCAATGTTTGTTTTACAAGTTGATTAAAAGTTCCAATAAAATTGTTTCAGTGCTTGTGTAGCTGTGTCCATCTACTCTATAACAAAGGTTGTGACTTCGATTGTTTATTGTTTTTTTTGGTTATGTTTGTGACTACAGGCACAACAGCTGGAAGATGTGACCACTTTGACCAGTCGCTGTTTGTTGATATTCCAAGCTAAAACAAATTCTAAATGTACTCACAAATAAACTCAATAGAAAATGGGTCTTGTATGTTTTTCATTATTTTTTATTTTAACAAAATGAGAGCAGGCTGAAATGAAATTTTTTTTTAAATTTTGTCCAAAATATTACATGCCCAGCATGAAACATTAAATTTGTATTAAATATCCCCACTAGAAATTTTTTTATTTTTAGTTGTATGCAATGGACCCTATAAGGTTAGTTTATCCCTGTGCTAAGATGGCAGTTTTTTAAAACTTGAGTGCTGTGTCTAATCTTTGTCAGTTTAGTTAAAAGGTAACCCCAAAGGGTCATAAGCTTACACATTAAATAAACAAATTCAAAGAACTGATTATTTTTAACAAGGCAGTGAGGCAAGACTTCTTTTAACTGGGCAGAGTTAGGGAGGACTTTTTTTTTAAAATTCCCCCAAATGTGAGTTTTCTATGAGTCTAATTCGCCACCTTACTTTACATTCAATGTTCTTTTTAAGCTACGTGGCATCGCATCTATTTTACTGAAGCCGCTGCCGCGCAGCTATTTGACCGAAGCCGCGCAACTGTTAAGAATTACCGCACAAAACATGAATAACATGTGCGTTTGAGGGATGTACATTTTCGCACACAAAAGACATGATGCTGTAAACCTTTGCACAGGAGCTTATTATTTTTCACAAAACCAATAAAACTTAGAGGGAGCATTGGATACAATTTAAACATTTGTTTAATTTAATTTATCCATAAATCAATGAAAACAAATAATGAAAGTAAGTGAAACGATTTGTGGCATTTGTTTTTTAACCAGTAACGTAACTGGGAATTCAATTGCTTTAAAAAAATTCTTCAATATACCAGAGAACTGTTAATGATTCCAGGTCCATAGAGTAGGACATTAGGTTAAGCTCCACTTAGAGATAACCAGCATTGGATGAGTAATAAAATTATTTTTTTCTGACTTCTCTTAACATTGTGTTAATTATTACTGTTCATTTTAAGTTTGTGTTTGTTCAAAATCATTAAATTTATGACTGAACACATTTTTGTCTTCAATGTTTTGTCTCTTAATTATGATATTTATTTTTTTAAAAAGTTTTTCTTCTCTGAACTATGTGTTAAATGCCTTCCACCTTCTTGATGGTTGTTTGAGGATACATGTTTGGGCAGCTCTGCTATCCTTAAAAAAATAAATACAGTGAGAGCCATTCTTTAGACATCTCTTGGGCACACATTTTCCTAGAGCTCATCTCCCAAGGAGACATCTACCAGGGAAATCTTTTCCTAGAGCTCATCTTCTCCCAAGGAGGCATCTACCAGGGCACACATTTTCCTATAATATTTGATTCAGAGCAAAGGTTCACACATTGCTAATATATATATATCTGATTTATTTTTCCATTTCTTGAAATTAATAGAAGTGTCTCTTTCGCCCACCCACTGGTGCCTCAGCCGTTTTATATACATAATGGGACGGCGATTTCACTGCTTATATTGTTCTATTTAATCATTTTGTTTTTTTGGGCCGTCCATGAATGACGTCGCGCGATTTTGGCCGATTCAACCCTCCTCCCCTTGGCAGACTTCATTACGAAAACTTAGACCCCCCTACAATATGACTTAACAAAGCTTTGACCCCCCCCACGTAAATGCCGTTATTTTTAAAAATTGAAAATTAGAATGTTTCAAATTACTTTAAAAAATTTAAATCTGTATTCACTGAAAGTCTGCATTCTAATATCGTAACACGTGTGAAGCCATTGAAAATGAATTAAATAAATTGTAAGCAATCAAATATTTAAGTGAAACTATTATTTAAAGAAGCGCATTTCGATGTGACGTCACATTTCTTAAACACCCCCCTCACAGTCGTCACAAATGCGTTACCCCCCTCCCCTCCCCCACCCTTGGGCGCGTGACGTCATGTAAGTACGACCCCAAAGAGTAAAACCAATATCTTTTGACTCTTGCTTACAATTAATTATTCCAACGTAGCGAATTTGTACGTACGCATAGGGGAAGGGGTCCCGAAAATGTACGGGGTGCAACAGGGGGGGAGGGGGGCTACGAAAATACGACGTTTTGTTCGTACGTAATTTATGGATGGCCCCTAAGGGACATAAAGAATAGAAATACACGTATCATGTATTCTTTTTTATTTAAATCTCAAAGTTTTCAATGATTGTTATATATCGTCTATTATTCTTATATAATTTAAATGCTATGTAGGTTGCTATATAATATTACTTATATAGGTTTTAAAAATGCTTGCTCACAATAGTGCCACAAATCGACGCAAAACAAACAACTTCATTCAGTATTTCTTTATTATAATTTATTGTTTTCTTTAAATTTCAACTTTGACAATTTTCAATTTTGACAATTTTCAATTGTAACATTTTCTTAATTTATTTTAGAGATAAAATGTAGAGAAAGAAAAAATTTTGATTTCTTGCCTAATCGTTTAAAGTTTTGCATTCCATATTCCATAATAATAAATTTACTTCTTGCGTAGGTCAAGGAACACTTTCTGGCGTTTAAGTGCTTGGTCTTACTTTACATGGATCTGAAATATTGTATTCGCTTTCATTAAATCAGGATCAAAGATATATAATATTGATTGATTCCATTTCGTTTACTGACAATATTTGAACTTAATCTGTTGACACATTTTTAAAATTAAATTTCTCAAGTGATTTAAAATCAGATTGCTTCCCACGAGTAGGACCGTTTGAGTAAGTCGTACTGTGTTAGTGGGTAGTAAGTCGTACTGTGTTAGTGGGTAGTAAGTCGTACTGTGTTAGTGGGTAGTAAGTCGTACTGTGTTAGTGGGTAGTAAGTCGTACTGTGTTAGTGGGTAGTAAGTCGTACTGTGTTAGTGGGTAGTAAGTCGTACTGTGTTAGTGGGTAGTAAGTCGTTCTGTGTTAGTGGGTAGTAAGTCGTACTGTGTTAGTGGGTAGTAAGTCGTACTGTGTTAGTGGGTAGTAAGTCGTACTGTGTTAGTGGGTAGTAAGTCGTACTGTGTTAGTGGGTAGTAAGTCGTACTGTGTTAGTGGGTAGTAAGTCGTACTGTGTTAGTGGGTAGTAAGTCGTACTGTGTTAGTGGGTAGTAAGTCGTACTGTGTTAGTGGGTAGTAAGTCGTACTGTGTTAGTGGGTAGTAAGTCGTACTGTGTTAGTGGGTAGTAAGTCGTACTGTGTTAGTGGGTAGTAAGTCGTACTGTGTTAGTGGGTAGTAACATAATGAAAATCTTAGCCTCTTCACCTCCTTTATGTTTCATGTCGCGTGACGTCATATATGTCTGGGTTTAACACCAAAAACGAAAAAGAAAGACCTATTAGAACCGGGACCTTATTAGTTCACTGACACAGGTGCCTTCATTTCAATGGACCTACCACTTTAATTTTCAGGTACTAGAAAAATAACCGTGTTTAGTAGCGTAATTCGAAAATGCATTTCAAAAAAAAATAATTGAAAAACACGTCACTTAATTACTTAATAATAATAATAATAAATATCCTCATAGGAACGCATTTAAAACTGTTCGTGTATACATTTAAGTCTCCGATATTAAACACAACGACATTCTCCGATAAAATCCAATTTTGTTGTTTTATTTTGAGTCTCACGCTGTCTTAGCCTCGCTCGTGGCTGTGATTTTCTATTGCACGTATTTTAGTCATCGGGATAGTTTAGCTATGTCATCTGCAAATTCCCAATCTTCTAAACTTTTGAGCTAGTGTCCACTGTATTCCTCTTTCTGGAGTTGCGTAGGTCTCTCATGTGACCCAATCCAGCACTAAGTGTAACAGAATTCGGTTTTAACAACTTCAGTTAGAGGATTGGTGGGGGCATAGCAAGAATAATATGTGCATTTATAAAAACTTTTGACAAAATTGAGCTCTATTTATTCGTTTTAAGATTGGTTCCAAGGGCCACATATAGAATGGATGGGGCCCTAAGCTATTTGAGTTATGGGTTCCCTTTTGGAGTCCAGATATTCTATGTCAGTGCCAATATGATAAATAATAAATTCCAGGGAGCCCCCAAGAAGGTTGGGGCCCTAAACTATAGCTTGTTTAGTGAATAGGTAAATCCAGCCCTGTCGATTCCCATTCCAAGAGACTTTCGTGTCTCTTTGCTTAGTAAAAGTGCCACTCCATTTATGCATGCCTTCTTTTTTTTTAATCCTCTGAGAATGGCATAATTTCGCCTGCTTTTAGCCTAATTATCCAAAGTTGTTCCACCGCACCTCGCTTTGGCCCATGATCTAT
This sequence comes from Ampullaceana balthica, assembly GCA_944989445.1. Classification (NCBI taxonomy): domain Eukaryota; kingdom Metazoa; phylum Mollusca; class Gastropoda; family Lymnaeidae; genus Ampullaceana; species Ampullaceana balthica. The sequence goes on along the minus strand of CALYLW010000508.1, from coordinate 219,989 downwards.
AGTTCATAATTTGACATCTCTTTAGCAACTTCGGCGAATCTACCCTGTTCTTTCAGGGTTCGGACATTACATATACCCAAGGAAAATAGTGAATTTTGTATGAAGACATTTGTCTTTGTCATAGGCTTGAGTATAGTGTGGTCCTGTGGGATTCTTTTGACTTTCCCCACATAGGTATCCTTTGTGGAGCACTACTCTCGCCTCTGACTTTGTTTAGTGGGTTTAATATTTTCTTTTGGTTTCTGTAACAATAAGTTTTCCCGTGGACTGTTTGTTGGCCTATCGCGCAACCTAAGATCTAGGAAGGAAGTGGAGGAGAGATTTACTATTTTGAATGATCTCAGGTTTTCAGGTGATGAGAGACTGTAATAGTTGAGGGCATTGCTACTATTAGTAAAGATGTAAAAAAAGAAAAAAAAAGAAGAAGAGTTGTACACCATTTTCAGACATATTCGCAACATATTCTTGTATAGGGTAGTAATTTCATATGATCTTGTTGCAGTGTCATTAAACCGAGATCAGTGGTGGCATTCTAGTATAATTTATACCCTCCATCATACCATACGTACACACTATCGTCATGCATTGATGTTGCTTTTGCATTTATACCGAGAAATATTCCTTTTCAATGTTTACATCTAGGTTCAGTGGTCACTAGGAAGCCACCATCAAGGTTGGGTAAATGTAGATCTTTCAGGAGAAGTCCAGGACTTCAGTTGAAGATCAGATGCCAGATATCGGTTACCTCAGGGCAAGAAGTCATGACACGCACACATAAAATTTTAATCTAAGTAACAGACTGATATACTTACCGACAAGTGAATGAAATATAACGCAAACGTTTAAGAACTTACCTCTCATATTAGCCATATTGCATCTCCGAATAGCCCTTGTAGCTTCTGCTTGTACGTGGTGCCTAGTAAGTTCACCAGCTCTACGGTCTGTTATATTAGATCCCTCACAACGACAAGAGAGCTGTTTGTTTGACAAAAACCAATATCAATATCAAAAGGCGTGTTTAATGTTAAAGTTATGCTAAACAAATCTTTTTGAGCTGAATGCGCCTAATCAATATGGACTTTAAAATATAGAGCACATATCTCATTCTTGGCAGTGTATGGCACACCACCCCGCCCCAGCTGATTTTTATTTGATAACAGAGGAATGGAGCAAGCCAAAAAAAATGTATTATAACAAGGACAATAATATCAGTAAAGGGGATCTTTGGGGGAAATTTTGAACGGCCTCTTATTCCTCTCTCAATATAATCAACTAGAGGTTGTAGGGCGCCTATGGTGCCCACTTTTTTCAAAAGCCCAAGTAACTTAACCTTGTTTGATAAATACGAAATATTAAACTTCTGAAATGTACACAAAGTATTTTATAATTGTTTGGGTAATTGACGTCATATAATATTTTATGGCGAGAAACATCACATGCTCTGTTAATCTCGAAACCAAAATGATACTTTTATTTTTGAACTGCTATGGACTGTTGTACTATGTCCTTCAGCGTTACGGAATGAGACAGAATGAGTGACCTGTGCTTTTATTTTATTTACTAGGTTGTGTTGCGACGCCATACGCCTGCGGCGCCCACTTTTTAGGGCACCTACGGCGCCCACCTTTTTAAAAAGCCAAACTAACTTGTCCTTGTATGATTAATACTTAATATTAAACTTCCTTAAATGTACACAAAGTATTTTATAATAAGGGTTGCAGGGCGTCTACGGCGCCCTCTTTTTTTCTCCCAAAAGCCCAAGTAACTTATTCTTGTATGATAAATACGAAATATTCCTGAAATGTTCACAAATTTAGGTATTTATAAAATTATTTGTTTACAGTGCTAATCACCACACGTTTTTTTAACTGCACGTCCCATCTGTCCTGTCCGTGACGCTACTAATTTTAGAAAGCAGCGCACCAAATTACTGCAACAAAAAATAACTCTATTAGTCAGTCAACACTGTTTACAACACAAATGCTGACGTCAAAGGTTCGTGCGTTGTTTGGTTAATGTTAATCTGGAAACCAAAATGATTATGATTTTTAAGTCAATATTTTCAATTTTAAAAAAAGCAGAGTGATGTCCCTTAGCGTTAGGCGTGATACATAATTGAAGGCGTTTATCAATATACATAACTATTAACTAGTTTGTGCTGTGGAGCCGCTGCCGAAAATTCAATGAAACCTCCTTTTATATAGCAAAATGCCAACACAAAGTTCCAACACAAAGTGACAACACAAAGTGACAACACAAAATGCCAACACAAAATGCCAACACAAAGTGACAACACAAAATGCCAACACAAAGTGACAACACAAAGTGACAACACAAAGTGACAACACAAAGTGACAACATAAAGTGACAACATAAAGTGCCAACACAAAGTGACAACATAAAGTGACAACACAATGTGACAACACAAAATGCCAACACAAAATGCCAACACAAAATGCCAAATGCCAACACAAAATGCCAAATGCCAACACAAAATGCCAACACAAAATGCCAAATGCCAACACAAAATGCCAAATGCCAACACAAAATGCCAAATGCCAACACAAAATGCCAAATGCCAACACAAAATGCCAAATGCCAACACAAAGTGCCAAATGCCAACACAAAGTGTCAACACAAAGTGACAACACAAAGTGACAACACAAAGTGACAACACAAAGTGACAACACAAAGTGACAACACAAAGTGCCAGCGAAGTGGCTTATTTAAGGCATTAATATTTTAGTCGCGTGCCAGCTGATGAGGATCTGCGTGCCATCCGTGGCACGCGTAGCATGGGTTCGCCATCACTTCTCTATACTCCACATTGCTCTGCGCACACTCTTCACTACTCTGTAAACACTCCACATTGCTCTGTGCGCGCACTTCTGCTCTGAAAAATTCTCCTTTCTATTGATAAGCTATGCGTTGTGCTAAAATAACAAACACGGTGGTGAACTTTTATTTTCTCCCACAAAAATTAGACATGACATTGTTGAGTTTATCATTGATAAGACTAACAAACCCCCTGCCTATATACAACAAAACCCCTGCCTATATACAACAAAACACCTGCCTATACACAACAAAAACCCTGTTCTTACTCAGAAAATCCATGCTATTAACAACCCAACCACTGTCTTTATACAACGATCCCCTGCCTATATACACAAGTACAAGCAACTCTATTTAATGTAGCACTTTAATTATGGGACGATCTGTACAGATAAAACTTTTTAAAAAAATCAAGCCATATCAAGTAAATAGGCGATTTTTAATTTTTTTTTGTCACGCCCCTGAGATTGTGTCAACCGGTGCGTGGTGTGCAAACTTACCGCGCTCCTCTAGCTACACCACAGGAAAAAACAGTATTTAAAAAAACACCTGTTACTGTTACAATTATGCTTTGGTCTTGTGTTTTTGAGTAATTATTTTGTATTGTATTGAAAATTTACAGGGAATTTACATTCGGGAGTGGATTTATTTTACAGCTAGAGGAGACTTTTATTTAATTTAAGGAAAGAAAAGAACACATTTTCTTCTCCAGGGAATTTTTTAAAAATGAATCCACTGGGTGAGACTCTATTTGCGAGAGTGTTTATTTTATCATTTTGATCAGGGAGGGAAAGGTCTGAGAAGGGGAAAAATCCATCATCATAAATTTGGTATATTATGCTTGCATTGTCTCACGCTGTTTCGTAACCATGTGTTTTCCCCATCTCTGTTAAATATAGCGAGTGACATAACTAAGTTAATATCGTGGATGTCGGACAACACTTTTTTTGTTTAGCGGTGGGGGTGAGGCGGACCTTAATAAGTTATAAGAAACGTGGTTGGCAAGTGAGAAAACTTTTGTCGTGTCAATCAATGTTCTCTTTAAGCTGCGCGGCTTCGTGGCCGCGCAGATATCTGACCGACGCCACGCATCAGTTTAGAATTACCGCGCAGCAAATTTGGTGTTTTTTTTTGCACAACACAAATGGTTACTGTGGAATTTTGCACACGAGCTTTTTAACAATGCACACGGAACAATAAACCATAGAGGTGTTGGTGTCCATATGTTATCAGAAGCTTCATGCAATTCTCAGAACGAATGATGTTGTTAGCTTGCCGAAGGTCTGATGAAAAGTACAGGACAAACCTCGGAAAATTTTCAGTCATTGCAAGTGGCCTGCTTCAAAATTGCCAAACTGGGCAGGTTAAAGAAGACAAAGCCGTTGAGCAAAAATAATAAAATGTCCAAAAGGCAACCGATATTTTAGAGAACAGCTATGTCAATTTCATGAACGTGCTTGAAATGAGTCGAAAAATTTTGATTAAAAAGTAAGCTTTAGTTATCTGCATAGTGGTTACTCCTCTGCAACATTTGTACACGTAATTTAAAATAAAAGTTCTAAAGAATTATTAACAATTTAAAAAAGAAAATGAAGATTAATTTTATCTGCGCCGAACGTATCAGCCTCAGTGTAGTCCCCTGTCTATATAATAATCGGTAAAAAGTGTCAGTTACGAGGAGCGAAAATTGTTCATGAACAAGTTACAGGACGTTACAAATAGGCCTCCGAAAAGGACTCTTACTCTACGAATTATTAATGCACCCCCACCCCCCTCCCTGATTGGTCACAAGCACCTTATAAGCACACTCACACTCATATTTGTCAATGTAATAATTCAGTAATCTTTCAAAGACACAACATCAATTCCATTTTGCGTCGCATTTTTGTCTAAATATTTTAAAGAAAAATTATCACGCCATTCCCAAAAATAAACACTACGCATATTTTTGGAAATAATCTTTAAAAATAAGAAAACCCGTAAAAAACCAAGTTTTTGACTATAAATCCTTTATGTACGAGAAGTATTTAAAAGAATGTTAATTATAATACGCAGCGCCAGACCATCCAGAAATACTAAAATTGCAGTTGTGTCGTAAAACATGTTTAATATAATGCGCACCGATCAGGAATATGTTTATAAAAAGAGCTGTCAATAAAATACGCACCTTATTGCGCGACAGAAAGGTTGTTCAATATAATACGCACCGCGACGCTCTATCTCAAAAAATAGCATGATACATAGGAATAAATAAAATAATCTAAAAAATCAATAATTTAATTACGGTACATGCGATCGATCTGAAATTTTGATACATTGTTTTTATCATCGGTACGAAACTGCCTGCAAAATTTCAGCTCGCTATCTTGCGAGCAAGTGGGTTAAAAATCGATCAAAAGTTTTGGCGACAAGGTCGGTCGGTCGGCCGCAGACACCACCAGTTAATATAAAGGATTTAAAAACAACAGCAAATAAGGTTTACACCCTAACACCGAACACTGTTTAAAATCGGTATTTTTAGTTAAAAATCTGATTATATTTTGAAAAATTTATGAAATATATTTTACTACATAATTTGGCAACAATTTACGTAGAAATTAACATACATTCAAATCATTCGTTCACATATTTTTCTATTAACTGGAGCATAAGTGATACGGTTTTGCGGCCTGTTTAAAATGTTCTAAACAAAAACTTGAAATAAATTAACATTTATTTTCAACCATATGAGTCAAATAAAACGAAAATTTAGGATACTGGTACATTTAATACAGGAAACAAAACTTATTTCAGCCTTAAAAAAAATATTTTAAAAAAAAGCATTCTAGAGAAAAAAAGCTTTCACAAAATTCTCATCGCATGAAAGAAAGAAATGAAAGAAAGAAATGAAAGCAAAGTGACATTTCATTAAACAATTATAACCCCTGTACAATTTCCATAATGTTTATTTCAATGTTAACTGCCAGAAAAGTAAATAAAAAAACAACTAAGACTTTTAAATAATAAAATTACTTTAAAAATAGAAAACGATACTTCTTATGTAGTCATTAAAAACAAGGGTAAAATTAAGTTTTCCGTTCAAGATTCAAGTTTAAAGAAGGGCTCTTTAGTGAAGTAGGAAATATCCTTAAGATAGAGAACTTAATATTTTATTTTGTTTTTATGTTAATAAATATTAATCATCAGGTGTACAGTGGCAGAGTCTGTTCTACGTGGGCTAGGATAACACTTTTGTGTGTGTGTTTCTGTCTTCTAATAGAATTCAGACAGAGGCCCCCCACTTTTTTTTCAATTTAAGAACAAAAAGTGACACCTTGGCGGACTATCTTTTGCGGGTTCGAATCCATGTGAAGGCAAGGATTTGTCCCCGGGGCCTAGGGCGTCCCTGAGTCACCCAGCTCCGAATGGGTACCTAACACTAATTAGGCGGCTGGGTAATGCGTGGAACCCACGAAGCCGTGGCATGTGAACGCTGCGTCACTTGCCAACGGATCATCTGTCATGGTCTGTGGACGCAATTATCTTCTGCATAGAAGGAGCGTCTGTATAGATAAGATAAGATAAGATACTATTTCTGGCATCGCGTGTGTATAGAAATCTATCACTTTATGACATGTATATAAACTTACGCTGTAAGTTTCTTTCCGCTCAGTCTGTCCTGTATAGACCTCATACGCATTTCTAGTTATATATTGGCAGTAAGGAAAGTCGCAGGCTTTTTTGCAAAAGTAATGGCTGAAGAAAAGAATATCAAGAGTTAAGTAAAATAATTTAATTAATGAGTGAGGTAAATGAATGAAATGAAAACATGTTTTTATATCTTACAATTTTTAAAAGGACTGTCGAATTTATTAGAAGTCTTTTGTTCCAGCTGCTGTAGAACCGAAAAATTACATCCCATGAATTATTCCACTTCCATTACTTCTCTTAAAACTATTCTCTTTTTTTTAAAGTGTTGGGACAATCTCGTAGTTAACTTTCATCTTTCATGCGTGCAGCACTTTTTTAAAAAGCGATAAATTTTCAAGTATACATTCCCTCCCCACCCACCCACAAACACACACCTACACCCACACACACCCACACACCCATACAACCACACATACATACACACACCCACATACACACACCCACACATACACACACACAAACACACACACACACACCCATACACCCACAACCACCCACCCACATACACACACACACCCACCCACCCACACACACACAACCACCCACCCACCCACCCACACATCCACACACACTCCCACTAACACACACACACCCACCCACCCACATACACACACCCACCCACCCACCCACACACACCCACATACACCGCCACACACACACCAACACACACCCACACATATCCACACACACACCCACACACTCACCCACACACACACCCACACACACACAACCCACACACTCCCCATCACCCACCCAAACACACACCCACACACAGACACACATACACACACCCACACACCGACATAAACCCACCCCCACACACACTCACACACACATAAAAACATTTCTCGTTGTACTTCTTGCTCTAAAGATAGAACCACGTCTTCTGAATTTTTCCCAAATATATTTTTTCTTCTTCTAACTCAGCGTTCAGTTGATATCTTCAACTCTATAACAGCGTTCTGTATTAGCAGATTTCTATGTTCCATGAAATGTGTTTGCATTAATTTTTAAAAAAAAGACAGGTTCCCATAAATTGAGATAGAAAATAAAAAGATTGCATTGAGCTGAGAAAAACTCCAGCATCTGATCCCGTTTTACTGGTTACTTCTACAGATGTCAATTTTTCCAAGACGCTTGAAATTTTAAAGTATGTCTTTTTCGAAATTATTTATGCTAATGTGTTGTTTATTAACGGATAAATTTGAATATTTTCATGTTCTTGCCATAAATCGTAATAATTTTCAATAAAATAGAAGAATTCAAATTATTTACACATTACTTAAATTGGATAGGTGTACAATTTGTGACGAATAACCGTATTTGAATGAAAAGCACAAATTATGTGTGCTACTTAAATGCAGTGTTTCTCAAATAGTGGGGCGCGCGAGGCTCCGTAAAGCTCATTTGGACAGTTATGCAGAGGTGTACTTATAACAATTTTATAGACAAATGATACTATTTACAGTAGCGCGGGGGTGCGAAATATTTTTTTTCATAAAAAGGGTGGGGGCATGACAGAAAATAATTGAGAAACACTGCTTTAATGCAATAAAAACAAGAAAAAAATAATTTTTAGTAAGTTACCTTACAATAATTTTCTGAAAACTGAAAGTGTAATATAAATTACAACTTGCAAGTTAAACACAATATTTCAATCACAATGCCATGTAGGTACTTGTTAGCGCATCATTTTGCACATGTCGAAATTCCACATAAAAAATATCGTGGCGATGTTAATAGCACATATTATTCGGCTCAGCGGTGATGAGTTGTTGTTTATTGTGGGCAGTTTTCCAAACAAATTGATACCTTTTTTTGAGCGATTTAAAAATTTTGAAAGGTTTTGCGTTAGCTATAAAAACCAACATGTAATCAAACAAATGTTGCGCGAATCTGTTAATTAAGACTCAAAATTATGAATATTTTTTCACCTTGGTTTCCCCCCTTCAAAAGAAAAAGGGCGGTTGTCGGAAATGGATTTACTTTTTAAATGCCCACAAATGCCGCCCTCTACATGTGTGCCACCCGGGGCTATCCGCCCCCAGCTACGCCACTGGGTTGGGGGCGCAAATGTAGTTTTTTTCTTATATAAAAACTGATGTATCACTAATTCTCCGATTTCCCGTGTAGGTAGAAACATGAAACTTTGGGAAGTTGTTGAGTACCCTCATGCGATGGTTACTGGCGAGAAAGATATAAATGTATCAATCACTAGGGCCCAAATGTAGCCTTTTCCTTTTATGAGCTTTATAAAACTGAATCATCATTAAATCTCTAACTTCCCTTGTAGGTAGGTGCATGAAACATTGAGAAGTTGTTGATTACTCTCTCGAAATGGTATCAGGCGAAATTATATTTTAATTATCGCTCACTGGGGGCCGAGGACCCGATTGTATTTTTTTCTTCTTTTTCATATATAAAACTGACTCATCACGCTTTCTCCAACTTACCCTGTAAGTAGAAGCCTGAAACTTTGGGAAGTTGTTGAGTACATTCCAGCGATGTTAATAGGCTAAAATTAATTTAATTTATCACTAACTAGGGGCCCCGGGCCCAAATGTATGTTTTATTCTAATATGAGGTAAATAAAACAGACTCATCATTAAATCTTTAACTTCCCGTGTAGTTAGGTTGTGTCATTTTTTACTTTTGTTTTCCGCAGGACCACGACAAACAGACAAGACGGTGAAGTTAGATATTTATTATATCCATCATGATCCAGATTGAAATCAATTGGTGTTACGTGGGTTCACAACGCTAACTGAAATCCTAATTTTCCGCTGCGACGTTAGTTTTGTTAGTAGGGCTGTTAAAGATTAATTTAAATTTAATCGTTAACTTTTGAAAAATGAACGATTAATTAATCGTTAATTTCGATTAAAGTCAAAAATTGAAATGTATGGTGTTATAAGTAACATTTATTAAAATACTGTTCGAAAATCGAAATAACACTGGAATGTCTTCTTTATATGACATCTTTTAACCAACAATGCAAACAGACAAGTGTATTACATCATTTGGTTCAAGTGATGAGCAGTTCTTATTGACAATATAACCAGCCGAGCTGAACAATCGTTCACATAGCTTTAGATTGTCTCAGCTGAAGTTTCCGATACTGAAGTGGATGTTTGGTATGCAGGTGATATGTAACAGAAATGTTAGAACAATGGTAAATGCATAAAATAAAAACAGGGTATTAGTAGGCCTGACAGGACGTAACACAACAGCGAACGTTTCGGCAAAGAGCCTTCTTCAACGGACAAATAGTACACAAATGAAACGAATAAAACGAAATAATAGAAAAAAACACTTAGCTGCGGTGAAATCCAAGTAGTCCAGTAAAGATAAAGCAAGGAGAGAAAAGTAAGAGCTTAAATAGGAAAGGAAAGGGTGGGTGTGGCCAATCAATCAGCTTGTCAGTGCGAACACAACGTTGATCCCATGTGGTGTAAGAGTCCCATATTCATGGATTAGTCTATTCTCCAGACTGACCCGGCCGGGTGTGTTTGTACAAGAAACCAAGGCGGTGACAGACATGTCATCGACGCCCATGTGGTCCCGTCCATTGAAGTGTCGGGAGACAGGACACTGTTTGTCTTGTTTAATGGCCCGTACATGTTCCGCGATACGGCAAGAGAGTAACCTCCCCGTTTCACCAATGTACTTCAAAGGACAGCGCTTACACACAATGGTGTAGACCACATTGCGGCTAGTACAAAGATAGCCATTCCTAATCTTGAATGTCCCCTTAGGGAAGACAATCTGGTCCGTCTGGGTAACAAAGGGACATGTCTTGCAGCGATTACGACCACATGGCTTAGTGCCCAGATGGGAGGACGGAATAAGCAGACGGCTACGAACCAATAGGTCTCGCAGATTTTTGTCCCTCCTGAATACAATGAGGGGTGGGGTGGAAAATATGTTGTTTGTCTCAGGGTCCGCGAGGAGGATGGTGCGATTTTTCACAAATATTTCCTTTGCTCTGATGTTGTGGGGATGGTATGTGAGCACCAATTTGCTCCTTTCATTACTATCACTGGAGCGTGATACAAAGGCGTCGGCACGAGTGAAGTTTTTAACTCGCTGAAGTGCAGATTGAAGTATAGCTTCAGGGTAAGACCTTTGTCTAAAAAACTCCACCATTTCCAACGCCTTTTCCAAAAAGTCCTCATTAGATTGACACAGCCTACGGAGGCGAAGGAGTTGTGAAAATGGAATAGAATCCTTACAGGATTTGGGATGAGACGAGGGATAGAGTAGGTAAGAGTGACTGTCCGTAGGTTTGAAGTAGGCCGAAGTGAGGAGGTGGTTCTTCTGGAGAGTTACAGTAATGTCCAGGAAATTAACCGATAGTTCGGAAATCGTGTGAGTGAACTTAATGGAGGGGTGAAAAGAATCAACAAAGCTGATGAACGTGTCAAGTTCACTCCTCTCCATATGAGTGACCCCAATGCCGTCATCAATGTATCTTTTATAAAATTCGGGGAGGCGACCAGTGTATTCTTGTTCCACTCTGTGCTCGAAATGGCCCATGAACAAGCATGCATAGCTGGGTCCCATTTTAGTCCCCATGGCGACCCCACTGATTTGGTCAAAGAACTGGCCATTGAACTCAAACGAGTTGAGGGTTAAGACCAATTCCGCCAAGCGTAGTAAGGCATGTGTAGGTATATTGGGGTGAGGTTGTCTGTCCAAAAAGTATTGTACAGCCAGAAGGCCATCGTTGTGGGGAATGGATGTATAGAGGGAACATACATCAAGGAGGAACAGATAGTTCTTTACGTTTGGATTGATGCTCAGAGAGTCGAATGTCCGTAAGGCATGGTTGGTGTCCTTAATGTACGTAGGGAGGGATGCCACTATCGGTTGGAAGACACTATCCAAGAATTCAGAAATGTGTTCTGTTGGACAAGAACATGCAGAGACAATAGGTCTACCAGGGTTACCATCCTTGTGAATTTTAGGAAGGAGATAAAAGGATGGCTTGCCCAGGTCACTGTCAAAAATGTGCATCCTGGACGCTGATTGAGGTAGAGCGCATTCTGTTATCAACTCATCGATGGTCTTTTTAACCACCGTGTTGTTTTTCATGATGGGATCTGTGGCTCTCTGTTGGTAGAACTGGGTGTCCTCCAGTTGTCTCTGAGCTTCCTTAATATACAACTCCTTATCCCATACAACTACGGCCCCGCCTTTGTCGGCCGGTTTGATGACAATGTCTTTACGGCTGCGCAATAAAGACAAGGCTTTCGACTCAACTTTAGAAAGGTTGGATTTACGGAGTCGAGGAAACAAAAGGTTTTTAATATCATTCTCTGTGCTTTTGATATATAAGTCCAGAGCCTTGGATTGACCAGGCGGTGGTGTCCAAGTAGATTTCCTTTGTTTTTTGAATGGGAATAACTCATCATCGGGAAGCGTGTTGTTTTTCCCGGCAAAATGGAACTGAAGTCTGAGAGCGCGGAAAAAACGTTGAGAATCGCTCTGTAGTTGAAAACGGTCGCAAGAAGGTGTAAGAGGAATGAATTTAAGACCCTTAGATAGAAGGGATCTTTCATTCTCTGAGAGTGGTAAATCTGGGGGTATGCAAATTACTAAATTCTTGTTGGTGGTGGTCTGTTGAGGTATAACTTGAGGAGGTTTAAGTTTACCAAGCTTCTTCTTTTTGTTAGTTGATAGAAACAGATATAAATCCCGGTTGAGTTGGTGGATAATGACTCTAATGAAGTTAAGTGCCAAGTGGTTATCACTTAACTTGGATCTCATACGGTCTTCAAGTCTGTATATCTGGGTGCTGAGATAAGCGATATACCGTTTGTGAGAGTGTACGAGAAGACGCATGCGTTGAAAAGCAACTTTTCTCTCAAGTGATAAAAGTTGAGATTTATCCTTAGAATTAAATGAAGCAGATGCCGGGTTAAAATTGCTGTTAAAGCCTTTGGGTATTAATTGGAGGCGAATGCAATTATTAAGAAAGTTGAGATGAACAGTGTATCTGGTTTTTTTAAAGAGGTTAAAAGCCAGGTCTTTGCAATCGTTACCTAAGTCAGGTGTTAATAAACTGAACGCAGTTAAAATAAAGGATCTCAGTTGGTTCATAGTACTTTTGATAGAAGGCATAGTGGTCAAGTAAAAGGAAGGGCTAAAGGAGAAGTGAGAGGAATATAGGAATGAACAACAAAACGAAAATAAAACAAAACACAAACACAAAGTAGCAGTCAAAAAGTAAAAATGGTAGCAACGTTCCCTTTAAGCAGCGCGGCTGCGCAGATATTTGACCGACGCAACGCAGGAGTTTAGAATCACCGTGCAGCAAATGTTGTAAAATATTGTAAAAAAATAGACGTTGTGCATCTTTGCACACGAGTTTTTTTAAAACTTTGCACATGGACCAACGAAGCTTAGACTTAGAGGGAACATTGCATGGTAGGCAAACGATTTCTCTCAATGGACACAATAACCTTTCTTTATCAACATTTTTAACATTCACGTCAGCCCATAGTGTAAAACCAAAATGTTCGGTATATATTATATATATATATGTTACGGCCAAAGCCTGAAATCGGCCACTTCGCGAAATGGCTAGCGTCGATTGGCAAAAGCCCGAAGAAATAAGTCATGAGCAGATTGAGGTTTGACTAGTAAGATTTCATACTTAAAATTGATTGTTAATTACAAAGGTTAGCGAAATCAGGGACTGTTCGTTGGCTGGCACATGTTACATTATTACATGTTACGAGGGCTAGACTAAGTGACGACCACATGACCCCATGTGTAGGCAAGACTTATGGGCAAGGTAAATAAAGGGGGTGGGCAGAGAGAATGTGCGTACCTTTATCTGACCACATTGCCTTTTTATTGTCCGATTACATCGGATCGAGATGGGGGTGGCGGTGGATAGGATTGGAAGGACTTTCTACGTCAGAAAACGGTGCACATACCACAATCATGGATTCGCATTGAAAATTAACAGGTTGTCAGTGTATAAAATTTTGAATCAACCTATCATAAATTCAACATTAAAAATAAATATTCCATACTGTTTTTAGTTTTTAATAGATAATTATAGTATATTACATTATTTTTTATACCAAAAATAAACATTTAAAAAAATCATTTACAAAGAATAAACTATTTTAAGGTTTTAAAACAAAAGGGTCGAAACGTGCTGTAATCGAATCGGCATGGATTTGTTCATCTGCTGATTTAGCACTTTCCAGTACAGAACAACGTGTCGTAGCTAACAAGAAATATGTTAATAGCCTCAGTAAACTTAGTATTGTGTTATCACACCCCACGGCACATGCTATACGTGCCCTATGACTTATCTTTTCAACTGGAAACGTTGATTGGGACGTTATAAATTCGAGTAATACAGTACTCACACTGAAATAGGGCCGGCTTTAAGCATAGCAAACTAGGCAGCCGCCTAGGGCCTCCGATTAGTCTAATAATTAGTGGGGGTCCTCCACAAGAATCTTTCCATAATATTTTTTTTATTTTTATATTACATTTAGGGCCACCAAATTCACTTCGCAAAGAGCCTCCAATTCCCTAACTCCGGTCCTGACTGAAACCTTTGTGTCAAAAAAATAAGAACTAGTCACAATGTCTGGACCTTCTCCGAAAAGGAAAGACTAACGCAATAATATCGTCACAGATTGGCACCCTTTTCCTACCCCGTACATGCCAAACACACCAGAAGCGATTGATGTGCCGCTAACCGGGCATTATTCCTTAACACATCGGGCTTTGGCCAAGGTTACCCAGCCACTTCGCGAATTGGCCGGCCAAAGCCCGAATTACAATTGTTAGTTGTAAGTACTTCGGGCTTTGGCCAGACACGTCGGTCACTTCGCGAATTGGCCGGCCAATTCGCGAAGTGGCCCGACATCGGGCTTTGGCCGTAACATATATATATATATATATATATATATATATATATATATATATATATATATATATATATATATATAGTGGTACCTCGAGATACAAATGCTTCAAAAAACGAAAAATTCAAGACACGAAAGCCACTCGAAGAATATTTTGTTCCAAGATAGTAACAATAAAAAAAACGTAAAATACCAAGTTTTTCATTTTAAATCCTTTATGTACGAGACGTAAGTAAAAGAATCTTCACTATAATACGCAGCGCAAGACCATCCAAAAATACAAAATTGTAGTGATGTATCGTAAAACGTGTTTAATATAATGCTCACCGATCAGGAATATGTTTATAAAAAGTGTTGTCAATAAAAAACGCACCTTACTGCGCGACAGGAATGTTCGTTCAATATAATACGCTCCGCGACACTCTATCTCAAAATTTAACATGATACATAGAAATAAATAAAATAATCTAAAAATTCAATATTTTAATGACAGTACATGCGATCGATCTGAAATTTTAAAACATCGTTTTTATCATCGACAAGAGTCTGCCTGCAAAATTTCAGCTTACTAGCTTACGAGGAAGTGGGTTAAAAATCAATCCAAAATTTTGGTGACAAGCAAACAAGCAAGCAATGGTTCAAACATACAGACACCACGAGTTAATATAAAGGATTTAATTAAAAAAACCCGTAAAAAACCTAGTTTTTGACTATAAATCCTTTATGTACGAGACGTAACTAAAAGAATGTTCATTATAATACGCAGCGGAAGACCATCCAAAAATACAAAATTGCAGTTATATCGTAAAACATGTTTAATATAATGCGCACCGATCAGGAATATATTTATAAAAAGAGTTGTCAAAAAAATACGCACCTTATTGCGCAACAGGAAGGTTGTTCAATATAATACGCACCGCGACGCTCTATCTCAAAAAATAGCATGATACATAGGAATAAATAAAATAATCTAAAAAATCAATAATTTAATTACGGTACATGCGATCGATCTGAAATTTGGATACTTCGTTTTTTATCAGCGGCACAAAACTGCATGCACATTTTCAGCTTGCTAGCTTACGAGGAAGTGGGTTAAAAATCGATAAAAAGTTTTTGCGACAAGCAAGCATGCAAGCAGACACCACGAGTTAATATAAAGGATTTTATTTTAAAAAACCCGTAAAAAACCTAGTTTTTGACTATAAATCCTTTATGTATGAGACGTAACTAAAAGAATGTTCAAGACCATCCAAAAATACAAAATTGTAGTTGTGTCCTAAAACATGTTTAATATAATGCGCACCGATCAGGAATATGTTTATAAAAAGAGTTGTCAATAAAATACGCACCTTATTGCGCGACAGAAATGTTCGTTCAATATAATTCGCACCGCGACGCTCTATCTCAAAAAATAGCATGATACATAGGAATAAATAAAATAATCTAAAAAATCAATATTTTAATTACGGTACATGCGATCGATCTAAAATGTTGATATATTGTTTTTATTATCGGTACGAAATTGCCTGCAAAATTTCAGCTCGCTAGCTTACGAGCAAGTGGGTTAAAAATCGATCCAAAGTTTTGGCGACAAGTAAGGACGCAAGCAGACACCACCAGTTAATATAAAGGATTTTAAAAATGGAAGATACTAAAAAAAATTCCAAGATACGAAAAACGCGCAGCTGACAAAACTGGGCCTCACGTGACTGAAAATGTTCATACAGGTCGTGTTGTTGCGCTCTTCAAGGTCATTTGCCTGATTGATTTCAGAAACATTGTAAAGAGCATAAAAAAACAAGGTTCTTTGGATGAATATGTTGCTAAGAGACCATTAGTAGGCGAAGATGTTGGTGAAAGTGAGGCGGAGAAAATAAAAGGTGAAACAGAAAATTTGAAATTGCGAAACAAAAAGAATTTTTTTAAATTTTAAAAAGAAATAAAATTACAAAAGTTTACATATGTTTTTAAGTACGTATGTTTAGTATACAGTTGTACTAAATGTAAGTGTTTATTTAGCATTAATTCATGCAAAGTTTGTACGAAGAAATATTTAATCAATATGTATATTATATAGAGAGCCAATGAAGTGAATACAGTATCGGAGAAATATGGTCATGTTTTTGCCCTAAGTACTAGCCTGGTTGCCAAATTTATAATTCTCGTTAGTTTTTCTATTTTATTGTTTAGGCGAACCTGAAAGAAGAGAATTTAAAAAATCAAGTCAGAGATAACAAGAGCACAGACTAGAGTTTTTGTTGCATTGTTAGGTAGTGACGATTAAGCTGATCTGTCGGACACGGTGTAGGCAGAGCAACAGATGTGAGTGATGAAGTTATTAGTAGAAATGTTTTCAGAAATAATGTAGCCAAGATTTGTAGTCGATGTTGTGAACCTTATATCAGAACTTGCTACCTCAATAAATGTATGAAGATAAAAAAAACCTGTAATTTATTATTTCACAAGAGGAATGCTTTGGTCTTGTCATGATTCAGCTTGAGCTTGCTGAAAGTTTATCAAAGACTTAACCTCACCGATGCACCCCTGCAAGGTTTGGATAGTTGATTCAATTACAGAGGGATGAGCGTGAGTGTATAGCTGAGTATCATCTACAGTGAACGTCAGAATTGCTAGAGCCAGCTCCACTTTCGGCAGGTTGTACCCTAATGTCTGGAACAGAAGAGGCATTACCATCCAGACCAAGCTGAAAGTGTACAGGGCAGTGGTGCTCCCCACACTGCTATATGCTTGTGAAACTTGGACTGTTTATCAGCGCCATGCAAGAAAGCTTAACCACTTTCATATGACAAGCCTCAGGAAGATTCTCGGCATAAAGTGGCAGAACAAAATTCCAGACACAGTG
This sequence comes from Ampullaceana balthica, assembly GCA_944989445.1. Lineage (NCBI taxonomy): Eukaryota > Metazoa > Mollusca > Gastropoda > Lymnaeidae > Ampullaceana > Ampullaceana balthica. The sequence goes on along the minus strand of CALYLW010000508.1, from coordinate 202,706 downwards.
GTACTGACCAGGGCAGGTCTCCCCAGCATCTTCACCCTCCTGATGCAGACCCAGCTTCGCTGGGCAGGGCACGTTGTCCGAATGCCAGACGAGAGACTGCCAAAGAGAATCTTCTATGGTGAGCTCCAGTATGGCCAGCGGTCCCACGGTGGGCAAAAGAAACGCTTCAAAGACACACTAAAAGCCTCAATGAAAGCGTTTGCCATCAATCCAGACACTTGGGAACGAGCTGCAATGGACCGATCCACCTGGCGCTCTTCCATCCACGAAGGTGCCGGGTCATGCGAGGCAAACCGGATCACCGCCGCAGAAAAGAAGAGGCAAGCCCGAAAGGACCCATGCTGTCAACCCTCCAGGAGATGTCGCACTCGCCCCTTGTCCCTTCTGTTCCCGAACCTTTCGTGCAAGGATCGGCCTAATCAGCCATCTGCGCACGCACAGACAACCCTCGGATGACTAGAGTGGTCCTCGTCGTATCGACGGACGAACGAACATCATCTACAAATGATTTGCATTTAACTGCATTTGAACTGTTTCGAGCAGTACGCGAAGTGGCATCGTACACAATATGAAAAGTACGGAGCACTGAAGCACACAATATACCAAGTAAGCTCTGTGAGAGAACAATCCATCCACTGACACCACCAGTGATTTGTTAGAGAGGTAGGGTCGAAACCAAGTTTGTACTGAGTTAGAACTTCCTAAGTAATTTTGCAGGCTTCTGCTAAGTGTTTGATGGTCAAGGGTTTCAAAGGCAGTACTATGATCTAAGAGGACCAATGATCTGTCCCCAATCCTTCAAGTTCTTTTTCAAGCCTCTCTAAATCAGGGTTAAGTGCCCCGGGATTGGAAATTAGCTAACGTAACTCCCCTATTTAAAAAAAGGGGATAAATCAGACCCTGGTAATTACAGACCTGTATCACTTACTAGTATCACCTGTCAATACCAAAACCCATAATATATAGTAGAATAGTTAACAACCAAGACAAATATAATGTCCTATGCTCACACCAACACAGCTTTAGAAAACACAGATCATGTGAAACACAATTAATTGGTTGAATAGATGATCTGTCAAAAGGCTTAGACGATAAAGATCAAATAGATAAAATATTACTGCACTTCTCAAAAGCATTTAACAAAGTTCACCAATTAAGTTTATTAAAAAAACTTAAATACTTTGGAATCTCAGGCCCCATTCAGCTATGGATCAAAGACTTCTTTTTGGGAAGATAGCAAACTGTTATTATTAATGGATCTAAATATGCACCAACATCTCAATAGGAGCAAAAGCTAGGTTATTTGCTGATGATTGCATAAACTATAGAACAATTAAATAGGAATAAGATAGCAAAATCTTACAGAAACAAATAGCTTCAATGCAAAATATGCAACTCACTGAAAAGAACTAAACCAAAAAAAGATGTAAAATACTTAGGAGTTATAATAAATGAGTAACTATCATGGAATCCCCAGGTCAATGAAGTTATTAACAATAAATAAAAACCTTAGGCCTTAGGCTTTCTAAAAAGAAACTTAAAATTGTAATCTATACTAATAAAAGGCAAAGCCCTCACTGACTGACTGATTCATCATTTAATTCATCAACTTCCCGTGTAGGTAGAAGCATGAAACTTTGGGAATTTGTTGAGTAGCCTCTCGCGACGAAAATTGGAGTAAAAGAATTTTAAAATTAACACTCATGGGGGCCGGGGGCCCAAAAACGTTTTTTTTTCTTATGTGGCCTATATAAAATTTGAATATCACTAATTCTCATATTTCCCGAGTAGGCAGAAGCATGAAAATTTGGGAAGTTGTTGAGTACAATCCCGCGATGGTAACGAGCAAAAAAATATTTAAATTATCACTTCCTGTGGGCCGGGGTCCCAAATGAAGTTTTTTCCTTTTATGAGCTATATAAAAACTAAAAATCACAAATTCTCATATTTCCCGTGTAGGTAGAAGCATGAAACTCTGAGTAGTTGATAAGTACACTTACGCGATGGTAAAAAGCAAAAAAATTATTTAAATTATCAGTTACTGGGGGCGGGGGCACAAATATCGTTTTTTTCGTATATAAAAAAACTGACTCATCACTAATTCTCCAACTTTCCGTGTAGGTAGAAGCATGAAACCTTGGGTAGTTGTTAAGTAGCCTGTCGTGACGATACTTGGCGTAAAAGAACTTTAAAATTCACACTCATGGGGGGCCGGGGGCCCAGAAGCGTTTTTGTTCCTAATATGGCCTATATTTAAATTAAGAATCACTATTTCTCCTATTTTGCGAGTAGATAGAATAATGAAATTTTGTGAAGTTGTTGAGTTCACTCTCACAACGATCATTGACAAAAAAGAAATTTTAAAATTCACACTCTTCAGGGCCGGGGGCCTAAAACGCTTTTTTTCCATTACATGGCCCATATAAAAAAAAGAAAATCACTAATTCTCATATTTCCCGTGCAGGTAGGAGAATGAAAATCTGAGTAGTTGATAAGTACACTTCCGCAATGGTAACACGCGAAAACAATATTTAAATTATCACTTACTTGGGGCCGGGGGCCCAAAGGCAGTTTTTGCTTATATAAAAACTGACTCATCACTAATTCAACAACTTTCCGTGTAAGTAGAAGCATAAAACCTTGGGAAGTTGTTAAGTAGCCTTTTGCGACGATACTTGGCGTAAAAGAATGTTTAAATTCACACTCATGGAGGCCGGGGGCCCAAAACCGTTTTTTATTCCTTATATGGGCTATATTAAAATTAAAAATAACTAATTCTCTATTTTGCGAGTAGATAGAAGAATGACACTTTGGGAAGTTGTTGAGTTCACTCTCACGACAATAATTGGCGAAAAAGAATTTTTAAATTCACACTCTTGTGGGCTGGGGGCCCCAAAATGCTATTTTTTCCTTATATGGCCTATATAAAATATTAAAATCACTAATTCGCATATTTCCCGTGTAGGTAGAAGCATGAAACTCTGAGTAGTTGATGAGTACATGTCCGCGATGGTAACAAGCAAAAACAAAATTTAAATTATCACTTACTGGGGGCCAGGGAACCAAAGGTTGTTTTCTTATATAAAAAACTGACTCATCACTAATTCAACAACTTCCCGTGTAGGTAGAAGCATGAAACCTTGGTAAGTTTTTTAAGTAGCCTCTCGCAACGATACTTGGAGTAACCCAAAAAGGTTGTTTTCATTATAAGAGCTATATAAGAATTGAAAATCACCAATTCTCCAACTCCCCGTGTAGGTAGAAGCATGCAATTTTGGGAAGTTGTTAAGTTGTATTTTGCGACAATAATTCGCGTAAAATAATTATATAATTCACACTTATGGGGACTGGGGGCCCACAAACGTATTTTCCCCTGAAATAGGCTATATACAAAATGAAAACACTAATTCTCCTATTTCCCGAGTAGGTAGAAGCATGAAACTTTCAGAAGTTGTTAAGCAGCCTCTCATCGATGATAATTGGCGTAAAAGGTTTTTAAAATTCAAACTCTTGGGGGCGGGGGCCCCCAAAACTTTTCCCCCTTATATTTACTATATAAAATATGAACAGCACTAATTTTCCTATTCCCCGAATAGGTAGAGGCATGAAAATTTTGGAAGTTGTTGAGTACAATCTTCGCGATGGTAAAAGGCGAACAACTATTTAAATTAGGTTCTTTAAAAGAGGTTAAGCCGCCCAGGCCCCCCCCCCAAATACAAATTCTTAGCTACGCCACTGGCTACTAGGTGTATGGATGAATTTTTGACCAAACTCGATATTTAAGAAAGTAAAATTCTATAGGATAATGAACTCCTAATGTCTGTTCCTTTAGGGCCGGGGCCGAACATACTTTTTTCGTAAACTTTTAAAGCTTTTTTTCCAATTAGATTAAAAAAAATTATATTAATATAAACAGGTATCTTCATAATGACTTATCTTATCTTATCTATACAGACGCTCCTTCTATGCAGAAGATAGTTGCGTCCACAGACCATGACAGATGATCTGTTGGCAAGTGATGCGGCATTCACAGGCCACGGCTTTGTGGGTTCCACGCATTACCCAGCCACCTAACTACATGTAGTGTTAGGTACCCATTCGGAGCGGGGTGACTCAGGGACGCCCTAGGCCCCGGGAACAAACCCTTGCCTTCACACGGATTCGAACCCGTGACCATCGGTACGACAGTCCAGTGCGCTGCCACTTAGATTGAAATTTTCAGGCTTTATGAGATATGCACATCCTGTAACCATTTTCCATGGGGGCGCTTATTGTAATTTTATTCCTCATTTGATTTTACACGACCTGATTGAAATCTATTGGTATTTTGAATTGGTGTTACGCGGGTTCTCAACGCTAGCTGAAATCCTAAATATCCGACGCTAAGCGCGGGAATTTAGCTAGTAGAGATATAAAACTAAAAGGCTACCTCACTTTGGTGAGACCTGCACTATAAAATGCATCTTCTGTATGGGACACATCCACCAAAGAAAACATTGGTAAACTAGAACAAATTTAAAAAAAGAGCTGCCAGTATCATTACTGGAGAATATTCAAAACTGGCAATAGTAATACCATTAGTTAAATCATTAAATTTTGAAACACTAGAGCAGGGGTTGGGAAACTTTTTGTCTGAGAGAGCCATAAACACGACGTATTTTGAAAAGTAATTCTGTGAGAGCCATGCATTTTGTTTAAAACCAAAAATTCAAGTAAATGTGTGCATTTGTATAATTGGCCGTCAATAAATGACGTCACGCAATTTTGGCTACCCCCGTCACACGTCGTCACACCTCCCACTATTATGACGTCACAAAGTTTTGCTGCCACCCCCACAATAAAAGCTGTATTTTCTATTTGAAAAAGAGCATTTTTCAATAACATTTTTGTCATTTTTAGTATGTATTTAGTGTAAGGCTGCACTTATATATCGTAACATGCGTGAAGCCATTTGAAACGTCATTAAATAAATTGTAACATATCAAATATCTAATTGGAACTTTTATTGTAAGCTGCGCGTTTGTCAAGTGATAATCACGAGATTAGGGATGGAGAGGTCACATGGGTTGTTGTTGTTCGTCCGTCGATTCGACGAAGACCACTCTAGTCATCCGAGGGTTGCTGGGACTGGCTTTGTTTGTGCGTGCGCAGATGGCTGATGAGGCCGATCCTAGCACGGAAGGTTCGGGAACAGAAGGGACAAGGGACGAGTGGGACATCTCCAGGAGGGTTGACAGCACGGGCCTTTCGGGCTTGCCTCTTCTTTTCTGCGGAGGTGATCCTGTTTGCCTCGCATGACCTGGCACCTTCGTGGATGGAGGAACGCCAGGTGGAACGGTCCATTGCAGCAAGTTCCCACGTGTCTGGGTTTATGGCAAACGCTTTCAGTGAGACTTTCAGTGTGTCTTTGTAGCGTTTCTTTTGCCCACCGTGGGACCGCTCGCCATGCTGGAGCTCGCCATAGAAGAGTCTCTTTGGCAGTCTCTCGTCTGGCATTCGGACACGTGCCCTGCCCAACGAAGCTGGGACTGCATCAGGAGTGTGAATATGCTGGGGAGACCTGCCTTGGTCAGTATCACTGTGTCTGGTATTTTATCCTGCCACTTTATGCCGAGGATCTTCCTGAGGCTTGTTGAATTAAAGTGGTTAAGCTTCCTAGCATGGCGCTGATACACAGTCCATGTTTCACACGCATATAGCAGTGTGGGAAGCACCACCGCCCTGTACACTTTCAGCTTGGTCTGTATGGTAATGCCTCTTCTGTTCCAGACATTTGGGTACAACCTGCCAAAAGTGGAGCTGGCTCAGGCAATTCTGACGCTCACTTCGTCATCGATGGTGACATTTTGCGACAGTGTGCTGCCTAGGTATGAGAACCGTTGAACTGTGTTGAGTCTCTGGCCGTTGACAGTGATGCTGGGCTCAGCGTAGGGCCTTCCAGGCGCAGGCTGATGGAGGACTTCAGTCTTCTTGGTGTTGATCGTCAGACCAAAGTTTGTGCAGGCGCTGGAGAACAAGTTAACGCTGCGTTGCATGTCGGCTTCTGATGCAGCATTGAGGGCACAGTCATCAGCAAACAGGAGGTCTCTGATGATGTCTGTCATAACCTTGGTTTTTGCATGGAGCCTCCGAAGGTTGAACAGTTTGCCATCTGTGCGGTACCTCAGGTTAACACCAACACCCTCGTCTCTGAAGGCCTCTGTCAGCATGGCGGAAAACATGAGGCTAAATAGTGTTGGTGCCAGGACGCAGCCCTGCTTGACCCCGTTTGTGACTGTGAAAGGATCAGAAAACTCTCCGCTGTCCTGGACTCTGGCCTGCATGCCCTCGTGGAATTGTCTCACCAAGACGATGAATTTCCTTGGGCAACCGTACTTGGCCATTATCTTCTACATACCCTCTCTGCAAATGGTGTCAAAAGCCTTGGTCAGGTCGACATAGGTGGAGAACATGTTGAAGTTCTGCTCCTGACATTTCTCTTGCAGCTGCCTGGCAGCGAACACCATGTCGATGGTCCCTCGCTCTTTTCATAAGCCACACTGACTTTCAGGCAGGAGTCCTTGGTCAAGGTGGACCGTGAGGCGGTTGAGCAGGATTCTGGCAAGGATCTTTCCTGCGATAGATAGCAGGGATATGCCTCTGTGGTTGTCACAAGCCTGTCTACTTCCTTTTTGCTTATAAAGATGTATGATGGAGGCATCTTTGAAGTCCTGCGGGATCGACTCTTGCTGCCACACCAAGAGAAATAGATGGTGGATTCTTTCAGTCAGGGCTGTTCCTCCCTCCTTGTAGACCTCAGCTGGTATGGCGTCAGAACCAGGTGCTTTGCCACTGGAGAGAAGATAAATTGCTTTCTGGGTCTCGAGCAAGTTTGGGGGGTCATCCAGTGCTTTGTTTGTGGGCACTTGGGGAAGACGATTGATGGCTTCTTCGTTGATTGTCGAAGGGCGATTTAGGACGCTTTCGAAATGTTCGGCCCACCTCTTCAAGATCTTCTCTTTGTCTATGATTAGAGTGATACCGTCTGCGCTAAGGAGGGGGTTTGATCCTGAGGGTGTGGGGCCATACACTTCTTTCAAAGCGCTGTAGAAGTTTTTATAGTCACGCTTGTCTGCATAGCTTTGGATCTCGTCGGCTTTGTTGCTGAGCCAATCGTCCTGCATCTGACGGAGCTTTTGCTGTACAGTCCTGCGTATGTTGTTGAGTGCATCTCTCCTTGCTGTGGACCTGGGATTATTGAGGTAAGCTTGGTGTAGGAGGTGTTTCTCATCCAATAACTGCTTGATGTCTTCGCAGTTCTCATCGAACCAGTCCTTATGTTTCCTGGTCTTGTGCCCCAGAGTCTCTGAAGCTGTGGTGTAAATCAGCTCTCTGAGTGACGCCCAGTCTGCCTCCACGTTCTGGTTGCCTGGAGAGGTGGATTTCAAGCGCTCTTCCAGAGCATCCACCAAGGACTGCTTGCAGCTAGCGGTCATTTGTTTGGCAACATTTAGCCGCTTGGGGGCCTTCTTCCCTTGCGGGCGCCGTTTCGGCTGAATGCGGATGTTGAGCTTGGTGATGATGAGGCGGTGGTCTGTCCAGCATTCAGCGCCGCACATGGACTTGGTCACTCGTACATCCTGCCTGTCCCTCTTCCTCACGATGGCGTAGTCAATAAGATGCCAGTGCTTTGAGCGGGGGTGCATCCATGACGTCCGATTACGGGTTGGGAGGCGGAAGATCGTGTTGGTGATCAGCAGTTCATGTTCAGCGCAGGTCTGGAGTAAAAGAATACCGTTGCTGTTGCAGTGACCCACTCCATGATGACCAAGGACTCCTTCCCAGGCAACGTTGTCTTTTCCAACTCTTGCGTTGAAGTCGCCTAGCAAGATGAGTTTGTCCGCCTTTGGAACGTCGGCAATGAGAGTGTGAAGTTCTTCATAAAACTTTGCCTTCACTTCATCTGTATTGGTCATGGTTGGAGCGTAGGCACTGATGATGGTGAGGTGTTTCTTTCCAGCCAGTGGGAGTTTCATGGTCATGAGCCTGTCGTTCACTCCCTTGGGAAGTCTAGCCAGCTTTCCGACAAGAGTTTTCTTAACTGCAAACCCAACGCCTGCTTCACGCCTCTCCTCGCTTGGTCTGCCACTCCAGTAAAATTTGTAGCCAGATCCTCTTTCACAGAGCTCTCCTTCTCCCGCGAGCCTGGTCTCACTCAGGGCTGCGACGTCGATGCCGTATCTAGCGAATTCTTTTCCAATCAGGGCTGTTCTCCTCTGGGGTCTATCCGCATCGTCCCTGTCCATGAGTGTGCGCACATTCCATGCGCCCAATATAAGAGGAACTATCCTCGTTTGCTTTTTTGGGTTTCGACCGCTGGTATAGGGTCCCCACCAGCCGCGGTATGCTGGCTAGGGTAAGCTGGAGCAGGCAATGTTTAGGGCACCTTTTCTAGCCCCTTCCTCATGCCATGGAGGTGAGCAGTGCATTCCTGAAGAGGGCTGCTCAGTCGCCCAGGGGGCTGCCGGACTCCACCGCTGCTCCGTGTCAGCGAAGAATGAGCCAATGCCCTGGGCCACCTGTGTGCAGGGTTGCGGCTACGGCTCCCAGTGTACCCACACCTGCCGCTTCGTCGCTTGCCTGTCGCCACAGGAATTGTCGGTGACTGATGGGATGGGATGGATGACAAAAGTGACTTGCGCGATGACTTGGATTAAAGTGAGAAAGAGTTTCGCAGTTCGTCGATCTCACTCTCTCGCCCGAGAGAGTGAGATCACATGGGTAGAAAGGGCGCGAAAGCAGTTGTCAGAGTTGTCAGAGAGTAATGGCGAATTGTGTGGCTGATTTCTCCACGCTGTGAAACCTCAAAGTTATATTCCTGTATATATATTGTGTATATTAAAGTTATTTTGTTGACAACAGTATTTCAAGGATTTATTGCACAAAAGTTTGTATTGTGAGAACGCCTACAAAACACATATAACAAGTAAACCATTTACATTGGTGTCAGAACAAAATTCATGTTGGTACTATTACTATTCATATAGCACAGAAGTGAGGTTCGTGGAAGTGACCAGTATTGTGTATTTAAAAAAGGGAAGTATTCATTAAAGGAAGAAATATTGTGAGCCATCATAATTTGTGAATATTCAAGTTCGTAAGCAGCAGTAAATAAACTTTTGTAATTCAATGAAATATTTAATACAAGAAGTTTTCAAGATGGTGGCTTGACTTCCCACATAGCAGCTACACGCACGGAATCTGGGTCGAGACATGCTAAACACACAGTGTCAACGTGACACAGGCTATTAATAATTGATTCCAAGAAAGAATGTTAAACAAACCTTGAACTTGAGAAGCTATGGACTATTAACAACTGTGTCAGTGTGAATTATAAATCAAGGAACGGAATTTGTATTCATTCATTGTGTGGAAAGTGTGATAACTGCAATTTGGATTAATTGGCCCAACAGGAATTATCATTAGGAGTTTATTGCCTCATATTATTTTAAAATGGGTCACAAAGTTTTTACGTAGCAAGTTCTGGCATAAAATGTAAACATTAGTTCCATAAAAAGTATTTGAACAGTTGCGTCTGGATAAATGGATGGATCTTGACCAAACTTGTTGTTTAAAAATTTGATGGCCCATATTTAAGCTCTTAGGGTGTTAAAACCTGATGTTCATACCTTTGGGACCGGGGGCCACAAACACTTATTTCGTAAATTTTAAAGCTTTATATCTCATTATATTTTAAGCAATCTTGACAAATATTGACACACATCTCCTTCATGATCAAGATTGATATTAGCAATTATTTACACCATTTAGGCCTGGGGCCTTTAATGTCATTTTTCATTTCGTAGACTGTATAAATGCTATTTTTTTCATCCGATCGCATTGAAACATTAGAAAGTTATTGTGCACATTCTCACAAATTTTTCTGGTATAAAAATGGCTTAATTACCACTTATTAGGAGGCCACGGGTCCAAAAGGTATTTTTTACAGTGGCTACTAGGTAAATGTATGGATCTTGACCAAACTTGGTATAAAATTTGATGTTCCATATTCTAAATGGTACTAAAATCCTAATGTGAACTCCTTCGGGGGGGGGGTGCTTTTTTAAAAACATTTAAAGCTTTATTACCCATTGGATTTTAAACAACTTTGACAAATATTGTCACATATCTCCGTCATAATCCCGATTGAATTTTTGTGGCCTTTTAAACTTGACATCTTGCACCGTTTTTGCTGGGTCTCTTAATACCATTTTATTACCATGACCTTCTACACGACCTTGACACATATTAACAAATAAATATATCCATCATGATCTATTATGAAAAACAGTTGTTTTGAAAGTGACATCTTCCACAAATTGGGTCTCATGTCAAGGTATGAGAATCACTGGTCTTAAAAGTACTGATATTTTTGCACATAATATTGTAGTGTAATAGTGCGCACCGGACTATTATGCGTCGCACCAAGACGCACAAGGAGTGAAAGGAAGAGAGAGAGAGAAAGCAAGAGTGGATGCAACCAACGACGTTAGTATTCTGTTTTTTAGTTAAATAAAATTGTTGGATATCCTTGATAAAGGTGACTTGGGCTTATTTGAATATCATTTTAACAAGAGTACGAAAGATTACGAAAGATTACGAAAAAGTCTTAATTATCCAGAACCCAGAAAGCAACACCTTGAAGTCCCTTAATGTCATTTTTTTTCTTAGAACAGCTGTATAAATATTATTTTAGTCACTGCTCGCCATGAAACTTAAAAAAGTTGTTGAGTACATTCCTGCGAAGGGTTCGGGCTACAATTTATTTTCCTTGATCAAACTTGGTACATACGATATTAATGAATCATATTTAGAAACTATAGGGCATTGCAACCCTGATGTTAAACAAAAGTTAAACAGGTTTCATTTAAAAATTCAACGAGTAACGACCTTGACGGTCTACAAGGTTCACAATGCTAAACTTTCTTATTTATGGCAACATTTTCACGAAATTTGGTAGGCGGCTTCCCTGCTGCCACCTACACCGATGAACGTACCTATTTTATTGGTATGACGCCAATGTCAGTTGCCCTATTGAACTGGTCTAGCGGTCTTTGTTACTTTTGCTCCCAACTTCCAGATATATGTTACGCGATACTCCAATGCTAACTGAATCCTATTTTTCCGCTCTGCAGCGCAGGTATTTTGCTAGTCTTATATATAACTACTGGTAGCCACTGAAAGCTAGCTGCAGGCCATTAAATATAAATGCATGAGGAAATCTTCCAGAACGTTTATTTAGAAACATGAAATCTAAATGTGATTCCGCCATAGAGACTATTCTATTCCAGACATACTCATTGGATTGTATGTTCTAAAATCAAAATCTAAAATATGCTTTGTGCTTGGATGCAAGATGAAAAAACTGGCCGCTCGAGTGATTGGTTATGATTCGTCCAACTCATGTAGAACAGAGCTTTTCATTCTGGGATTAAAAGATAATCATACGAAGCTCTCTTTGGCTGCAAAGCTAAAGTAGGCCTCACAACGGAGGAAGACCTCGAAAAAATAATGTAGAGCGTACAAACAAAACAAGAGCATGAAGACACATAAAGGAATGCAAGAGACAGCGATTTCTGCAAAAGACATGCATGAGAATGTAATCCATGATGATGGAAACCAAAAAAAGTGCTGAAGCCATGATTATCGAAGAGCCTTCAATTTACGTGATTACCGAAAATCCTTCTTCTTCCACTACCAGTTGCGTCTGCTCAAAAGAAACCAGTGGTGCTCATACATGTCGAAAGTGTAGCCAAAATGTTCATGCCGCCGAGAAGAGGTGGCCTCTACGGGGCACGGCGGACGAGTAGGGTCGCGGACTTGACAGCGACCTGAAACCGATAATTCCAGGCAAGCAATGCCGAAGTCCGTTATGTTAGGTGTTATGTGCTAGTCACATATGATTACAGTTGCTGTACGGATCTTAGGCAAAGCATCAGATGCAATGCCGATGACGAGAACCAAAGTACCCGTTGATGGTCGGGTTACTCCGAAGCGACCATTTCGCCCCCCTCATTTTACTAGCAACGCCATTGAGTGGTGCCGGTTTAGGGCCAGGAGCGCCAGCACGGATTAGCAAAAGGAACCGCGAAGAACACAGCGGACGCCAGCTCTGAGGAAACCTTCCAGTGGGGGTTACACCCTAGGTAGGTCATTGATGATCCCCCCGTTTAGTGGTGGTCCTAACTTTGCTTTGCTGGGGTGGCATCAAAGTAGTAGCGGGTCGTAGTAGGGAATTCCACCCCTCCTTGTGAGGTCAATTTAGTGGGAGGAATTTTCGACTCTAGGTCCTGGATGCCCAGGTGGCCGCTTCAGAAGCGACAGCTTCCGGAGGGATTTCTCAGCTGTTACGTCACTTTGGAGGTTAGATAGGTTAGAGGGTCTTCCGGGAAGACCCATAAAGAGCACTAGGCTCGGGGCTACTGATTTCTTCCACATGTAGGTTCATTAGGTTAATGCCACCTGTAGGCATTCCCTTAAAGATGATGACAATTACTAAGAAGAAGGTTATGGGGTTAGCATTTTGTGCACTTTTTGCTTCAATATTGAGAAAGCTATCAAAAATAAAAAATGGAATTGAAATCAAAACTCGAAATGCAGGCAAAAGGAATTAAAAAGGGTTCTGACAAAAAATTTCCTCCTGCGCCTTAGGGAGCCACTGTTTGAGTTCCGATTCCCGAAGTTGACAAAGTGCGGGGAGACTCGCGAAATCTGATGTCAGTTGTAATTAGCATGACAGAATATTGCTTTTACCGCCTTGGAACTGCACAAGGAATCTTGAAGCAACTATATGCCAGATCAGAATTCACCATGTGTCAAAAAGATTTAATGAAAGCCGAAGACGTTCATGACCATAAATTAGGTCTCCGATCTGCTGCTAATTCTCAGTCCCCAGGAAGCGGACAAGGATTCGTCAGGTCTATGTGCAAGACGAAATGCCAAACTATGAGGCGTCTTTGTGTGAAAAAAAAATTAAGTGCAATTCAAAATGCCATTCTAGTCTTCCCTGCTGCCACAAGCAGCTCTGTTAGTTTTCCCCTGAAGCAACATCATCTAAGTATTATTTATCAATTCATCTCTAATTTGTGAGATATGAATATGCAAGACCAAAAGTTCAAAATATGAAGTGATTTTTGCGAAAGAAGAAAATCAATTTCAGTACAATTATAAGTGTCACACCGGTCTTACCTGCTGTAGCAAATAATTCAATCTCAGCTCTGCTGTCGATGTTTTTTTCCAGTATGAACATACTATAATGTATTTCGTATTACTTCCACTTTAAAATACGTATTATCAATAAAGGCTTTTTTTGTGCTCTTCTGACACTTTGCCTAAACAAAATACGGCATTCTAAAGAATTCCTAGGAAAGTATACAAAATTGTTACAAATTTCATACTTTTCCTGAAACTATCAGGCATTCTATACATTGCCGAGGCATTCTATAGAATGCCGGATTTCACACATTTCCTGTAACATATATACAATGCACAATCGGCACGCAGAGCCTCATCAGCCAGCACGCGACTAAAATATTACATCCTTAATACAACCAGCTAAGCCAAACCCATATTTTCCGATTTCATTGGAGTGTTGGCAATTTGCTATAGATAAGAGGGTTTTGGTTGAATTTTGGGCTGATATATATATATATATATATATACATATATATATATCTATATCTATCTATCTATATATATATTAAACAATATAATTTGCAATTGTCACGCAAGTCAGTAGTGTCTGTCAGTCAGTCCTGACGCTACTAATTTTAGAAAGCAGGGAAAACCAAATTACTGCACCAATGCATCAAAAGGTGTGCAAATTAAAGATGCGCTGTAAAAAATAAATATTTGACGTCATTGTTTTCGCTGATATTTTAATTTTGGAGAAAGGGATCAATGTAAAAAGAGGATTTGTTGATGGTTAATTATAAAATCAAAAAACAAAGGGGGCGCCGTAGGCGCCCTACAACCAGGACCGTCTTAACCCATAGGCCCGTTGGGCATTTGCCCGGGGGCCCACGAGTAAAGGGCACCATGGGAATATATTTATTTATATATATTATGTTATATTATATTATGTTAATTTATATTTTATTCCTTCGGGGGAGGGGCCCCACACTATTTCTTTGTCCGGGGGCCCCAAATGGTGTAAAGACGGCTCTGCCTACAAACCCTATTATAAAATACTTTGTGTACATTGCAGAAAGTTTAATATTTCGTATTTATCAAACAAGGACAAGTTAGTTGGGCTTTTGAAAAAGGTCGGCGCCGTAGGCGCCCTAAAAAGCTGCTTTTTTATAAAAATAAATAGATTTCAGCTAAAAAATTCCGTCGTTTTTGACGGGTGATACGCTAGTATATATATATATACATATATACTTAATATGTTACAGGCTATGTGTGAAATCAGGCATTCTATGGAATGCCTAGGCAATGTATAGAATGCCTGATGGTTTCAGGCAAAGTATGAAATTTGTAAAATGTTTGCATACTTTGCCTAGGCAATCTATAGAATGCCGGATTTCGTTTAGGCAAAGTGTAAAAAGAGCACAAAAAAGACTTTATTGATAATTACGTATTTTAAGGTGGAAGTAATACAAAAAATAGCACATGATGTACGCTCTATATTATTTTTTGAGGTCTTCATCTGTTTCCACATCTTGCAAATCATCGTCAGGTAGGGATGACGTTGTTAGCCTTACTTTAGCTCTGCAGCCAAAGAGAGCTTCGTATGGTGATCTTTTAATCCCAGATTGAAAGTTCTGTTCTTCCTGAGTCGGACGAACCGTAACCCCTCACTCCAGTGGCCAGTTATTTCATCTTGCATCCAAGCACACAACATATTTACGATGTCCGGGCTAGCTCTTTCGACGCTCCCCTGGTTTTGTATGTGGCGCGGCTTAACATGAACGATCTTCAAGGTTGGCCAGTACTCCTTTAGGCTCCTTAATACATTGTTTGCAAATTCCCGGCCGTTTTTTTTTGGACTGTAGAATCATTG
Organism: Ampullaceana balthica; assembly: GCA_944989445.1. NCBI lineage: Eukaryota > Metazoa > Mollusca > Gastropoda > Lymnaeidae > Ampullaceana > Ampullaceana balthica. Next base: position 187,663 of record CALYLW010000508.1, on the reverse strand, counting down.
GAGCACCAGGCAACGTAAATATTTCTACGAGGTGGCATGCTACTTCTTGTGCCCTCTTTACTTCAGGGCCCTGAGAACTACGAACATGGAGGGATGTTCTTGATACACTATTATAAACTTGTATTCCCCATCAGGATGTGATTGAAAGTCGATGCGATGGACCTGACAACGAGAGTTGAATTCAGGAAATACCATTGACTTGACCACAATGAATATTTTACGCCTTTTGTTTTTTTCTGGCAAGGTTCACGAAGGTTTTTACACAGTTCAATATATTAACGGGTAGCGTTCTTGTATTTGGGTGAAAGTTCTTTCAACATTCTGTCCCGTCATCCATAACCAATGGCCAAATGAGATTTATGAAGTACGTCAAATATCTCGGAGTCCACGACGTAAAACAGAATGGTACTCACGCCTTCTTTAACAGGAAGATCAACTTACTCTTATTTTCCACCATCATGACATCATAGTGTTTCACCAGCCAATAGTCACGTGGTTCTTGCTTAATGGTGGTCTTAGCCATTTTCACATCGTCCACCAACTTTTGGTAACAGTTTCGGTTTTTAAAAATGCTGTTCTTAGCAGCATTGGCTCCTATTTTAGACAACTCATCGTTGACCGTCGTTGCATGGCAACATGGATTGATTCATTTCCTATAGCTCTACATTCTCTTCCGACATGGTCACATAGCGATCCAAGGGGAAACGTTATGGGAGAATCTGTATGGGGAATCTCAGCTGGATTATATAAACTGACGTCGTGAGAATAATTTTGGCAATATTGTATGTGATTTGGTCGTGGAACCTCGTACCGACTAAACGCTTTCTTACAATAACTTTCAACACTCACATGCTTCGATCGCTATCATCAAACAACGACCAAAGAGCCACCGCCCACATCAGTGGCTTGAAAAAACGGCGGGGGTAGGCCAATTACATACTTTGCCGGACGACAACTCGGCATTCTATAGAATGCCTAGGCAATGTGTGAAATAGCAATCATTTCATACTTTGTCTGAAACAATCAGTCATTCTATACATTGCATTTTACACTTTGCCTTTAACACACACACACACACACACACACACACACACACACACACACACACACACACACACACACACACACACACACACACACACGTATATATATATATATATATATATATATATATATATATATATATATATATATATATGGGCTGTTAACGATTAATTTTAATTTAATAGTTATCTTTTGAAGAGTTAACTATTAATTAATCTTTCCTTAATGTCTCCTATATATGGCATGTTTTAAAAAAGACAAGTGTGTTGACATTATTTGGTTCAAGTGATGGTCGGGTCTATTTGAAGTAATTGACAATATAACCAGCCGAGCTGAACAATCATTCACATGAAACTGAGGTAACTGGTATGCACGAAACGGTCTTGGGAAGGAATGACATTATCGGATATCGGTGTTCATTAAGTTTCCACCATTGTAGAGGGTTAATAGATTCAGGAACTTTCATCTCCATTTTGTAACGCAGTAATTCATCAGAAGAGCTGTCGTCATTTTCTATCTCTGAATCAGACTCCATTACTGCCATTAGCTTAAAGCGCTTTTCATTCGTTTTGATAAGTAGGCGAAGTGTTAGAACCATGGTAGGCAAACTTTATCAACATTTTAAACATTCCCGTCAGTCAATAGTTTAAAACCAAAATGTTCGTGTAATCGTGAGGAAATTTTTTATCATTTATTGGCCGCAATTTTTTTTAAATTATTTTTTTTTACTTTTTGACTTCCAAGAATTTTCAAGTGATGGGTCGATTAATTGTTAATTTTTTTTTAACCATTAATCGAGAAGTTAATCGTTAATTTGCGCAGCCCTAATATATATATATATATATATATATATATATATATATATATATATATATATTAGGGCTGCGCAAATTAACGATTATATAAAATTAACGATATATATATATATATAAATATATATATATTTATATATATATATATATATATATACATATATATTTCACATAAAGGATATAACGTTTATAATGATATATCATTGCGCACGAATAAAATTGCACCCCTTTGATCATTGTTTAATCCAAACATTGAGTACAGGGGAGATCTCTAACGAAAATTTTATATCATGGCATTAGGTTAAAAGCATTCACCAAATCCAACATAATGAATTGTTCAAAGAATCCAAAAGCAAAAAAAAAGATCATTCTTACTAGAATCCTTCTTCGTAAAATAATTTGTAGTTGTTATCGTTGACTGGACAGGGCATCGAGTTTTTGCATCGACAGTGATACTCTACTTTTATTATACAGTCGGTGTGCCACCAATGAAAGTGTTCCACAGCACAGACAGAACCATCGAAAGGACACACGTCTGTAGTCTTTGACATGGAAGATAAATACATTGTTATAGAAACGTGTCAAGGCACGAAACAGTTTTTAAAAAAAATTATGAAAACAAGGAAACACATTGAAAATAGCAAACTAAAGACCCTGATTTAAATGTCAAGATATAAAAAACAAAAACAAAAAACAAACAAACAAACAAAATAAGAACACACAAAAAAAACCAAAAAAAAAGAAGAAATAAACTACTTTGATAAAAAAAATGGTAATTTTCATGTAAAACATGTAAGGACTAAAGACTGTTTTTTAAAAAATCCCTTACTTATTTTAACTTCACAGTCTTGTCTCACTGTTGTGATCTCTCTCTCTCTCTCTCTCTCTCTCTCTCTCTCTCTCTCTCTCTCTCTCTCTCTCTCTCTCTCTCTCTCTCTCTCTCTCTCTCTCTCTCTCTCTCTCTCTCTCTCTCTCTCTCTCTCTCTCTCTCTCTCTCTCACACACACACACTCTCTCACTCTGTCTGTCGTGGGTTCGCGGTCGGGCAGAGAAACAAAAGTAAATAAAACAAACCCTTCAAAACAAAGTTTTTGACTATAAATCACTTATATATGAGACATAACTATCAGTATTGATTACTTTTCAAACGCGACAAACATTTACAGACTGAATCTGTCTTAACTCAACTTAGCTTCATAACCCTGGGGGTGGGGGGTGGGGGGGGAGAGGGGAAAAGTCTGGTCACTGATCGCTTGACCGAGCTCAGGGTGACACGTAAAGATGTAAAAAAAAGCACGCCGGTACTTCGATGCGTCGCGTCAACGCGTCAACTCAAACTCTCACGTGGGAAAAAAACAATAACAAACAGTGAATTTGAATTACATACGTTATATAAGGATAAACTAAAAATGCATTAATTTAATTACGATACGTTCGATCGATCTGAAACTTTGATACGATGCATTGTTAGGTGCGACGGGCCCGTGTGCCAAATTTCAACTCGATCGGATCACGTCAAGTGGGTCATTTTTGACTTTTGTTTTTCCGACCGCCCAAGACAGACAGACAGAGAGAGAGATATGTCGACAGAAACGGCGGTGAAGTTAATATAAGGGATTTAAAAATGACCCAATTTCCGTGATACTATCGAGCTGAAATTTTGCACATAGACTCGTGTCACCTAACAATGCATTGTATCGAAACTTCAGATCGATCGAATGTGACGTATTTAAATTAATGCATTTTTAGTTTATCTCTATATAATTCAATGAAACCGTCTGCTAATGTTCACCTTCACGTGCTGGAGTTCAGTCCAGCCATCAATGACCAAAACTCCCCCCCCCCTGGTTTTACAGCAATGGGAGATCAGTCGGTTTCAGTCGTAAATGTCTGTCACGCGTTGCGTATTATATTGAACATATCAATACTTTAAGTTCTGTCTCATATATAAGGGATTTATAGTAAAAAACTTTGTTTTTAAGGGGTTGTTTAATTATACGTGTCTTATTTTTTAGAACAATGGAAAGACTTTAAAGAGCGTAAATTAAATGTTATCATAAACATATTGCTGCCCTTAAATTAATGCATAAAAAAACAACCTCATTAGAGTGTAGGCAACAAATGTAACTATTATGATTAGTTTTACTAATGAATTTATTTTCATGAAATGACCTTAATATTCGAATTTTTGTTAATTCCGCTTTTTTAAAACTTGCTTATTTTATTTGAATAATTTATATAAAATTATTTTTTATGTAACGTTAGCACTTAAATACTTAAATATATAAAGTATAAAGGATTTATAGTAAAAAAAACTTCTATAGTCTGCCTGCTAAATTTCAGCTCGATAAGATCACTTGTAAAGGGTTATAAAACATGTTTAACATAGTGCGCACCGTGAGAAAGATTAGCAATTAATAGCATTTACATTTACAGATCGGGAATAAATTTTAAATAAGTATCGTCAATATAATACGCACCACACAGCGCAACAGGAAAGTATTAAAATGTTGTTCAATATAATACGCACAGCGACACTCTAGCACAAAAAATAACATGCTACATAGAGATAATCTAAAAATTCATTAATTTAATTACGGTAAATTCGATCGATCTGAAATTTCGATTAATCTTTTTATCATCGGCACGAGTCTGCCTGCAAAATTTCAGCTCGCTAGCTTAAAAGGAAGTGGGCTAAACATCAATCCAAAGTTTTTCGACATTCAAGCAAGGAATCTAGCAGACGCCACTATTTAATTTTAAAGGATTTAATAAATTAAATATTAAAAAGGTAATAAACCAAGTTTTTGACTATAAATCCTTTATATGAGAGACATAACTAAAAGAATGTTCATTATAATACGCATCGCACGACAATCCAAAAATCATAAATTTTAGTAATGCATCAAATATATAAAGTATACGGGATTTATAGTAAAAAAAACTTCTAGAGTCTACCTGCTAAATTTCAGCTCGATTTGATCACGGGAAAAGGGTTATAAAACATGTTTAACATAGTGCGTGAGACAGATTAACATTTAATAGCATTTACATTTACTTATCGGTAATATAATTTTAAAAAGCATCGTCAATTTAATACGCACCATACAGCGTGACAGGAGTGTATTAAAAAGGTCGTTCAATATACTACACACCGCGACACTCTTGCACAAAAATTAACATGCTATATAGAGATAAATAGAGATAATCTAAAAATTCATTAATTTAATTACAGTAAATTCGATCGATCTGAAATTTTGATAGATCATTATTATCATCGGCGCGAATCTGCCTGAAAATTTTCAATTCACTAGCTTACGAGGAAGTGTGTTAAAATCGATCCAAAGTCTTATCGGCAAACAATCAACCAGACACCACAAGTTAATATAAAGGATTTAATATTTAAAAAAAACGTAAAAAAACAAATGTTTGACTATAAATACTTTATATAGGAGACATAACTAAAAGAATGTTCATTATAATACGCAGCTCAAGACAATCCAAAAATACAAAATTTTAGTTATGTCTCGTAAAACATGTTTAATATAATGCGCATCGATCGGGAATATATTTTTAAAAAAGTATTGTCAATATAATACGCACCGAATCGCTGAACAGGAATTTATTAAAAAGGTCGTTCAATATAATAGTAATAATACGGACCACAACACTCTATCTCAAAAATTAACATGATACATAGAGATAAGTGAAATTATCTAAAAATTAAATAAATTAATTACAGTACATGCGATCGATCTGAAATTTAAGTACAACATTTTTATTATCGGCACAAAATTGCCTGAAAAATTTCAGCTCGCTAGCTTACGAGGAAGTTGGTTAAAAATTGATCCAAAGTATTTTCGGCAAACAATCAAACAATCAAGGGCTCAAACAGACACCACAACTTAATATAATATAAAGGATTTAAAAAAGGAAATATAATTTGAGCAAGTAAATAGAGCCGTAGCTAATAAACCATCATTTAAATTTAGGCTGTAATAAAATTACCAAAAAAAAGTGTAATTGTAGTTGTAGAAATTATAGTGTGGCCGTTGACACATCTCATACATAATACAATGGCACACGCAGTATTCTCCTGATGTAAATAAAGACACAAGGTCCTGCCATCTGTACACTAAACCAATCTGTTACCCCAAACAATTGTTGGTTACTGCAGAATTTTTACCTACCTCTTTCCTTTCTACGGTCGTAGGATCACATTTGTGTGATTCTGTGCCCATTTGTAATGCTGCGAGACCAACAAAGACAAAGATGCGCCACATGCTCGTTGATTCTGATACGATCTGGTAAATCTGATTTATAAGATGGATTGAAACTTCTCACTGGAGCTTAAGTGCAAGATTAAACTTCCAACTTTTTACCCTGAGGTGTGTAGTCCGTCGTTCGGAGAGAAACACGCGTTTATATATTGTTAAAATTTTACAGATTTCAGGGAAGGAGTCCCCTTAAATTGGTTGATAACTTGACATTCACCAAGATTACCCCTCCTAATTTTTCAGTGGCCTGATCTGATTGGTCGACTGATATCCATTTTACATTTTTTAATATTATTGGATGATACTCTCTTGAGAGATGAACAGCGAATCAAACGTCAAGTCGTGGTCTCATCTAATGCTGGGGGGTGGGGGGGGGGAGTAAAACGTGGACTGTTATGTGGTGAAACATAAAGTGCTAAAGAGTTTAATGTTAATAAAATGGTCTTGTGTTTTTATTTAAAAATCAATTCTTTCAACAATACCAACAACAACAACAACGAGAAGAGCAAGGTGCAGTTTGGGAAGACATTTCTGTGAAATTTTGAAACCATCTGTTACTATGGTTGCATCTTACTGAGCAATGTGTTACATTTCATGTGTCTTACTCAAACATTTAATAATGTGTGTGTATCTCACCAAGTCTTTTGTTCAATTGTGTGTAACCTACTCAGTCATTTGTTAAATTGTGTGTAAACTACTCAGCCATTTGTTAAATTGTCTGTAACCTACTCAGCCATTTCTTAAATTGTGTGTAACCTACTCAGCCATTTGTTCAATTGTGTGTAACCTACTCAGCCATTTGTTCAATTGTGTGTAACCTACTCAGCCATTTGTTAAAGTTTAAGTATCCTACTGAGCCATATGTTAAAAGTAATTAACAAAAACAGACATATATATGTTCATTGATTTGACGGGCAAAAATGTTACCTTTTGGGTGTGCTTTTATCTTCCGTTCAATTCCGCATGAAGAGACAGGCAGGGGATGGAGGTACTATTTAGACTATTTTGGACGATGAAATTTATATCTCTATGTCAGAATGAAATATTCCATGGATGTCATAGGGGTAAAAATATATACAATCGTTTCCTTTTACGTAGCATAAACTAAAAGAAGCATGGGACGCACTGATCATCCCCTGCGCCTGCGCCTAACTCCATCCTCAGCCGTCTCAGCTGCGTCTTGCTACTGGATTCGATGGCATTTGGGTGAGAAAGTGAGATCGACGTGTTGAGCAAATCTTCCTCTCTTAAAACTAATTCACAGTTGAAGTCATTCTCATTGTCCCTTTTTGGCCGAAGTCTGAAGTCATTTGGCGAGGCTCAGGCCATATGGTCGTTTACCACGGACACTGAGAGGCTGTGGTGTCCAGGCAGCAGTAGCTACACACCTGAATGCAGGCGGCTCAGGCCATATGGTCGTTTACCACGGACACTGAGAGGCTGTGGTGTCCAGCAACCCCCCCCTCTGAGCAGCCCTCTTTAGTAAAACCCTGCTCACCAGTCACCTCCATGGTACCAGGAAGGGGTAGACAAAGTGCATCATAAACGGCCTTGTATGCCAAACCCAAAACCCAAAACATATGACTATATAAGCAAAAGTTAAAATTTAAAATAAAAAAACCCCGTAAGAAACCAAGTTTTTGACTATAAATCCTTTATGAACGAGACATAACTAAAAGAATAAAACTATATAATTTGCAATTGTCACGCAAGTCAGTCAGTCTGTCCTGGCGCTACTAATATTAGAAAGCAGGGAAAACCAAATTACTGCACCAAAGCATCAAAAGGTTTGCAAATTAAATAAGCGCTGTAAAAAAATATTATTTGACGTGATTGTTTTCGCTAATATTTTAATTTTGGAAAAGGGATCAATGTAAAAAGAGAATTTGATGATGGTTTATTATAAAATAAAACAAAAACAAAGGGGGCGCCGTAGTCGCCCTGCAACCCCTATTATAAAATACTTTGTGTACATTTCAGAAAGTTAAATCATTCGTATTTATCAAACAAGGACATGTTAATTGGGCTTTTGAAAAAGGTCAGCGCAGTAGGCGCCCTAAAAAAGTGCATTTTTAAATAAAATAAATAGATTTCAGCTGAAAACTTCCGTCATTTTTGACGGGTGTACGCTAGTGTTCATTATAATACGCAGCACAAGACCATCAAAAATACAAAATTGTAGTTATTTCTCGTAAAACATGTTTAATATAATGCGCACCAATCAGGAATATGTTTATAAAAAGGGATATCAATAAAATACGCACCTTATTGCGCGAAAGGAAAGGTTGTTCAATATAATACGCACCACGACACTATAACAAAAAAATTTAACATGCTACAAAGATATAAATAAAGTTAATCTAAAAATTCATTAATTTAATTACGGTACATTCGATTTATCTGAAATTTTGATACATCATTTTTTGCATTGACACAAAACCGTTTGCAAAATTTGAGGTCGCTAGCTTACGAGAAAGTGTGTTAAAAATCGATCCAAAGTTTTTTAGGCAAGCAAGCAATCAAGGGCTCAGACACCACAAGTTAATAAAAAGTTTTAATTATAAAAACCCGTAAAAAACAAGTTTTTGACTATACATCCTTTATTTACGAGACATAACTAAAAGAATCTTCATTATAATACGCAGCGCAAGACCATCCAAAAATACAAATTTGTAGTTATGTGTCGTAAAACAAGTTTAATACTAGCCGACCCGTGGCGTAGCATACGCCGCTAATGATTTAGTGACGGGTGAAGACTTCCTGAAAGTCACAGTTGTCAAAATGGGTTGGGTTTGGACAAACAACTTTTAGTAAACGAAAAGAAGGAACTCTGGAGAGACCCATGGCTTAGCATACGCCGCAGACTTGCTCATCATAGACAGTGCAAAGAACGGTTGGGGGGGGGTGAGAGTACAGACACAAAAAGCAGCACTAAGTAAATAAAAATAGCGAGTAAACGTAAAGACATGCACACTGAGGTTGTTGTTACCCACCTCCCGTTTATTAACCGACGTTCACCGTGTTATACAGACAACGTGAATCAATATAAATAATTAACATAAGTAACTTATCCGTGTTTGAGAAATACGAAATATTAAACTTGCTGAAATATACACAAAGTATTTCATAATAATTATAAATCCTCAAATCCTATTTTTACATCTTTCCCTTTTCAAAAATTAAAATATAAGCCTAAAACAATGACGTCCTGTAATATTTTTATACAAAATCGATTGCAGCGCCACCTAACAGCATTATTCCAAACATGTTGTTCGTCCGTCGATTCGACCTGGACCACTCTAGTCATCCGATGGTTGCTGGGACTGTTTGTGCGTGAGCAGATGGCTGATGAGGCCCATCCTTGGATGGAAGGTTCGGGAACAGAAGGGACAAGGGACGAGTGGGACATCTCCAGAAGGGTTGACAGCACGGGCCTTTCAGGCTTGCCTCTTCTTTTCTGCGGCGGTGATCCGGTTTGCCTCGCATGACTTGGCACCTTCGTGGATGGAAGAACGCCAAGTGGATCGGTCCTTTGCAGCACGTTCCCGCGTGTCTGGTTTGATTGCGAACGCTTTCAGTGAGGCTTTCAGTGTGTCTTTAAAGCGTTTATTTTGCTCACCGTGGGACCGCTAGTCATGCTGGAGCTCGCCATAGAAGAGTCTCTTTGGCAGTCTCTCGTCTGGCATTCGGACCACGTGCTCTGCCCATCGAAGCTGGGACTGCATCAGGAGGATGAATATGCTGGGGAGATCTGCCTTGGTCAGCACCACTGTGTCCATACATGCATACAGACAGACAACGGGAATTATGTATATTGAAAATGCGCACCGATCAGGAATATGTTTATGAAAAGTGTAACTATTGTCAATAAAATACACACCTTATTGCGTGACAGGAAATGTAGTTCAATATAATACGCACCATGACACTATAGCAAATTATTTAACATGATACATAGAGATAAATAAAATAATCTAAAAATTCAATAATTTAATTACAGTACATGCGAGCATTCTGAAATTTTGATACATTATTTTTATCATCGGCACAAGTCTGCCTGCAAAATGTCAGTTCGCTAGCTTACGAGTAAGTGGGTTAAAAATCGATCCAAAGTGTTTTCGGCACCAACCGCCCCCCCCCGCCTGCCTCAAGCAAGCAAGCAGATACCACGAGTTAATATAAAGGATTTAAAAAGTGTACCATTTTGTTTACTCTCCTATTATTTTTTGGGGACAGCTTACGAGCGGGTTACACACTTTTAATACTAGTCTCTTCCAAAAGAGAAGGGATTTTAATAAGACGTACCAAGTTGCCAGTAGTATGTTAAGTTTATCCATTAAAAAGTTACTACTACCGCCAATGTTTCCTTTAAGCTGTGTGGTTGCGCGGCCGCGCAGTTATCTGGCTGACGCCGCGTAGCGGTTTAGAATAACCGCGAGGCAAATTGTGTAGTATTGTAGAAAAAAAAAGCGATTCTGTGCAAATTTGCTCGCGGCTTTTTCTTACTTTGCACAAGAACAAAAAGAAACCCTAAAGGGAACATTGACCGCCGCCAAGCGGACATTATCATTCAAGCTGCTTGGCCCTGTGACCTGATTGAACGTTACGTCATTGTTGTTGACATTTTGCGTGAATGTTCAGTTTACTGTAGTTTTAGTTTATGAATAGGAAGAATGCATTTACAGAAGGAATAAAAGTTTGTAGTGCACAATAATATTTTTTGGAAGTATGCTGTTAGCTACTGTGTGAAATGAGGTGCATGAATGGTGACTAGGTTGCATTGTATAGCCGTCATGACCGCGAAAATTATGCGGCGTTTTGGACGAGTACTTGCGCAGCATTTTTAAATCCCTTATATTAACTTCACCGCCGTCTCTCTGTGTCTCTCTGTCTTGGGCTCGCGGTCAGTCGGTCCGGAGGTCGGAAAAACAAAAGTAAAAATTGACACACTTCCCGTGATGCCATCAAGCTGAAATTTGGCACATAGACTCGCGTCACCTAACAATGCATTGTATCAAAATTTCAGATCAATTCGAACGTACCATAATTAAATTAATGCTTTTTTAGTTGATCTATATAAAACTATATGTAGCAGTCGCTATTGTTTACATTTTACGTGTCACTTGACTTCACGGCAGCAATCGTAGATCACATTTCGTGTTTTAACCAGGGAGAATTCACTCAGTTTCAGGCTGTAAATGTTTGTTGCGTTGGAACATAATCAATACTTTAAGTTCTGTCTCATATAAAAGGGATTTATTGTTTTACGTTTTTTTAAATTCAGCAATCTTGACAGCCCTAATTACGATTAGGGATTACTGGATTTCGGCTCTGGCAAATCCGAAATCTCGCCATTTTTACAAATCCGGCTCCAGCAGAATTTCACTTCATAAATCCGGCCTAATCTAGCTGACAAATAGAGCCAAACAAAATTACTATATAATAAAAGCAATGTTCTGTGCGGTAATCGATAGCGATTGGTCCCTCACTTCCTAAAGCAAATCACTGGCTGAGAAAAATTAAGTCTCATTTACATATTGAGCGACGTTCAAAACGAGTTATTTTTGGTGCAGTTTTTTTCCAAGAGTTTAGTTTGCGAGGTGCGCGTTAGGATTTGTATTCAAAAACTTTGTTTTTTAGGGTTATTTATTATAACTCTGGACACACCGTGGTGTGGGGAGGGGAAAGTAGGGTCTCTGGACAGACGGGGTGTGGGGAGGTAGGGTCTCTGAACAGACCATGGTGTGGGGAGGTAGGATCTCTGGACAGACCACGGTGTGGGGAGGTAGGGTCTCTGGACAGACCGGTGGTGTGGGGAGGTAGTGTCTCTGGACAGACCATGGTGTGTGGAGGTAGGGTCTCTGGACAGACCGCGGTGTGGGGACGTAGGGTCTCTGGACAGACCATGGTGTGGGGAGGTAGGATCTCTGGACAGACCATGGTGTCGGGAGGTAGGATCTCTGGACAGACCGGTGGTGTGGGGAGGTAGTGTCTCTGGACAGACCGGTGGTGTGGGGAGGTAGGATCTCTGGACAGACCACGGTGTGGGAAAGTAGGGTCTCTGGACAGACGCGGTGTGGGGAGGTAGGGTCTCTGGACAGACGAGCGTGGGTAATGTAGTGATGTCCTTCCATGAACTTCACAGGTCACCCTACACTTATTCCCGTCCTTGGACGGGCTTTGTTGCTAGTATATATATAAAATGCCTCCGGCAAACTGGGATCCGGCCAATTTTACAAATCCGACTCTGGCTTCGGCCAGATTTCACTTCATAAATCTGTCCGAATCCGGCTCTGGCCTGATTAAAAAATTTTGAATCCTGTACACCCCTAGTTATGATATTACATATTTGAAATTTGAAGCATGCTTATTTTTAATTAGAAAATACTGTTTTAGAGGGCGGGGGTCAAAGCTTTGTGACGTAATATTGGAAGGGGGGGGGGTCTAAGTTTTTGTGATAAAGTGTGACGAGGGGGGGGGGTCAAAAATCGGCCAAAATCGCGTGACATCATTTTTGGACGGCCCCTTATATGAGCTATATAAAATTTAGTTTATGCGTTAGCTACTAAGTAAATGAATGGATCTTAAACATACTTTTATTAAAAAACTTGTTATTGTGGCGTTAAGTTTTAGTTAAACTTACTAGATTAAATATTAATTCATTTTGGTTTACGCACATGTAAAATACTTAAGGGCACTGAACTTCTAATGTCAATTTCTTCGGGGGCCTCAAATGTCATTTTTCGTATATGTTTTAGATATTTTTCCCATTCATGTTATAACGATCTTGAGAAATATATCCATGATGAAACTAATTTAATATGAACAGATTTTTGAAATTGACATCTTGCACCTGATGGGCCCAGGGTCCCTCAATTTATTTTTCGATATATATGAAAAATGAAAGTGTGTGTGTGTGTGTGTGAATTTCCTTTATAGCTGACTAAATCATTCACCCGATCGTCATGAATCCTTTAGAGACTGTTTAGTGCGCTCCCGGGATGGTAAATAGCCAATTTGTTTTCTAAATTTAAAACTCATTGCGGGCCGGGGGACCATAATGTCATTTTTTATTATATGAGCTATATAAAAATTATTTTAAGCGTTAGCTAAAGTATAAATTGATGGATCTTAACCAAAATTTGTATATAAAGCCTTGACAGAAAATATTAAAATACTATAGGGCAGTGAACTTATAATAATCATTCCTTCAGGGCTGGGGGGTTAAAATGCATTTTTTCTTAAACGTTTAAGATTTTATTCCCCATTCAATTATTAACGATCTTGAAAAATAATGATAAATGTATCCATTATCATCCATATTGAAATGAACAGTTGTTTTGAACTTTATATCTTGCCCTGAATGGGCCCTGGGGCACTTAATGTCGTTTTTTGCTAATATGAGTTATATAAAAATTAGTTTATGCGTTAGCTACTGAGTAAATGAATGGATCTTAACCAAACTTTGTATACAGAAACTTGGTAGCCCATATTAAAATACTTGAGGGCACTGAACTTCTTATGTCAATTTCTTCGGGGCCGAGGGCACAAAATGTATTTTGTTCGTGCATGTTGATGATATTTTTCCTATTCACTTTTTAAAGATCTTGAGAAATATATCCATGATGAAACTGAATTAAAATGAACAGGTTTTTGAAATTGACATCTTGCACCAAATGGGCCCGGTGGCCCTTTAATGTCACTTTAATATTAGCTATATAAAATTAGTTTCATCGTTAGCTAATGAGAAAATTAACTGGATTTTGACCAAACTTAGTATATAAAAACTTATGAGTTAATATTAAATTACTATAGGGCACGAAACTCTTAATGTCATTCCCTCGGAGCTGGGTGCCGCAAATGTCGTTTTTACTGAACGTTAATAATTGTATTCCCTATTCAATTTTACACGATATTGAGAAATATAGCTTGAGTACACTAAAAATTAAATTATAACTCACTGTGAGGCCGGGGTCATTAATATAATTTCTTCTATTGTACGCTATTTAATTATTAATTTATTTATCCGTTTGCTATGAAACTTTGAATTTTTTTGCACACTTCCACGAAGGTTTCTGACAGAATTTTTAAAAAACATACCACTCACTGGTTTCTTTAAATTCATTCATTTTAACTTAGATCGTTGCAACGCACGACGGGTCTGCTAGTGCTGTATATAAGAGACATAACTAAAACAATTTTCATTATAATACGCATCGCACGACAATCCAAGAATCCAAAATTTTAGTTATGTCTCAAATATATAGAGTATTTCTCTTTAAAAAACCTACTACAGTCTGCCTGCTAAATTTCAGCTCGTTTTGATTACGGGAAAAGGGTTATAAAAACATGTTTAACATAGTGCGCACTGCGAGACAGATTAACAATTAATAGCATTTACATGTACAGATCGGGATTTAATAAAAGTATCGCCAATATAATACGAACCGCACAGCGCAATAGGAAAGTATTGAAAAGAATGTTCAATAAAATACGCACTGAGACACTCACGCACAAAAATTAACACGCTATATAGAAACGAGAAAAAAATCCAGTCCAAGGACGTTCCGCCACCGTTCGGTGGCATGTTGTAACTCCCCTCCAACAGCCGTCTCGACCGGCATTACATGTGCATCGCGTCAAAAATACTATTCATTATAGTTAAAATAAATAACTCGAAAAAACAGAGCATTTTGCTATAAATCCCAACGCGCATAACTCAAAATAAAGTCTTGGAAGAAATACTGCACCAAAAATAACTCGTTTTGAACGTCCACGTAAATGGCGTAAACGTGTTCAATATGATTGGCTGTAGGAGTCATATGTGTTTGAGAGACCAATCGCTATAGATGACGGGACAGAACTTAGCCTTTTATTATATAGGATAATCTTAAAATTAATTAATTTAATTACAGTACATTCGATCGATCTGAAATTTTGAAAGATCATTTTTATCATTGGCACGAGTCTGCCTGAAAAATTTGATTTACATAAATAATTTACCCAAAAACATCTCAACTGGAACAAAAGTTAGGTTATTTGCTGATGATTGTATAATCTATAGAACAATTAAATCAGAACAAGACGGCAAAATTTTTACAAAAAGTCTTATATGAACTGATAAAATGGGAAACTAACTGGAGATGTTATTCCACCCAGAAAAGTGTCAACTGTTAAGGGTAACAAAGACAAAGAAACAAATAAATTCAAAACGTTTCATTCATGGAAAAGAAATAACCAAAACTAAAGATGCAAAATACGTAGGAGTCATAATAAATGAGACACTATCATGGAATCCCCATGTCAATGAAGTTATTAAAAAATCAAACAAAACCTTAGGCTTTATAAAAAGAAACTTTTACAAATGTAATAGAGATATGAAACTAAAATGCTACATCACCTTGGTGAGACCTGTACTAGAATATGCATCTTCTGTATGGGATTCATCCACCAAAGAAAACATTGATAACTCGATTTTTTTAAATAAAAAGCTGCCAGATTAATCACTGGAAAATATTCAAAACTGACAAGAATAACACCCTTAGTTAAACCATTAAGCCTTGAAACACTGGAGGATAGAAGAACCAAGAGTAAAGTAGTAATCCTATATAATAAAAGGTTATGTTCCGTGCGGTCATCGATAGCGATTGGTCCCTCAAACACACATGACTCCTACAGCCAATCACATTGAACACGCTTACGCGGACGTTCAAAATGAGTTATTTTTGGTGCAGTATTTCTTCCAAGACTTTATTTTGAGTTATGCGCGTTGGGATTTATAGTCAAAAGCTCTGTTTTTACGAGTTATTTATTTTAACTATAATGAATAGTATTTTTGACGTGATGCACATGTATGCCGGTCGAGATGGCTGTTGGAGGTGAGTTAAAACATGCCACCGAATGGTGGCGGAACGTCCTTGGACGGCTTTGTTGCTCGTTTGTAATAAAAAGTAAGCGTCTTTACCGCAGACAAACTAAGTCCGCGCAAAATTCATTATGCTCTCAATGTTCTGGGACTACCGCAATTTGTATGTGTGTGTGATGTGTGTGTGATGTGTGTGTGTGTATGTGTGTGTGTGTGGAAAATGTTATTTGCCCTGCCACTTTTGTAATTTATACCAATTCCATAGCTATTTTAAAAACCCGCTTCGGGTTAGCAGTATTATCTTCATTTAAAGCGAAATAGGACGTCCTCAAAACAAAAAAAACTGCTTGATTTTTATTGTTTTTACCCCGTAGCCAAAGCACGGACATTGGACTCATACATTTCTTATTGGTGTACCTTTAAAACTTGTGCTATTTATATTTGTTGCAAAATTGAAAACTATACATGTATATAAAACTAGGGCTGAGGAAATTAACAATTAATTTCTCGATTAATAGTTACAAATTTGTTAACGATTAAATTATTTTTTAACGATTAATCGACCCACCACTTATTAATGTACAGGAAGTCAAAAAGTAAAATATTTCGGCCGATAAATATTAACTAATTTCCACACGTTTACACGAACATTTTGGTTTTAAACTATTGACTGGCGTGAATGTTCAAAATGTTGTTAAAGGTTATTGTGTCCATTGAGAGAAATCGTTTGCCTACCATGCAATGTTCCCTCTAAGTCTAAGCTTTGTTTGTCCGTGTGCAAAGTTTTAAAAAAAAACTCGTGTGCAAAGTTGCACAACGTTCATTTTCATTGTGCAATATTTTCCAAAATGTGCTGTGCGGTGATTCTAGGCTCCTGCGTGGCGTCGGTCAAATATCTGCGCAGCCACGCTGCTTAAAGGGAACATTGCTAACACCATTTTAACACTTCGCTTAAATATCATCTGCAAGCCAAACATCCACTAAAGTATCAGAAACTTAGGCTGAGACAATCTAAAGCTATATGAACGATTGTTCAGCTCGGATGGTTATATTGTCAATAAGACCACTCATCACTTGACAAAATAATGTCAATACACTTGTCTGTTTGCGTTGTTGGTTAAAAGATGTCATATAAAGAAGACATTCCAGTGTTATTTCGATTTTCGACAAGTACGTTTAATAAATGTTACTGGGATTATTAATCGTTAATTTTTCAAAAGTTAACGATTAAATTTAAATTAATCGTTAACAGCCCTAATATAAACTATATATATATATTACATTGAATTTTCTGACATAATTTACTATTATTATTATTACACATTTCATCCCCGAAAGAATGAAATAATACGAATAATATTAAATTCATAGTCTGACACAGAAAGAGGTAAGGCCTTTAATTTTTATCCCAATAAAATAATTTGAAAATTAAAGAAAAAAATACATTCTAAACTTTATCCAAAACACCCGAAAATATAAAGCGGACAGTGCAAGTTATTTTAAATTTAATATCATATATTTAGATACCTATATGCACCACAAAGTGTATAGATACCAACTTTGAATTATGTTCAAAGAGTAAACCAATAGTGTTTCAATCTCAAGTATTTTTAAACAGCTGAGAAAAGGCAATGAAATAGACCACCCCCCACACCCCCCCCAAAAAACACAAAACAATTCCCGCTCAAAAGGAGTGGATTTAGGAGTTCAATACCATATTGTAATGTTATGTAGGTCATTAATGTTTTTTGTACCAGGTTTTGTGTTTGCCAACGATATACGCAGTAGCCAACGTTTAAAATAATATAATAGCCCAATTCACTGGATGGATCCGTAGCGTTATGACGTCATTGTTGGATCTTATATTTTAATACAAGGTGTGCATCAGTAGGTGTGCAAAATAATTATAAATCAAAGATTATTTTTGAAATAGTACAACAGTCCATAGCAGTTAAAAAAGCGTCTGGTGTTTCTCGCCGTAAAAAATATTATATGACGTCATTATTTTAGCTTATATTTTAATTTTGGAAAAAGGAACGATGTAAAAATAGATTTGATGATTTATAATTATAAAATACTTTGTGTACATTTCAGGACGTTTAATTTTACGTATTTATCAAACAAGGATAAGTTAGTTGGGTTTTTGACAAAAGTCGGAGCCGTAGGCGCCCTGCAAACTCTAGTTATATAATTGTAGCCGAGTGGTGGCTATGATGGATTATATTGTTTACTATTTGTTAGGCTTAATTACACATTATAATGACAGTACATACTCAATGGCAAAGCGGTATACTCTGTAAAGTTTTTAGCCAGTCGAGATTTTGATTTTGCACTGTATTTATGTATGTGCTAAATTTTGTCAGATCGTGTAAAATCTAAACATAAAACAAATGGAAATGGGGCGCCAGCCCCGAAGGTGTGTTTATCAGAAGTTAAGTGTTCTATTGCTTTTTAATATGGCGCAATAAAATTTTACCCAACCAGCTTTTACATCATTTGCCGGAAGAGAACAACTCAGTCATAGCTGATTACTGCCATTTTATCATCCCAGTTGAGCCGATCCTGATTGGCTTCAGAGGTCAATATGACCTTTGAATCCCTAACGTGTATTGTTACTTAGAAATAAAATCGGCATCAATCGAGTCGTTATTTGCTTGCTCCGCACTTGGCGCAGCGTCAATAAAAGCGCGCAACAATAAACCAGGCAACAGCGGGTATTTTATACCCTCCTATACAAAGTCTCCCGTTGTGGAAAGATTTTAAGATAAAATAGATATGACCCGCGGCGTAGCATACGCCGCAGTCTTGCGCATGGATGGTTCAAATAATGACGCATTGTTGGCCTCGAGATATGCGCACTGTGGTTGTTGTTACCTGCCCCACCAGCCCCACCCTTTACTACCATCGCTAGTCAACCATAAAATGTGATTTGTCGACCCAAGTGAGGGTCATTCGCCATGCTTATTTGCATATTACTTGTTCTTGTGCTCGTGAATTATATATATACTAGTGTATCACCCGTCAAACATGAAGGAAGTTTTCAAAAATAAATACACATCAGAATAAATAGTAATGTAAAACAGAAATTTCATTTCTTTTATTTATTTTTATTTTATTCATTTATTTCCCTATTGAACAATTTTATGCGGACGTTCCAAAAGAGTTCTTTTTTGGTGCAGTAATTTGGTGCGCTGCTTTCTAAAATTAGTAGCGTCACGGACAGACATGACAGACACGTGACAGAGATTGCAAATTATGTATATTGATAGATTCTTCAGAGGAGCAAATATATGGTTTGATTAAAAAAATATTCTCTTGCAATAAAATAGATTCTGCCTAAATATAAATCAGCCCCCAGCATACTTCCAAAATCATATTCACATTTTTCAAAAGAACACAACAGCAAAACAAGATTTGAAAGAAAATATTGGTTGGAATAGCTTAGTTAAAGGATTGAAGTGATTTATATTGCAATGGTAAACCCCCTTAGGAAGTGACGAAAATAGGAAAAACTGCATACTTCCTTGATATTGCTTGATTAAAAAAAATGTTTTCCCTGTACTGATTGATTCACAAATCAAGATTTATACTCTTTCCAACATTAATTTGTATTGCCTTTCCCCCTGTATCTTAAGGAAAAGCTTGAGGTTTTAAATGCATGGATTGGTGTAATAAAAATGCGTTAAAAGGGATTAAAAAACAAGCTTTTGTTCCAATGCATTAAAAAGGACAAACTAAATTTTCACGTGTCTAAAAAATGAAGTTGTGGGTGAAAGCGGGATCTGACATAGTATGGGAACACGTCTGGAATAGGATGTAAATGTATATGTTTATTTTTCTAACGACTTCTTGGGAACATGCATGAAATACAAAAGGGTATCGTCCAAATGGCACATCCACCCGGTGCCTGACTTTTTATAATGAAATGACCGGAAGGTAAACAGCACCACTAACTGGGAAATTTCTCCCCGTCAAAGTCAATGTACATATATATCAGTGATGGCGAACCTTTTTGGGTCCGCGTGCCCAAAATCAATTAAACCTACTTATTTATAGCAAAGTACCAACAGGAAGTGCCAGAAAAGTGGTTTGATTAAGGAAAAAATATTTTAGTTACTTGCCAGCTGATGAGGCTCTGCGTGCCGTCTGTGGCACGCGTAGCATAGGTTCGCCATCATTGTTATATATATTATGATTATTTAACATTTTGCTCAGTAAGATACAAATAATTTAACATATGGTTTAGTAAGATGCACCCAGTTTAAAAGATTTTCCCCGCTATTTTGCATTGTAGGTCACGTATCTCCAGTCTGCAACTTGCTCGTTTTATTTAATTTAAAAAAAAAGGTAATTGTGGTGTTTATAAAATAATTAATAAAAATAAAATGTGTCATTTCTCAAACACAAAAACATTTGATTGATTTTAAACTCTTCAGAACTTAATGTTTCAAAACACAAAACCTAAGCCTAAAGTATGTTAAGAAACTGAATTATTTTCATGTTAATTTCTTTAAAATGAAATATTTTAAATTAAAAGTTATTACACGTATTTGGGTTAATTACTGAGTTACACAGTGGTGTAGCTAGAACTTGTGCCGCCCGGGGTGGTCTCCAATTTGCCGCCATTTTAGGGTCCGTCCATAAATGACGTCACGCACCTGAGTCCCACATTTGACGTCACATCAAAACGCGAAACTTTAAATAAAAGTTCCACTTAAATAAATGATTGCCGACACTTTATTTAATGGCTTCACGCGTGTTACGATATTAGAGTGCAGCGTTACATTAAAAACATATGTAAATGACAAAAAATTGATTTGAAACATGCTCATTTTCAAATAGAAAATACGGCTTTTATGGGAGGAGCTTTGTGACGTCATTTTTTAAAGAAGGAGTTTAAGTTTTTGTGACACACCAGCCAAAATAACGTGACGTCATTTATGGACGGCCCCTTAAGTCAACTTATGATGGTTGTTATAAATTAGTAAACAGGAATAAATAATTGTAATTAAAATGAAGTAAAGGTGGGGAACATTTTTACTATTGCATGCTCCTTTCATGTAAGCAGTAATAAAAGAGGCCGCATAAAATGATATACCTATAAATACACATTTATGAATATACAAGATATTTTTTAAAGGCCACAAGAAAGTTAATGAGGTCGCAGACCCCGCCCCCCCCCCACTAAATGAGACAAACATATTCCAAATTTACACTCCAAAAAACATTACTAAGTAATATGCTTTTATTTTTTATTTTTAAATATATGATTTTTTTTTAATAAACGAAGAAATGGTATACGTTAGTATGTAAACCTATTTATACATTTACTAACAATTTTCAGAGAGGAAAAATCGTTTATTATGCTAATCAAAATTTAAATTATTTTTAATATCTTGATCTATGGACAATATTGCAAGATTTTTTAGTCTTAAATCACTCATTGTGGAACTAAGATATTTTGTTTATCAACTTCAGTTTGGAGAAGCACTGATAGCAATTGTTGAAAACTTTCTTAGCAAGATTATAATGTTGGTTACAGTATTTTCCAATCTATACTGTTCAAGGCCGTACCCAGACTTTTTTAAGGGGGTTCGCAAACTTGTCACGAAAGCATTTCATGTTAAGATAAAGAAAACCTCTCATAACGAGCACCTCTCATAATGAGATTTTCGCAAAACGAGCAAATTTTTTATGGAAAAAGTTGCTCCCTTAACGAGCGAAGATTCGCATAACGAGTGACGCAGAAAGGGAAACTCCCCTTTTCCCGGAAATTCATTATTGAACCGGCACTTCCACCCTGATATTTTATTCTGTGTTAAGCACTCGGTCTATTAGCGTATTGTTTTCGTGTGTGATCAACCGATTTTACAAATTTTTTATTTAGACAGAATTTGTAATTTTTTTATGTGCAAAGTTTAATAAACTGATAAATTATCTTCGCAAAAAACCACACAAAAAAAAATAAAAAATCATAAGAGAGGGGAAAAAAACTGTTGAAATAAAACGAAAAAAAATGGAAAAGCGAGAACAAGGTTGCGAACCTAGCGCGCATCTACTATCGGCCAACATCAACAATCTGCACTATTCTCAAGAACAATTGAGGTAATGGATGCTTCAAATGGAGTTTCAAGAATGTCTACGAAAGAATTAAATCACATTTTTGTCAAATTGTGTAGCGTCTGCAAAAACAAATGTCATAAACAGTTTTCTAGTTAAAAAGCAAAAATTATTGTTCATAAATTCATATTTTTTGTGTACGTTTTTTGTTTAAAATCTTAATTGTATTCTAGTTGTTTCACTCTTTAACAATTAATAAGTAATTTTATTTGAATCAATGTTAATAATATTATTTTAAAAAATGAGATTTTTTTTCAGCATGGAACGGATTATCGTATTTTACATTGTTACATTGTTACATTGTTACATTGTTACATTGTTACATTGTTACATTGTTACATTGTTACATTGTTACATTGTTACATTGTTACATTGTTACATTGTTACATTGTTACATTGTTACATTGTTACATTGTTACATTGTTACATTGTTACATTGTTACATTGTTACATTGTTACATTGTTACATTGTTACATTGTTACATTGTTACATTGTTACATTGTTACATTGTTACATTGTTACATTGTTACATTGTTACATTGTTACATTGTTACATTGTTACATTGTTACATTGTTACATTGTTACATTGTTACATTGTTACATTGTTACATTGTTACATTGTTACATTGTTACATTGTTACATTGTTACATTGTTACATTGTTACATTGTTACATTGTTACATTGTTACATTGTTACATTGTTACATTGTTACATTGTTACATTGTTACATTGTTACATTGTTACATTGTTACATTGTTACATTGTTACATTGTTACATTGTTACATTGTTACATTGTTACATTGTTACATTGTTACATTGTTACATTGTTACATTGTTGCATTGTTACATTGTTACATTGATTTGTATGGGAAAAATTGTTTCATATAACAAGCATTTCGATTAACGAGTACGACTCTGGAACGAATTAATCTCGTTATGAGATGTTTGGCTGTACCTACAATATATGGTGCTATGACTTCAAATTTGGATGAGACTGTTTAATCAGTAATTCTGTACTTATATGAATTATTTAGGGCGTTGATTAAACTACTCGTCTTTTTTGCCTCATTTTTAAAATAAATAAATAAATAAATGTATATATATACATATAGCAATAACATAAAGAAGGTACTTACATATTTTTTAAATTGAAATTCTTAAAACATATTATATCATATAATAATTTTAAATATTTATGTAAAATAAAATGAAAGGAAAAACAAAAACAAACATGAACATAGGATATAGGAAAAAGGAGGAAAAATGGAAAGTTACAGTTAAAACCACAACCGGGAAAAAGATTATGCAGTTAGGTAAAATTGTGAATTTGGTTAATTCCATATGGAGCCAACGTACCAAATCGTTTTATAAGTCTATATTACATGTGGATCCTATCATGGGTATTGTTTGCATATAAAATACCAGTAACTGCAACATCTGAAATACCGTCATGGTCAACACTGTTGAAATGCTTAGATACAGGACATTAAGCCTGTTTATTTATATTATACAGGTGTTCTCGAAACCGATCTCCAAGACGACGACCTGTCTCACCCACGTAAATTTTATTACACTTCTTGCAGAGAATTGCATTAATCACGTTGCGAATTGTGCAAGTGAATCCATCTTTTATTATGTACTATTACTACTTCGCTCTTTTTTCCTCTGTCATCTGGTGTATCTTGATTTAATGATAGAAATAAAAGTGACAATCTTTTCAATGTTAAATGTTTTCAATGTATTAAAATGTAAAAGGTAGCGTTGCCAGTTACTGTTCGTTGCTACATCTTAATAAGTTGTCATTAACAATTATGTTCAACGGACCCAAGCTTGAGAGAAAATTATGTAAAGTTTCTCCATTTTTATGGCAAGACAAAAAAAAACAAAAATAAAAAAACAACACGGACAGACCTTTAAGTCCCAAGATGTTTTAAATTAAAATAGAATTTGCTTCTAGAGTACTTTTGAATTTCTTTTAGGGTTTTACCAGGGTCGCAAGTATGATATTTTTAATGTTCTGTTCGTCTATTTTTTCACACTGTTAGCCACACTCATCTTAGCATAGATTTTAATATTTTATTTTCCTAGTCAAAGATTTCAACCGTGTGTCCTTTGTTCAAATGTTTCCTGTGCTACATTCAAAACTGGTGCAAACGGATGTCCTTTTTTGTTAATTCATGTCTGTCGACGCAATGGTACCAATGGACCTACGGAGTGTCCAGTCAGAATTTTTTCCTTGATGCTGCCTTGAGTGATTGTTTATACACTTGTATATTGGTGTAAGACTCTCCTTTATAGTCTACATTGCACGTGTGTAAAGGCTTATGTTAAACTAGAAATATACCCGCGCCTTGCAGCGGATGTGACTTAAATTGTTTATTAAGTAGTTGAAAATATGTGACGTATTAGTTTGTTAAGTCTCTTTTTAATTAAAAACAAATCTTTATTCTTTATATTTTTTAACTTCAGCATTTATATTTGCACAAGAGCCTGTGAATTTTCTGTTTGCACAACAAATTCGACGATAGCTATGACATCTTACTTTCAGAAAACTGAACCTAAAATGTTTAAAAGGTTAAGTGTACTTACATATATTAATGTAATTCATATAAACTTGACACAATGAATAAAGTGGCACTTCTTTCTTTATATAGATAACATTTTCGGCTATTGGCGTGGAAAATAAAGAAAACAACATTTTTATCTTATGACGAGAGGAATCTTGTCTGTCTCTGTTACTATAGTCTATTTTTTAAATTAACTAGCAAATATGCACACAAAGATAAGATATATACGTTCCTTTTATTCGTTCTTATACATTTTGAACCTGAAGCCCATGCATTGCATTGGATCTTAGCAAAATATTTTTAAAAGTTTTTAGTATTAGTGATAAATTTTTTGTTAAATTTTCAGAAAAGTTCCTAGTTTTGTTGATATTTAAATATGTTGGGAAAATATTAGTTCTATGATTATGAAGATACTCAAGCCCTCAATATGAAGAATTACCGCATGTACTCGTTCTATAGCCCGTTCATTCATAAGCCGACCCACACACCCCTCTTTTGGAAGAGAAAAGTGTTAAAAGAGTATAAACCGCTCTGATCTCTACTGGACTACTTGGATTTCACCGCAGCTAAGTGTTTTTTTTTATATTATTTCGTTTTATTCGTTTCATTTGTGTACTATTTGTCCGTTGAAAAAGGCTCTTTGCCGAAACGTTCGCCTTTGTGTTACGTCCTGTCAGGCCTACTAATACCCTGTTTTTATTTTATGCATTTACCTTTATAAACCGCTCGCAAGCCGACCCCCCCCGCAAAAAAAAATAAAATAAATACAATTTTAAAAAATGCATAATAGGACAAAATGGAACACATTTTTTTTTAAACTACAAGCTAAATCGGTCATTATGATTGTATACGTTGTAAACTATCTTTGTCTGTGTGCTCTTTGTTAGGCAAAATTTATTTGGTATTTAAAAAAAATTCTTTGTTGGAAAATTTTTTTTTAAAACAATTTATTAAAACATTCACAAAAAATAAATAAAATGATTAAATAAGGTAAGTGTAGAATTTTAATAATATTTTACAGCTTTTGGTAGAGCAGTTGAATCTTGTAGAATGTAGAAAAGTTCCTTAATAACAACACCGATATTCAATAGTCAATATTCATGCAGAAATCACCTATGACCCGCTCATAAGCCGACACTTAACTCAAGATTTTGTCCAGAAAAAGGTCGGTTTTAGAAAGATTATATACTGTATATATATGTATATGTATATATATATATATATATATATATATATATATATATATATATATATATATATATATATTATATATATATATATATCTACATATATCTGTTTAACTTGAGGACATTATAATTGGAGCAAAATTTTGCAATTGCTTTCAACAGAAAGTAAATATAACTCTAATATTTTAAAGTAAAACAACATTATTATTAAAAAAACCCGTAATAAAACAAGTTTTTGACTATAAATTCTTTATGTACGAGACATAACCAAAATAATGTTCATTATAATACGCAGCGCAAGACAATCAAAAATACAAAATTGTAGTTAAGTGTTGTAAAACATGTTTAATATAATGCGCACCAATCAGGAATATGTTTATAAAAAGTATTGTAAATAAAATACGCACCTTATTGCGCGACACGAAAGGTTGTTCAAATAAATACGCACCACGACACTATAGCAAAAAAAATTTAACATGTTACATAGAGATAAATAAAGATAATCTAAAAAATCATTAATTTAATTACGGTACATTCGATTTATCTGAAATTTTGATACATCATTTTTATCATCGGCAAGAGTCAGCCTGCAAAATTTCAGCTCACTAGCTTACGAGAAAGTGGGTTAAAAATCGATCCAAAGTTTTTTTGGCACCGCTCACCTCAAGCACCGAGGCGCTCGAGAATAAGATGAAGGAAGTCACGGAAATAATTTTGGATTTTTCGAAATTTGAACATTTTTTAAAATGACTCTTGGAAAACTTATTTGGTCAAAGGGACAGAATCGTGAGAAACAAAAATTAAATATGAAGAGTTTCATTACTGTGGTTACAAGCCTTGGATTTCAACTTTTGTCAAACTTTAACATTTGACTGGTGGCGAACTTTAATTACAAAGAAAGGGAGGAAAAGAAAAATTTGTTTTTAAGGGTTAGTTTTTATTGTAAGAAACAGAAGAGCAATAAAACGTAGGATTATCAAAACTATTGAAAAGAAGAAAACACAATCTGGATTCGAGTATTGAGTTTAATGGAGAGTCCATTTATTGCTAAAGAGTTTCTTGATGACGTAATTATTCTATGCACACAGCTGCTAACTTCCAGGGGCGTAGATAGGGGAGGGGGTAAAGGGGTTAAATTCAAAAGGCCCCCGACCCCAAAATTGAGCGTACCTCAAAGGAGTGTAAGAAAATTTTGTTTTACGTTAATTATTACGCAACATAAATTTAATATTGCTATTCACGTTGCTATTTAAGTTAGTTACACTATTGCATGTATTCCACGTTGTTATATAAGTTAGTTACACTGTTGCATGTATTCCACGTTGCTATTAAAGTTAGTTACACTATTGCATGTATTCCACGTTGTTATATAAGTTAGTTACACTGTTGCATGTATTCCACGTTGTTATATAAGTTAGTTACACTGTTGCATGTATTTCACGTTGATATATAAGTTAGTTACACTGTTGTATGTATTCCACGTTGTTATATAAGTTAGTGAAACTGTAGTATGTATTCCACGTTGTTATATAAGTTAGTTACACTGTTGCATGTATTTCACGTTGTTATATAAGTTAGTTACACTGTTGCATGTATTTCACGTTGATATATAAGTTAGTGAAACTGTTGTATGTATTCCACGTTGTTATATAAGTTAGTGAAACTGTTGTATGTATTCCACGTTGTTATATAAGTTAGTGAAACTGTTGTATGTATTCCACGTTGTTATATAAGTTAGTTACACTGTTGCATGTATTCCACGTTGTTATATAAGTTAGTTACACTGTTGCATGTATTTCACGTTGATATATAAGTTAGTGAAACTGTTGCATGTATTTCACGTTGATATATAAGTTAGTTACACTGTTGTATGTATTTCACGTTGTTATATAAGTTAGTGAAACTGTTGTATGTATTCCACGTTGTTATATAAGTTAGTGAAACTGTTGCATGTATTTCACGTTGTTATATAAGTTAGTTACACTGTTGCATGTATTTCACGTTGATATATAAGTTAGTGAAACTGTTGTATGTATTCCACGTTGTTATATAAGTTAGTGAAACTGTTGTATGTATTCCACGTTGTTATATAAGTTAGTGAAACTGTTGTATGTATTCCACGTTGTTATATAAGTTAGTTACACTGTTGCATGTATTCCACGTTGTTATATAAGTTAGTTACACTGTTGCATGTATTTCACGTTGATATATAAGTTAGTGAAACTGTTGCATGTATTTCACGTTGATATATAAGTTAGTTACACTGTTGTATGTATTCCACGTTGTTATATAAGTTAGTGAAACTGTAGTATGTATTCCACGTTGTTATATAAGTTAGTTACACTGTTGCATGTATTTCACGTTGTTATATAAGTTAGTTACACTGTTGCATGTATTTCACGTTGATATATAAGTTAGTGAAACTGTTGTATGTATTCCACGTTGTTATATAAGTTAGTGAAACTGTTGTATGTATTCCACGTTGTTATATAAGTTAGTGAAACTGTGGTATGTATTCCACGTTGTTATATAAGTTAGTTACACTGTTGCATGTATTCCACGTTGTTATATAAGTTAGTTACACTGTTGCATGTATTTCACGTTGATATATAAGTTAGTGAAACTGTTGTATGTATGCCATGTTGATATATAAGTTAGTGAAACTGTTGTATGTATTCCACGTTGTTATATAAGTTAGTGAAACTGTTGTATGTATTCCACGTTGATATATAAGTTAGTGAAACTGTTGTATGTATTCCACGTTGTTATATAAGTTAGTGAAACTGTTGCATGTATTCCACGTTGTTATATAAGTTAGTGAAACTGTTGCATGTATTCCACGTTGTTATATAAGTTAGTGAAACTGTTGCATGTATTCCACGTTGTTATATAAGTTAGTGAAACTGTTGCATGTATTCCACGTTGTTATATAAGTTAGTGAAACTGTTGCATGTATTTCACGTTGTTATATAAGTTAGTGAAACTGTTGCATGTATTCCACGTTGTTATATAAGTTAGTGAAACTGTTGCATGTATTTCACGTTGTTATATAAGTTAGTGAAACTGTTGTATGTATTCCACGTTGTTATATAAGTTAGTGAAACTGTTGTATGTATTTCACGTTGTTATATAAGTTAGTGAAACTGTTGTATGTATTCCACGTTGTTATATATTTTAGTGAAACTGTTGTATGTATTTCACGTTGTTATATAAGTTAGTGAAACTGTTGTATGTATTCCACGTTGTTATATAAGTTAGTGAAACTGTTGTATGTATTCCACGTTGTTATATAAGTTAGTGAAACTGTTGTATGTATTTCACGTTGTTATATAAGTTAGTGAAACTGTTGTATGTATTCCACGTTGTTATATATTTTAGTGAAACTGTTGTATGTATTTCACGTTGTTATATAAGTTAGTGAAACTGTTGTATGTATTCCACGTTGTTATATAAGTTAGTGAAACTGTTGCATGTATTCCACGTTGTTATATAAGTTAGTGAAACTGTTGTATGTATTCCACGTTGTTATATAAGTTAGTGAAACTGTTGTATGTATTCCACGTTGTTATATAAGTTAGTGAAACTGTTGTATGTATTCCACGTTGTTATATAAGTTAGTGAAACTGTTGCATGTATTCCACGTTGTTATATAAGTTAGTGAAACTGTTGCATGTATTTCACGTTGTTATATAAGTTAGTGAAACTGTTGTATGTATTCCACGTTGTTATATAAGTTAGTGAAACTGTTGTATGTATTTCACGTTGTTATATAAGTTAGTGAAACTGTTGTATGTATTCCACGTTGTTATATATTTTAGTGAAACTGTTGTATGTATTTCACGTTGTTATATAAGTTAGTGAAACTGTTGTATGTATTCCACGTTGTTATATAAGTTAGTGAAACTGTTGTATGTATTCCACGTTGTTATATAAGTTAGTGAAACTGTTGTATGTATTTCACGTTGTTATATAAGTTAGTGAAACTGTTGTATGTATTCCACGTTGTTATATATTTTAGTGAAACTGTTGTATGTATTTCACGTTGTTATATAAGTTAGTGAAACTGTTGTATGT
The DNA here is from genome assembly GCA_944989445.1 of Ampullaceana balthica. Lineage (NCBI taxonomy): Eukaryota > Metazoa > Mollusca > Gastropoda > Lymnaeidae > Ampullaceana > Ampullaceana balthica. The sequence goes on along the minus strand of CALYLW010000508.1, from coordinate 157,713 downwards.
ATTCCACGTTGTTATATAAGTTAGTGAAACTGTTGCATGTATTCCACGTTGTTATATAAGTTAGTGAAACTGTTGTATGTATTCCACGTTGTTATATAAGTTAGTGAAACTGTTGTATGTATTCCACGTTGTTATATAAGTTAGTGAAACTGTTGTATGTATTCCACGTTGTTATATAAGTTAGTGAAACTGTTGTATGTATTCCACGTTGTTATATAAGTTAGTGAAACTGTTGCATGTATTCCACGTTGTTATATAAGTTAGTGAAACTGTTGCATGTATTCCACGTTGTTATATAAGTTAGTGAAACTGTTGCATGTATTCCACGTTTTTATATAAGTTAGTGAAACTGTTGTATGTATTCCACGTTGTTATATAAGTTAGTGAAACTGTTGTATGTATTCCACGTTGTTATATAAGTTAGTTACACTGTTGCATGTATTCCACGTTGTTATATAAGTTAGTGAAACTGTTGTATGTATTCCACGTTGTTATATAAGTTAGTGAAACTGTTGCATGTATTCCACGTTGTTATATAAGTTAGTGAAACTGTTGTATGTATTCCACGTTGTTATATAAGTTAGTGAAACTGTTGTATGTATTCCACGTTGTTATATAAGTTAGTGAAACTGTTGCATGTATTCCACGTTGTTATATAAGTTAGTGAAACTGTTGCATGTATTTCACGTTGTTATATAAGTTAGTGAAACTGTTGCATGTATTCCACGTTGTTATATAAGTTAGTGAAACTGTTGCATGTATTTCACGTTGTTATATAAGTTAGTGAAACTGTTGTATGTATTCCACGTTGTTATTTAAGTTAGTGAAACTGTTGTATGTATTCCACGTTGTTATATATTTTAGTGAAACTGTTGTATGTATTTCACGTTGTTATATAAGTTAGTGAAACTGTTGTATGTATTCCACGTTGTTATATAAGTTAGTGAAACTGTTGTATGTATTCCACGTTGTTATATAAGTTAGTGAAACTGTTGTATGTATTTCACGTTGTTATATAAGTTAGTGAAACTGTTGTATGTATTCCACGTTGTTATATATTTTAGTGAAACTGTTGTATGTATTTCACGTTGTTATATAAGTTAGTGAAACTGTTGTATGTATTCCACGTTGTTATATAAGTTAGTGAAACTGTTGCATGTATTCCACGTTGTTATATAAGTTAGTGAAACTGTTGCATGTATTCCACGTTGTTATAGAAGTTAGTTACACTGTTGCATGTATTCCACGTTGTTATATAAGTTAGTTACACTGTTGCATGTATTCCACGTTGTTATATAAGTTAGTTACACTGTTGCATGTATTCCACGTTGTTATATAAGTTAGTTACACTGTTGCATGTATTCCACGTTGTTATATAAGTTAGTTACACTGTTGCATGTATTCCACGTTGTTATATAAGTTAGTTACACTGTTGCATGTATTCCACGTTGTTATATAAGTTAGTTACACTGTTGCATGTATTCCACGTTGTTATATAAGTTAGTTACACTGTTGCATGTATTCCACGTTGTTATATAAGTTAGTTACACTGTTGCATGTATTCCACGTTGTTATATAAGTTAGTTACACTGTTGCATGTATTCCACGTTGTTATATAAGTTAGTTACACTGTTGCATGTATTCCACGTTGTTATATAAGTTAGTTACACTGTTGCATGTATTCCACGTTGTTATATAAGTTAGTTACACTGTTGCATGTATTCCACGTTGTTATATAAGTTAGTTACACTGTTGCATGTATTCCACGTTGTTAGATAAGTTAGTTACACTGTTGCATGTATTCCACGTTGTTATATAAGTTAGTTACACTGTTGCATGTATTCCACGTTGTTATATAAGTTAGTGAAACTGTTGTATGTATTCCACGTTGTTAGATAAGTTAGTTACACTGTTGCATGTATTCCACGTTGTTATATAAGTTAGTTACACTGTTGCATGTATTCCACGTTGTTATATAAGTTAGTGAAACTGTTGTATGTATTCCACGTTGTTATATAAGTTAGTGAAACTGTTGTATGTATTCCACGTTGTTATATAAGTTAGTGAAACTGTTGTATGTATTCCACGTTGTTATATAAGTTAGTGAAACTGTTGTATGTATTCCACGTTGTTAGATAAGTTAGTTACACTGTTGCATGTATTCCACGTTGTTATATAAGTTAGTTACACTGTTGCATGTATTCCACGTTGTTATATAAGTTAGTGAAACTGTTGTATGTATTCCACGTTGTTATATAAGTTAGTTACACTGTTGCATGTATTCCACGTTGTTATATAAGTTAGTTACACTGTTGCATGTATTCCACGTTGTTATATAAGTTAGTGAAACTGTTGCATGTATTCCACGTTGATTAAGGATGTCAAAATTACGTATATCAACAACACGCGTGTAAAAATTGGTAAAAAGTTTACTGAAAACCGGCGATAGATTATCCCGCTTTTTTGTAAAACACGTTATTTTTACGTCATTTTACCGGAATCTACTATTTTATGTCTATGCTATAATCCATCTGTCCATAGACATAAATAGAAGCGTAATAGTTCTTATATTTATGTCTTTTTTTCTGACAAAATTTCACAATTATGGCGAATGGAACAAGTTTATATATTTTTTTTAATAAATATTTTTTTAATGAAATTAAAAGAATGTTATTCTTGATTGGGGAACTTCACCCATGCCGGAAGATCAAGTTTACCAGAGTGTGGCTACAAAAGTGAAAAAGCGTGCCGCAGAAAGGCAAGGGGCTGCAAAATCAAGGAACGTTTTTGTAGGGTTCTTTAAGAAGAAACCTGATAACAGCAATGAAAACAAAGGCGACAAAGAACATGGTGAAGAAAATTATCAACATTCAGATGATTCATTCAAAGAAACAGCAGTTGAAGAGACTTTAGATGTGGAAAAGCCTCTTGATGAGATATTTACTGCTGAAGAAACTAAAGACTTTTTACCACAGCCAGAGAAAACATCTGAAGTAAGTGATACAGACGATGAGTGAAGTGATGATCTTCCTAAATCAATTTCTCCAGAATTTGAAGTAACTTTTATTAAGTACAAAGACTTTGGATATATCCGGCCTGGAAGTTTCTCTGAGGAACTGCGAGCAAAGATGGTATTGAAAGGGAGATTATATTTCTGAAACAAAGATGAAGAGTACTTGTTTCCAACAGAATTAAACCAAAATAAATCACGAAGTTTGACATCAGCATGGTTCACCAGAAAGCTTCCAACAGGACGTTTTTAAACCGATCTTGGCTCTTCTTCTCCTGGGAACTTCTTAGCATCTTTGAAATTTCTTGCAGAATTTGATGAAATTACGAGACACCACTTACATAGACTTGAATCTGGGGAGACACATTGTTTGTCACCAGAAATTCAAAATGAGTTCATAAACTTGTTGTGCAATAAAGTTAGGGAATCAAATATTGGTAAAGTCAAGCAAGTTTGTTACTTTTCCCTGAACTTGATTCCAATCCAGATGTTTCTCACAAAGAACAAGTACCCCTTATAGTTCGGTACTTAGTTGTCGAGAATTTCGAAAAGAAAAAGTCATTCTTTGGTTACTTTAAAATTGTGAAGCCAGATGCACAACATTATAAAGAAATTGTTCTTAAAACTCTTAAAAACATTGGACTGGACTTGAATCTGTGCAGAGGTCAAATCTATGATAACACAGCCACAATGAGTGGCCGTCTGTCTGGCATGCGGAAACGTCTCTAAGACATAAGTCCAAAGGCAACATTTCTGAACTGTGATAACCACTCTCTCAACCTGGCAGCTCTTCATTCCGCTGTGATAGATCCAGCAATTGTCAACTTATTTTTTGGAACTGTACATGAATAACTTTTTTTTTACAATTGGCAATGTGCCAAACTGAACGAAGCTGGAGCCGGGAGTCTAAAAAAGGGGAGTAGTACAAGGTGGCCCTCAAGAGGGGCGTTACAAGGTGGCCCTCAAGAAGGGAGTAGTACAAGGTGGCCCTCAAGAAGGGAGTAGTACAAGGTGGCCCTCAAGAGGGGAGTAGTACAAGGTGGCCCTCAAGAGGGGAGTAGTACAAGGTGGCCCTCAAGAGGGGAGTAGTACAAGGTGGCCCTCAAGAGGGGAGTAGTACAAGGTGGCCCTCAAGAGGGGAGTAGTACAATTTGGCCCTCAAGAGGGGAGTAGTACAAGGTGGCCCTCAAGAGGGGAGTAGTACAAGGTGGCCCTCAAGAGGGGAGTAGTACAAGGTGGCCCTCAAGAGGGGAGTAGTACAAGGTGTCCCTCAAGAGGGGAGTAGTACAAGGTGGCCTTCAAGAGAGGAAGCTACGTCGTCAGTTTCCTAGCATCTTGACAAATTCCTCGTGCTGTTGGAGAGACTTTATGAATCAAGACCTGAAAGAATTGACACTAGAAGTTATGCTCAGAATCTTCTTCATGCAGTGGGAATTTATGATTTTTTTTGCGTATCTGGAATTCTGGTTAAATCTCATGCGCCCAATCATTATAGTTCAGAAGAAACTATGAAAGTCTGGACTGCGCATACGGGAAGCTGCTGAAGACATTAAGACCCTTTCATGCTTTCTGCAAAATGATGAGAAAAGGTAGAAACTGATCACCCCATCCATCGAAAGAGCTAAAGAAGGCAGTGAATGCTATAGATTTCCTGTAAGCAAAATAATCAGAAGAAAGAAAATATTTGATTGGGAGTCCTGATGTTGGACTGCCAATAGAACTGCAATTTAAACTTGCTGCGACAGAAGTGCTGGACAGGCTTCATGTGGAGATAAAGGACATATTTGAAAGGCTGGAAAACCATGTGGACACCTTTGGGTTTCTTCTTGAACCAAGACACCTGTTGGATTCTATGGGTGACGACACGCTGATAAAAAAAACAACGGTTACTTTTTCCTGTTTGTACCATGAAATGCAGGCAAATCGCTTGTTCAATGACGTCATTGATGCATGAGCACTTTTCATAAACAAACAAGTACGACTTTCACTAATTGACATATTGAGGAAGCTGACGTCATATGGTAATGATGTGTGCTCAAACCTTGCAACATCCATCCGAATACTTCTAACTCGGGCCACTTCCATTGCATCATGTGAGAGATCATTCAAACCTTGCTACATCCATCCGAATACTTCTAACTCGGGCCACTTCCATTGCATCATGTGAGAGATCATTCAAACCTTGCTACATCCATCCGAATACTTCTAACTCGGGCCACTTCCATTGCATCATGTGAGATATCATTCTCAAGTTAATAAAAAAAAACTATCTCAGGAGCCCAATGACGCAAGAAATACTTTGCAGCATGGCTCTAATGTCAGTGGAGTCAAAAATACTAGACAGCATTGATCTACATGATGTTATAGATGACTTTACTGCACAGAAAGAACGACGGGAATGCGATATGAATTGAGATTCGTCCTGAGATTCGTCCTGAGATTCGTCCTGAGATTCGTCCTGAGATTCGTCCCTTGTGCATTGTTTCGCCCAAAAACAACCGCGTGTGATTCATTATAAGAGTCTTAATGATTATTTTTTGTTTAAATTTACTGATATACTGTTCCAATTTGAAATTAGACTTACCTATTTATTAAGTACATTATCTCATGTCATGATGTCAAATGTCAAAATGAAGCCCCCCCCCACTCCCTAGGCCACTGCTAACTTCCGTCAATGTTCTATTTGTTTAATTTGTTATAAAATATGTAATATGTATAGCTGTACATGCAATCAAAGTTACGATTGACTTTTTTTAAACTGATTAATTAATTTGACGTTAAAGGTATTTAATCGTTACAAATTGTAATGAAATAAAAATTTATAATTATAAAAAATGACTTACATTTTAAATGTCTACTTTTTGTTTTAGTAATATATCATGTTTTTCTTGAAATTCTTGCGTCAAGAAATGCATTTTAATTTTTTTTAATGCAAAGGGTAACATTGACTTCTATATGTATTTTTTAAAAATTACAAATTAAAAAAAAATATGTGTAAATTACGTTATAATATGATGTATAAAGGAACATAACAAGAAAGTCAACCTCCTTGCTGATCTATTAAAAAAAAATATTTAGAAACTTTTTTAAAAAATTTAAAAAGAAAAAGCTGACATTAAACACCGTAATTTTTAAACAAAGGAATCACTCAACTAAACTTAGTGTACATTTTTATTCTTATATGTCGTGTATTTTTTTAAACAATTTGAATTTTTTTTTATAGAACAATAATAAGATTGTAAAATTTACACCCAAACAAATTATAAAAAAGCAACAAAAATACGAAACAAAAAAGCAATATATACATACATACATATATATATATTTATATATATATATATATATATATATATATAATATATATATATATATATATATATATATATATATATATATATATATATATATATATATATATATTAGGGCTGTTAATGATTAATTTAAATTTAATCGTTAACTTTGGACAAATTAACGATTAATTAATCGTTAATTTCGATTCAAACATAAAATTGAAATTTATGGTGTCGTAAGTAAAATTTATTAAAATACTTGTCGAAAATCGAAATAACATTGGAATGACTTAATTATGACACCTTTTAACCAGCAACAGTCAAGTGTATTGACATTATTTGGTTCAAGTGTTGAGCGGGTCTTATAGACAATATAACCAGCCGACCTTAACAATCGTTCACATAGCTTTAGATTGTCTCAGCTGAAGTTTCCGATACTGTAGTGGATGTTTGGTATGCAGGTGTAAGAGGAATGTGTTAGAACCATATTAGCAGATATTTGACCGACGCCACGCAGGATTTTAGAATCACCACGCTGCAAATTTTGTAAAATTTTGCACACAAAATGGACGTTGTGCAACTTTGCAAACGAGTTATTTTTTTTACTTTGCACACGGACCAACGAAGCTTAGACTTAGAGGCAACATTGCATGGTAGGCAAACGATTTCTCTCAATGGACACAATGACCTTTATCAACATTTTGAATATATACGTCAGTCAGTAGTTTAAATCAGGGGTCTCCAAACTTTTCTGCTGGAGGGCCGCATTAATTGCAAAACAGCAGTTTGGGGGCCGACTACACACTAGAGGTCCAAATAAGAGAGAATCAAAACATAGATGTTGTTTTTAATGATATATTTAATATTATTATATTTATAATATTAATAATATTTAACATTATATTTAATAATATTTAATAATACATTGATACACTGCACATGAATAAATGTATTAGTGGGAATGGTGAAATTGTTTCCTGGATGCCAAAATAGTAGATATCTCTGGCTTTAGATTTGATGTCCCTAACATCAACAGTGACGTGAGATTATCATAATACAAGTTAGTTCTCAAATTGTTCTTCACGTATTTCATCATCAAAAATGTCTGTTCGCACAAGTATGTTGTTCCAAAGATTGAAAGGTACCTTGATGCAAAAGCTTTGAAATTAGGAAAGTTATCCTTGGGAAAAAACTGGTTAAAACACAAAAGTCATTCTTTGAACTTGTCCCTAAGAAGGTCATTTGCTTGCAAAACTATGACCTCTTGCTGCAGTTCATCTGAGCAACTGGCCGGAAATGGCGGTGTCTGCTTTCGCTACTGTTATTCGCGAAGTTTTCTGGTAAACTATAAGTAAAAATAGTATTTTTGTAGGGAGATTAAAATGTCTCGAGGGGCCCTTATGAGAGGGCCTCGCGGGCCACATTGGGCCCGCGGGCCGTAGTTTGGAGATACCTGGTTTAAAAACAAAATGTTAGTGTAATCGTTTGGAAATGAGTTTATATTTATCGGTCTAAATATTTTACTTTTTGATTTCCAGTACATTTATAAGGGGTGGGTCGATTAATCGTTAAAAAAATTTAATCGTTAAAATCTTTAACGATTAATCGAGAAATTAATCGTTAATTTCCGCAGCCCTAATAACGATTAATTTAATGGACACTTGAATTTCTTCTTTATATGACATCTTTTAACCAACAACACAAACAGACAAATGTATTGATATTATTTGGTTCAAGGTCTTATTGACAATGCAACTAGACGAGCTGAACAATCGTTCACATAGCTTTCCATTGTCTCAACTGAAGTTTCTGATACTGTAGTAAATGTTTTGTTTGCAGGTGATATGTAAGTGAAGTGTTCGAACCATAGTAGCAATGTTCCATTAAGCATCGCCGCTGCGCTGATATTTGACCGACGACACGCAGGAGTTTAGAATCACCACGCAGCAAATTTTGTAAAATATTGCACACAAATTGGGCGTTGTGCAACCTTAAGTTCTTTTGTTTTTTTTTACTTTGCACATGGACCAACGAAGCTTAGACTTAGAGGCAACACTGCATGATAGGTAAACGATTTCTCTCCATGGAAACAATAACCTTTGTCGACATTTTAAACATTCAAGTAAGTGAATACTTTAAAACCACAAATGTTCGTGTAATCTTCCGGAAATTAGTTTATATTTAGCGGTTGAAATATTTTTACTTTTTGACTTTCAGTGGTGGGTCGATTAATCCTTAAATAATTTTAATCGTTCAAAATTTATAACGGTATAACGAGAAAATAATCTTTAATTTTCACAGCCCTAAGATATATATATATATATATATGAGACTCTAAACAATTTTAAAATCTTTATATTAAAATCAATATATGATAGAGGACCTTTCAACACTGCCCGCCTCCGAGCCAAGACCAAAACAAAAGATGTCCTAATTCGTGAGCTACTCTTTGTGGATGATGCGGCATTAACAGCACACACAGAAACTGGTTGGCAACAACCCGTGTCAAGCTTCTTCAATGCCTGCAAAGAATTTGGTCAAAAATCAGCTGAAAAAGACAAACATCATGGCTCAAGACACACAACCTCCTTCTACCATCAATATCGACAATGAAAACTTGGAGGTTGTGGACAGCTCCACCTACTGGGTTCCAAGGTCTCTAATACACTGCCCATTGAAGAGGAAAAAAAACAGTAGAATTGGCAAGGTAGCTGACACAATGGCTAAATTAAATAAACGGGTCTGGCAAGACACAAAGTTAACAGAGAAAACCAAACTTTGTGTGTATAGAGACTGCGTCATTAGTACACTGCTATACGGGAACGAGACATGGACCACTTATACATCCCAAGAGCGCAAGCTTAATAGCTTCCACTTGAAATGCCTGCGTCGCATCCTTGGCATTAAATGGCAAGACAATCTCCTAATACTGAGGTCCCTAATGCGTGCCAATACCCAAAGCATGTTCTCAATCCTTAGTGAAAGACGCCTAAGATGGCTGAGGACATGTTAAGAGAATGAGCCCTGGCAGCATCCACAAGGACCTCCTATATGGAGAACTGGCATCGGGAAAGAGGAAGACAGGTCACCAACGCCTGCGATTTAAAGATGTCTGCCAAAGGGACATGAAAACCACTAAATACGCACAAGCGACTGGGAGTGTAAGGCAGAAGGCCGAACTACGTGGCGCACGGTTTTCAAAAGGGCGTCATAGTAGCCGAGGAGCGAAGGATGGAGGAGGCTACCGACAGAAGAGCTAGGAGAAAGTTCAAAACATTTGGAAAGCACAGAACTCGTGTGTATAAGCTGTGGTAAAGACTGTCACTCAAGGACTGCACAGTCACTCGAGGAAAAGCAACCCAACTCAACGGTGATGCACCATCGTATGGCGAGATGGAAGGGTGCCGATTATATTACATTCAACCCAACTCAACGTTGATGCACCATCGTATGGCGAGATGGAAGGGTGCCGATTATATTACATTCAATAATAAACAACCTCTTACATCAAAGTTTTTTTACTATAAATCCCTTTATATGAGACATAACTCAAAGTATTGATATGTTCAATATAATACGCAACACGCTACAAACATTTACAGACTGAAACCGACTGATATCCCACTGGCTTTAAAAGTGGGTTAAGTGGGGGAGGGGGTGTGGACATCGATGGGTGGCGTGAAAACTCAAGTGGTACGAGGAAGGCGAGGAATAAAAAACTGTGAAATTTTAATTACACATAGTTATATAGAGATAAACTAAAAATAAATTAATTTGTTTACGGTCTATGTGCAAAATTTCAGCTCGATCGCATCACGGGAAGTGTGTCATTTTTTACTTTAATTTTCCGCCCGCCTGACGACGAACGACAGACAGAGAGAGATACAAGACGGTGAAGTTAATATAAGGCTATAAGGGATTTAAAAATAAGTCTTGTACATCACGTAAACAAAATGCTCTAATAATATTTCAAAATAAACATCCACACCAAATTTTTTTTTAAATGTTGTTTTTAAGTTTTTAATGATTAATTATTTTTTTAATTACTTTAAGATTCATTTAGAGCAGTGCTGTCCAAACGTTTTGACCCCGCGGGCCAAATTTTTTTATCCCTATGAGGCCGGGGGCCGCAAGCAATTAACGTCTTAAGAAAATTATTAAATGGATAAATACTTCCTACCTTATGTAACTTTGTCTCCTCATCAATACGAAAAATTACTTGAATAAAAACTGTAACACATCTCTAATGTGATATTGGCTTTGACCTGTACTTGCAATTTTCTTAATTTGGGGTTCGTATTCTGTAACTGCTGCTCTTATTAAGTTTTCCAAACGCTCATCAGTCAAAGCGTTTTGTTTTTTAGATTTTATATTATTCTTGATGGAGAATCCAGCTTCACAGACGTAGGTACTCCCAAACATGGTTAATATTTTTCTACAACTTTTCGATAGTTGCGGAAATTCGTCTGCAGAAACATACGTCATCCAGAATTCAGTTGGCGACGAATTCGTATGTTTATCACGAAGCGGCGTGTTATGCTGAATCTCGATGATTTCAAGCTGCACTGCACCTTCGTCTGCTCCTAATATGGTCATTTTTCGAGGCTATATTAGAGACATAACTAGTAAAAGGATTTTCTACAAAAAGCAAAACAGGTGTAAGATTTCGAATATCTTTAAATCGGTCTGTGAAATCCAGGTTTAACTTTTCTAATAAAAGATAGAATCGCTCATTTGTGACAAGCTCTGTAAGTTGTTGAGCAGCCTTGGCAAGAGCTGGGAAGTGAGTAAAATTTGACTGATTTAGTTGGGTGATGAAAAAATCGAGCTTGGACTCAAAAATACTGAAATACTGATTTCTCTCATAAGCGTTGGTAAGATTTGAAAACGTCCTTGCAATTTTAAATTTAATTTATTCAGGTGATCCGTGGTGTCGGCTAGAAATGCTAATTTTACAAAAAAAATCAGATATTTCTATATAATTTAACAAATCTTCCTTCTTTTTAGACCTGAGAAATAGTTTTACTTCGTCAATTAGGTTCCAAAATCGTGACAGAACCTTTTTCTTTGCTCAGCCAACGAACATCAGTATGAAGAATAAAATCCCCAAAATTGTTATCATAATCTTCTAACAAAGTCTTCAACTGCCTGTGATTTAATGGATTAGCTCGAATAAAATTAACAATTTTCACCCACAAAATCCATAACATTTTGAAATTTTTCATCCTTCAACTTTGAGGAAAGAGATTGTTGGTGAATTATACAATGATAAGATTGAATGTCTGGAAAATCATTGTCAGCCTCCAGCAAACCAATGAGTCCAATTTTCCTTCGTATCATTGCTGGAGCGCCATCCGTTGTAACAGAAATCAGCTTTCTCAAATCGATGTTGTTTTTTTAAATAGAAATTCCTTCAGTGATTTATATACATCCTCACCACGGGTTGTATTTTTTAATGGAATTAGTGTCAGTAATTCTTCTTTAAATGTCTGCCCCTTGTCAAACCTAACCCAATCAATAAATTGGACCGTGTCAATGATATCACATGATTCATCCAATGCCAGACTGAAACAAGAAGCGGTTTTTTAAATCCGTAAGCAACTGCTCCAATATATTCCCGGACATACTTTCAACACGTTTTGCAACAGTCTGGTGGGAAAGCTGAAGATAAGATATTTGTTTCTTTATTTCTTCCTTGTTTTTAAACTCAGAAAATAATGAATCAGCACATTCTTGAAAACAATGTTTAACCGTTTAACCATCCCGATACGATTTTCGTTTCTTCACTAACAACCTGCTAATTTTAAAAGACGCTTCAGTAGCACAATCACTTGAACTCAAAATCCGTCGGAAAACATTTTGCTGGCCATTTAAATTCTTCTTTAAAGAACTAACTTTGTCTTCTCTTAGCTTTGTTCCTTTCGGATATTCGTTATCAAAATCGGCATGCACTGACTTGTGGTGTCTTTGCAGATTTGACTTTTTGATAACAGAAATAGTAGCCTGACAAATCAAACACACTGGCTTTTCATTAAACAGAGAAAACAAAAATTCGAGTTCCCACGAAGAGTTAAAAGTACGATTCTCTTCTGTAACTTTTCGTTTCCTACTCGCCATATTGGCTTTCTCTTTTTAGAAACAAATGTCGTCTCAAAAATCGTTCCTGTTATCTCTCAGAATTTCTTCACAAGGGAATTGCACTTTATATTCTGGTTTCTACTCCCAGAATGGTTCACACTCTCGAATTAATACCAGTTACTAGTATTTTTCTTTTAAAAATACTGGATGGACATTTATTCTTCCCACCCAACCGCCCCCCCCCCGAACCAAGGCAGGTTTATTTCAACTTGTTCACATTCCTCTGCAGTGACCTGGGAATATCATATAACCATAGGACGCCCTACGTGTTATTTTCATTATCCCTGTTCTATTATTACCATTCCTTCCAGAACCAACATTAACTTGCCGTTGTAGCCGATCATTGTAATGATCCATCACTGACCCCGCTCTGACCCCGCCCTGACCAAAGCAACAGAAATAATTCTGGATAGCCGTATCGGATTTCAGGTAATCCCAAGTTGCCCCATTGTTCACGTGAAACGCCCTGAACATAAATCTATCAAACCAAAAACCTCTTGCAGCACACCACACCTTCTTATTAAAAATGCCACATTTCTCACGTAGTCTCTAATAAATTAGAGACTAGGGGGGAACCACCGACGCATTGTTGATCTCAAGACATTCACACTGCGGTTTTCTACCTGCCCACCAGTTTTCACCATCCTAACTTGCCAACCATAAACTGGGATAGGCCGACTCAATTGAGGACCAGCAATGTTCGCAAAAAAGGGGGAAAAGAACGGGCGCAAACACATACCTTTAAAAATAAAAAATAAAATATTTTTTCACAAGGGCTTGAACCCAGGACCTTCCGAGTGTAAGGCGGACGCGATAAACACTACATTAAGAATCACATGTTATTTTGTGAAGGGACAACGCAAGTGAACTAAAGAAGCATTGTTTGTCTCGAAACATGCCCCCTCCCCCCCACTTTTTTTAGGGGGGGGCACTTCGCTTAATTGGTCGACCCCAGCGAGGGTCATTCGTCATGCTTGTTTGCACATACTCGCTTTGGTGAATTATATATATAGATATATATTTATATAGTTAAGATAAAACTTAAAACATAAGATATCGCTGCCAGAGTCACATCGTCATATTTCCTGGTCACTTTAGTCACGCTTCAAATGTATGAAGTCGTATTCACAATAGAGATCTATGTCCAAAACAAATACACAGCTGAAGATATTCGTAAGTATTAAAACCAAGTTAAATAATGTTGTTAATTAAACTTAACAACACAAACAACAAAATCAATTAACCACATTCGGTCAAAAACAACGTCGTCTGTCAAGCGTTTGTTCCACTTTAACTGTGATTACTGGTCAGAAAATTGTAGAGAATTCAGGGGCAGAGACAATTAATAATTACGATATTTAGATACGTATAGTTTTTATTTAGACACGTTTACTTAGGGGCCACCCATAAGTGACGCCACGCACCTGGGGAAGGGGGGGGGAGTCCAGACTATGTGACGAAGTGTGACGAGGGGGAGGGGGTGTTTGAGAAATGTGACGTCACAACAAAACTCGCAACTTTAAATAAAAGTTCCACTTAAAAATTTGATTTCTTAGAATTTATTTTATGACGTTTTACATGGCTTCACGCGTGTTACTATATTAGAATGCAACCTTACAGGAAATACATTCTTAAATGACAAAAAAGTGATTTGAAACATTCTCTTTTTCAAATAGAAAATACAGCTTTTATTGGGGGGGGGGATGGCGAAGCATTTCAGTCGTCACATTGGAGGGAGGGGGGTTCTAAGTATTTGTGACGATGCGTGACGAAGGAGGGAGGAGGGGCAGTGAAAAATCGGCAAAAATCACGTGACGTCATTTATGGACGGCCCCCATATGAATTTTTTCCATTACTAAAGTTTAAGATTAATGTCTTTATTTATTTTGTATTTTGTTAGCAGGTTGTATTTATTACGCAAATTAATAAAGTGCCGAAAAAAAAACAAGTCAATATTTATATTTTAAATAAACAATTCGCATTTCTTTCGTTTAACAGATCTTTTAATTTGTAATGATCACAATCAAAAATTAAAAGATAGAATAATAACCCAGCCCACTTGAACTTTTCTGTGTGAATTTGTAAAGCTCACAAACACCCAACACATTGAAATGTTTGCGCCCCTGTAAACAACATTAAAAAAATGATACAATTTAAACAACTGAAAGAGTCTCTAGGTTACATAGTACACGCACAACGTCCGACCACGATGTCAATGTTGGCGATGGCTCTGCTGCTTGCAATCTTTGCTGATGTTAGACCGGACATGCCTGATCCATTCTACGTTAACTTTTGTGGGCGAACGTATCGGGACTGCAATACGTACGTATATTTTTGTTCATAGGCATTAAGGTCAAGTTCCTTTAAATATGATAGAATAAAAAATTATTTTTAATAGTTAGATAATGACGACATCAATCGGAATAAAGATAGAAATGTAAACAATGTGTCCGTGTTGTTTAAAAGGCGTATGAATATTTCCTTGTGGTTGGTTGCATTATTTCATGAAAAGCGAATTTTTACTCCAGTGTCATTATATTTGAGTTAAAAAATTTCTCTGATTTCCTAGTGGCAATATTTATTTTTGGTTTTTTTTCCAACGCAATACTACCTACTATCCTAATAAAAAAGATAGAATATTAAACTTTAAAATTTGGATACGCTTTTCAAGGTAAAAAAAAATAATGAAAAACAATAAATCGTCCAAAAAAGAAATTATAAAAAATGTATCTTCATAGCTCTTATAAACGTGGTAGATAAAGTTAATGCTATCTCTTCATTGTACAAATTCAATGTCTCTTACTGTCTGTCTTAACAACAGCCTTTCGTTCTGTAAAATATGCTTTGTTTTTTTACTGAAATATTAATTTGTGTATATATATATAAATATATATATATAATTTTTTGTTTGTTTGAAAATCCAGAGGAGTGGATTTAAATATTTTTTTGTTGTCAAATTTAGCCAATATGATAAAATTGAGACCTAATTAATATGTCAATTTTTTAAATTTGGATTTTTTTCATGTAGCATGCCAGTAAAGTAGAATTAATAAATAATTAATTTAGTTATTTAGAATTATTATTACTATAACTAATATAATTACTAAACTTATGTCTTATGCCTTAATTCTAGACGAGCTGGATTTACGTGTAGAAGAATATGTGACGCCAAGGGATATAGACGAGGACTTTGTGTTCTGAACATTCGTTTATGCGAACGATACCGGATCGGTCCAAACGCTACCAGTACCAGATTTCGGTGTAGGTGTACGGGGCTCCGACCAATGTGAACCATGACGTGGCCAACAATAACACGTGGCCAACAATAAGAAGTGGCCAACAATAAGAAGAGGTTAAAGCTAAACGCTACATTCCTAATGAATTTCTGTGAGCAGAATATCGTTAAACATGACTTAATGAGAATTATAGAATAAACTTTAAACT
This sequence comes from Ampullaceana balthica, assembly GCA_944989445.1. Classification (NCBI taxonomy): domain Eukaryota; kingdom Metazoa; phylum Mollusca; class Gastropoda; family Lymnaeidae; genus Ampullaceana; species Ampullaceana balthica. Next base: position 141,831 of record CALYLW010000508.1, on the reverse strand, counting down.
ATCGTAATTCATATTTGTTTGTTGTTTTAATTATTTTAAAACAATTTGTGGCAATATATTATTTATTAAGTTACATTCGTTGTTTAATTTCTGTTATATTAAAAAAAAGAGTTGCCATACTAATTACTGGAGAATATTCAGAACTGACAAGAGTAACATCATAAGTTAAAACATTGAACGTAGAAACACTAGACCAGTGCCCCTCAAACCCTTTCGTATGACAGATCATCACTGTTAGTTGATTTCACTTACTGCTGATGAATGATTTTAAAAAATAAATAAATTTTTGTTTAGTTGCGGAGGCATAGTAAGACAGTTAACACACAGTGCGGCGATAATGTAAAAGACCCTCTAATGTAAAGAAACGTCGATGCGGCGAGTCTTATTATTGATCATTTGGTCATTTAATAGTTGATAGACGTAGAATAGGCACCGGACGGTTCCTCGAAAGGATTTAGGTCTTATTCAAGGCCGTACCCAGAATTTTTTAAGGGGGGTTCGCAAACTTGTCGCGAAGGCATTTCATGTTAAGATAAGGCAAACCTCTCATAACGAGCATCTCTCATAACGTGATTTTCGCATAACAAGGAAATTTTTTATAAAATAAGTTGCCCCCTCAACGAGCGAAGATTCGCATAACGAGTGAAGCAGAAAGGGAAAGTCCCTTTTTCCTGGAAATTCATTAGTGAGCCGGCACTTCCGCCCTGATGTATTATTCTGTGTTAAGCACTCGGTCTGTTAGCGTATTGTTTTCGTGTGTGATCAACTGATTTTACAAATTTTTTATTAAGACAGTTTCGTAATTTTTTTATGGGCAAAGTTTAATAAACTGATAAATCATCTTCGAAAAAAAAACACAAGAAGACAAACATAAGAAACAGAAAAAAAGAACTGTTTAAATAAAACGAAAAAACATTGAAAAGCGAGAGCAAGGTCGTGAATCTAGCGCGCAACTACAATCGGCCAACATCAACGATCTGCACTATTCTCAAGAACAATTAAGGAGATGGATGCTTCAAATGGAATGTCTAGAATGTCTAAGAAACGGTTACATCCCATTTTCGTCAAATTTTGAAGCGTCTGCAACAGTGTCGTAGCTAGGAAGGGGCGGTGCGGGCGGTCCGCCCCGGGCGGCACTAATTTAGGGGCGGCATTTGTGGGCATTTGAAAAGTACAACCATTTCCGACAACCGCCCCTTTTCTTTTGAAGGGGGAAAACCAAGGTGAAACAAACATATTCGTAATTTCGAGTCTTAATTAACGGTTTCGCACAACATTTGTTTGATTATATAGTGGATATTATAACTAACGCAAAACTGTTCAAATATTTTAATCGCTCAAAATACGTATCCATTTGTTTGGAAAAGTAAGCGGTATTAGTTACAGATGACGCTTTTATAAGAAAACTTAAAAAAAATTACCCCCCCCCCACCAAAACAACAACAAAAAAAAACAACAACACATCATCGCTGGGCCGAAAAATGTTTGCTATTAATATCGCCACGACAATTTTCGTGGAATTTCGACATTCGCAGAATGAAGCGCGAACAAGTACCTACAAGGCATGGTGGTTCAAATATTGAGTTTAACTTGCAAGTAGTAATTTATGTTACCGTTTCAGTTTGCAGTACATTATTTTAAGGTAAATTATTACAAATTAAATTTTTTTTTATTGCATTAAAGAAGCACAAATAATTTTTGTTTTTCATTAAAATTCGGTTATTTATTAAGCATGTTACGTCTATCCAATTAAAGTAATAGTAATGTGAAAATAATTTGAATTTCGTCTATTTTTTGGAAAATTATTAAGATTTATGACAAGAATATGTAAATATTCAAATTTCTCTACTAATCAACACCACAATAGGCATAATAATTTCGAAAAAGACATACTTTCAACTTTTAAGAGTCTCGGAAAAATTGACATCTGAAGAAGTAACTAGGAAAACGAGATCAGATGCTGGAAGTTTACTCAATTCTATGCAATATTTTTCTCTTCTATGTTATCTCAATTTATTGGAACCCGTCATTTTTTAATTAATGCAAAGCCATTGCATCGAACAAAGAGATACTACTAATAATAATAATAATAAATTGATTATTTATATAGCGCTGTATCCCAGTAAGGAACTGGGCTCAGAGCGCTTTACATGAAAGAAATAACATACCTATAAGTATTAAATTAACTTTCATATCATAACAAACACAAAAATTACAGTACATTATACATATAATGCTAATACAAAATGCTGTTATATTAGCCAAACAATTTGTGAAGAGATGGAGATATCAACTGAACCCCTAGTTAGAATGAGAAAAAATATGAGTAGGGAAAATTTAGAAGACGTGGTTCTATCTTTAGTACAAGAAGTACAATGAGAAATTTTTTTATCCGTGGCTGGAATTATAAAATAAAATAACGCTTTGATGAGTTGCATGTCCTTGAAAGAAAATATTCGTATATAATACCATATATTATAATAACGTATATAATAACCTACTAAATGAAACATTTGAAGATCAAATAAATAACTTTATTGACATTGACCGTTCAATATAGAAAGAAAAAGGATCCAGGTTTTTATGGCTGTACCTACACTACAAGAAAAGGCAATATGTTAGAAGAACGGGGGAAAAGGCACTCTTGATCTATAAAATTTATTCAACAGCATAGATTAGAACATTCTGTACCCAACATTCTAATTTTGCTATGAATTTTTTCAACTATTGCTATCAGTGTCACTAGTTGTGAAAGGAGCTTCTCCAAACTGAAGTTGATAAAAAATTATCTTCGTTCCACAATGAGCGATTAAAAACAACAAAATCTTGCAATACTGTCCATAGAACAAGATATTACAAATAATTTTAATTTTGATAGCGTAATACACGATTTTTCTATTATGAAAGTTAGGAAAGTAAATGTATAAATATGTTTACATACTAATGTACAGAGGCTTAACTGGGTTTTTGAATAAAAAATTAAAAATTAGAGATTTAAAGATGTCTGCCAAAGGGACATGAAAACCGCTAAAAACGCACAAGCGACTGGGAGTGTAAGGCAGAAGGTCGATCTACTGGCGCACGGTTGTCAAAGAGGGCGCCATAGTAGCCGAGGAGCGAAGAATGGAGGAGGCTTTCGACAGAAGAGCTAGGAGAAAGGTCAAAACATTTGGAAGCACAGAACTCGTGTGTAAAAGCTGTGGTAAAGACTGTCACTCAAGGATAGGACTGCACAGTCACTCGAGGAAATGCAACCCAACTCAACGGTGATGCACCATCGTATGGCGAGATGGAAGGATGCCGATTATATTACATGCAACTAAACTCAACGGTGATGCACCATCGTATGGCGAGATGGAAGGGTGCCGATTATATTACATTAAATAATAAACAACCTCTTAAAACAAAGTTTTTGACTATAAATCCCTTTATATGAGACAGAACTCAAAGTATTGATATGTTCAATATAATACGCAACACGCGACAAACATTTACAGACTGAAACCGACTGATCTCCCCTGGCTTTAAAAGTGGGTTAAGTGGGGGAGGGGGTGTGGACATCGATGGGTGGCGTGAAAACTCAAGTGGTACGAGGAAGGCGAGCAATAACAAACTGTGAAATTTTAATTACATATAGTTATATAGAGATAAACTAAAAATACATTAATTTAATTACGGTCTATGTGCAAAATTTCAGCTCGATCGCATCAAGGGAAGTGTGTCATTTTTGACTTTTATTTTTCCGCCCGTCTGACGACGAACGACAGACAGAGAGACAGATACAAGACGGTGAAGTTAATATAAGGCTATAAGGGATTTAAAAATAAGTCTTGTACATCACGTAAACAAAATGCTCTAATAATATTTCAAAATAAACATCCACACCAAAAAAAATATTTAAAAATGTTGTTTTTAAGTTTTTTAATTATTAATTATTTTTAAATTACTTTAAGTTTCTTTTAGTGCAGTGCTGTCCAAACTTTTTGACCCCGCGGGCCAATTGTTTTCCCCTATGAGGCCGGGGGCTGCAAGCAATTAACGTCTTAAGAAATTATTAAATGGATAAATACTTCCTACCTTATGTAACTTTGTCTCCTCATCAATACGAAAAATTACTTGAATAAAAACTGTAACACATCTCTAATGTGATATTGGCTTTGACCTGTACTTGCAATTTTCTTAATTTGGGGTTCGTATTCTGTAACTGCTGCTCTTATTAAGTTTTCCAAACGCTCATCAGTCAAAGCGTTTTGTTTTTTAGATTTTATATTATTCTTGATGGAGAATCCAGCTTCACAGACGTAGGTACTCCCAAACACGGTTAATATTTTTCTACAACTTTTCGATAGTTGCGGAAATTCGTCTGCAGAAACATACGTCATCCAGAATTCAGTTGGCGACGAATTCGTATGTTTATTACGAAGCGGCGTATTATGCTGAATCTCGATGATTTCAAGCTGCAATGCACCTTCTTCTGCTCCTAATATGGTCATTTTCGAGGCTATATTAGAGACATAACTTGTAAAAGGATTTTCTACAAAAAGCAAAACAGGTGTAAGATTTCGAATATCTTTATATCGGTCTGTGAAATCCAGCTTTAGCTTTTCTAATAAAGATAAAATCGCTCATTTGTGACAAGCTCTGGAAGTTGTTGAGCAGCCTTGGCAAGAGCTGGGAAGTGAGTAAAATTTGACTGATTTAGTTGGGTGATGAAAAAATCGAGCTTGGACTCAAAAATACTGATTTCTCTCATAAGCATTGGTAAGATTTGAAAACGTCCTTGCAATTTTAAATTTAATTTATTCAGGTGATCCGTGGTGTCGGCTAGAAATGCTAATTTTACAAAAAAATCAGATATTTCTATATAATTTAACAAATCTTCCTTCTTTTTAGACCTGAGAAATAGTTTTACTTCGTCAATTACGTTCCAAAATCGTGACAGAACCTTTCCTTTGCTCAGCCAACGAACATCAGTATGAAGAATAAAATCCCCAAAATTGTTATCATACTCTTCTAACAAAGTCTTAAACTGCCTCTGATTTAATGGATTAGCTCGAATAAAATTAACACTTTTCACCACAACATCCATAACATTTTGCAATTTGTCATCCTTCAACTTTGAGGAAAGAGATTGCTGGTGAATTATACAATGATAAGATTGAATGTCTGGAAAATCATTGTCAGCCTTCAGCAAACCAATGAGTCCAACTTTTCTTCGTATCATTGCTGGAGCACCATCCGTTGTAACAGAAATCAGCTTCCTCAAATCGATGTTGTTGTTTAATAGAAATTCCTTCAGTGATTTATATACATCCTCACCACGGGTTGTATTTTTTAATGGAATTAGTGTCAGTAATTCTTCTTTAAATGTCTGCCCCTTGTCAAACCTAACCCAAACAATAAATTGGACCGTGTAAATGATATCACATGATTCATCCAATGCCAGTCTGAAACAAGAAGCGTTTTTTAAATCCGTAAGCAACTGCTCCAATATATTCCCGGACATACTTTCAACACGTTTTGCAACAGTCTGGTGGGAAAGCTGAAGATAAGATATTTGTTTCTTTATTTCTTCCTTGTTTTTAAACTCAGAAAATAATGAATCAGCACATTCTTGAAAACAATGTTTAACCGTTTCACCATCCCGATACGATTTTCGTTTCTTCACTAACAACCTGCTAATTTTAAAGACGCTTCAGTAGCACCATTACTTGAACTCAAAATCAAAATTGAACGGAAAACATTTTGCTTGCCATTTAAATTCTTCTTTGAAGAACTGTGTCTTCTCTTAGATTTGATTCTTTCGGATAATCGTTATCAAAATCAGCAATCGTTATCAAAATCAGCACGCACTGACTTGTGGTGTCTTTGCAGATTTGACTTTTTGATAAAAGAAATAGTATCCTGACAAATCAAACACACTGGCTTTTCATTAAACAGAGAAAACTAAAATTCGAGTTCCCACAAAGAGTTAAAAGTAAAATTCTCTTCTGTAAATTTTCGTTTCCTACTCGCCATATTGGCTTTCTCTTTTTAGAAACAAATGTCGTTTCAAAAATCGTTCCTGTTATCTCTCAGAATTTCTTCATAAGTGAATTGCACTTTTTATTCTGGTTTCTACTCCCAGAATGGTTCACACTCTCGAATTAATACCAGTTACCGGTCTTTTTCCTTTTAAAAATGCTGGATGGACATTTATTCTTCTCACCCAACCGCCCTCCCCCCCCCGAACCAAGGCAGGTTTATTTACACTTGTTCACATTCCTCTGCAGTGACCTGGGAATATCATATAACCATAGGACGCCCTATGTGTCCATTTCATTATCCCTGTTCTATTATTACCATTCCTTCCAGAACCAACATTAACTTGCTGTTGTAGCCGATCATTGTAACGAGCCATCACTGACCCCGCTCTGACCCCGTCCTGACCGAAGCAGCAGAAATAATTCTGGATAGCAGTATCGGATTTCAGGTAATCCCAAGTTGCCCCATTGTTCACGTGAAACGCCCTGAACATAAATCTATCAAACCAAAATCCGCTTGCAGCACACCACACCGTCTTATTAAAAATGCCACATTTCTCATGTAGTCTCTAATAAATTATCAAAAATACTGAAGAAAGGAAGAATTTTACCAAGATATGGCGGGCCATTTAAGACAGTGAGTTAAATATAGATCAACTAGACAAGACCCGGTTCGTAGCATACACCACAGACTTGCACATAGATAGTGTGAATAAACGGGGAGGAACGGACACGAAGAAACGAAAAAAACCCGAGCGAATGTCGGGGTGGGGTGATAGAGAATCACCGACGTATTGTTTGTCCCGAGACATGCGCACTGCGGTTGTTGTTACCTGCCACTCCCACCCTGCACCACCCTTTTTTGCCAACCATAAACTGTGATTAGTCGACCCTCACGAGGGTCATTCATCATGCTTATTTGCTCGCGTCTTGAGTTTGACATAATTTCTGGTGATATATATATATATACTAGCGTACACCCGTAAAAAATGACGGAAGTTTTCAGCTTAAATCTATTTATTTTATTAAAAAATGCAATTTTTTAGGGCGCCTACTGCGCCGACCTTTTTCAAAAGCTCAACTAACTTGTCCTTGTTTGATAAATACGAAATATTAAACTTTCTGAAATGCACACAAAGTATTTTGTAATAGGGGTTGCATGGCGCCTTCACGGCGCCCCCTTTATTTTTTGATTTTATAATTAACCACCATCTAATTCTCTTTTTACATTGTTCCCTTTTCCAAAATTAAAATATGAGCGAAAACAATGAGGTCATATAATATTTTTTTTACAGCGCATATTTAATTTGCACACCTTTTGATGCTTTGGTGCAGTAATTTGTTTGGTTTTCCCTGCTTTCTAAAGTTAGTAGCGTCAGGACTGACAGACACTACTTGTGTGACAATTGCAAATTTTATGGTTTAATAATATATATATATATAAATACTAGTAGACCCGTCTTGCGTTGCAACGATCAAAGTAAAAAGGAATAAATTTAAAGAAACCAATGAGTGGTATGTTTAAAAAAAATTCTGAAGAAATCTTCGTGGAAGTGTGAAAAACAAACCCAAATTTCATAGCAAACGGATAAATAAATTAATAATTAAATAGCGTACAAAAGAAGAAACGATATTCAGGGCCCCGGCCCCAAAATGAGTGATATTATAGTTTTGTTTATTGCCATTGTACTCATTTCTTAAACATTTAAGATTTTATTCACTATTCAGTCATTAACAATCTTGACAAATAATGACACATGTATCCATTATTATACAAATTGAAATTAACAGGTGTTTTGAACTTTATATCTTGCCCAGAATGGGCCCTGGGGCCCTTAATGTTGTTTTTATCTATTGTACTCAATATATATTCCTCAATATCGTGTAAAATTGAATAGGGAATACAATGATTAAAGTTCAGTAAAAAGACTTTTTCGAAGGAATGGAAATTAAGAGTTCAGTGCCCTATAGTAATATAGGCTCTTAAGATTTTTATATTCTAAGTTTTGTCAAAATCCAGTTTTTTTCTCAATATCTAACTCTTAAACTACTTTTTATATACCTACAATAGGGGGAAAATAGCATTAAGGTGCCACCGGCCCATTCGGTGCAAGAGGTCAATTTCAAAAACCTGTTCATTTTAGTTCATTTTTATTGTGGCTATATTTCTCAAGCTCTTTAAAAAGTAAATAGGAAAAATATCTTAAACATATACGAAAAAAGATATGTGGGGCCCCGGCCACGAAGATATTGGCATTAGAAGTGCAGTGTCTATAGTATTTTAATATAGGCTACCAAGTTTTTGAGTGCAAAGTTTGGTGAAGATCTATTCATTTACTAAGTAGCTAACGTAGAAACTATTTTTTATATAGCTCATATAAGATAAAAACGACATTAAGGGTCCCAGGGCCCATTCTGGGCAAGATATAAAGTTCAAAACATCTGTCCATTTCAATTAGTATAATAATTGATACATGTGTCATAATTTGTCAAGATTGTTAATGACTGAATGGTGCATAAAATCTTAAACGCTTAAAAAGGTGAATTTTTGGGCCCCCAGCCCCAAAGGAATGAATATTAGCAGTTTAGTGCCCTATAGTATTTTAATATTGGCTATCAAGTTGTCATATACACATTTTAGTTAAGATCCAATAATTTACACAGTAGCTAAAGCTTAAACTAATTTTTATATAGCTCGTATAATTTAAAGCAAAACATGACGATATGGGCCCCCGGCGCCCCATGAGTGTTAAATTTTAAAAAAAGTGATAGTTACCATCCCGGGAGCATACTCAACAGTCTTGAAAAGTTTCATGACGATCGGGTGAATGGTTTAGACAGCTATAAAGGACATTCATACACACACAAACATATTTAAATATATATATATATATATATATATACTTGAAAAATACCCGCACTTTGTAGCGGGAGTGTGCTGACCCTTTATCCAAGTATTAGGTGATGGTTATTACAATTTTTATTTGCCAAGTTAATTTTCAGATTCAACTATTTAGTAAAAATATTATGAGAAACAGAGATATGCCATTTTACCGCGTCAGTTGTTTTCACTTAATGCAGTGCCTTTTAACATAACCTTACTATTCAAAAGATTTGACTTATTAAATAATGATTCTTGCCGACCATAATAACTAAATTTACAATTTCATTCCCACTTGTACAAAATTAACATAACTTATATGTTTTCCGAAAGAGCTCTAACACCCTCGTCACTCAAAAATTTAATATATAATTACGAAACTGCATCGTATCACAATTGTAAGTTATATGATATTTGTAACCACGTCTATGAGATAAAGAACATGTGGCACTATCCCTTTAAAAGGCAAAAGCTAATTGACTCATATCGCAAATAAACAAAATTATAAATGTACTTTCTAAAATACTATTTAAAAAAAACACGGTCGTATTAAAATGATATAAAAAAATGTGCACACCATATTTAGACATATAGAAAGCTGGCCGCATAAAATAAAGTCTTGTTATAAAGTAAATGTACTGGACCAAAATAACTCTTCATTTTGACGTATTCATAATCGTCTAAACACGTGAAATAATATTTAACATTTTTATGTCTCTATATTTTACGATTTATATTTACGGTTTATAAGCAATGTGTATAATTTCAAAGAGGAATCTTTTTTTTTGTTCCCTATTTCGGATAAGGCATCATATTTTGTAAATTATATTCAATGCACACACACACACCAGATTTTATATCTGAAAAATAAAATACATTAAAAAAAAATATTCAACCGGCTGTTTATAGGCGAATCTTAAAAATGATTAAAAGGCAATTTTAGAAATGGCCTATGCTATTCTGAATACAAAGGAATGAACATAAAAGCATATTCAATTCGCAATTCATATTAATTAAGCGTTTTCAGAATCACTTCATTAAATTTAGTCAACTTTTGTTAATACGTTCGGAAGCGAAAGTTTATAATGTATTGTATAGTGTATATAAAGCTTAAGTAAACAGTTTTAAAGCGTACGATTATTTGACATAGGCCATCACTTTCAACATAAAATAAACTCGCTACATCTATGGTTTTTAATTAAATGTCGAGTTATGAATTAAATTTTAAAAAATCCCAATTTTATTCATTGCATGTAAAATATTAATTTAATGCATCGTGAAAATAGTTGAAATAAAATAATTTAAACGCATATGTAATATATAAAGCTCAGTTGATATTTTTATGTTTGTTTGTTTGTATCCATTAAAAAAAGGCCACTGCTTTGTTGACATTTTTTCAAAAGATCCCTGCCACTGTCGTCACTAAAAAAAGCTCTTATATATTTACGACTCTGCAATGTAACACAATTGTAATTAATACAATATTTGCAACAGCGTCTATGAGATAAAGATAATAAAGATAAATAAAAAAATAAATTAGGCTATATTTCTAATTTAAAAAAACAAACAAAACAAATGAATTTTATGTTAAAAATGCATGTGAAACCATCACAATAATCGATTTTAAAAATGGCCTATGTTAATCCATCATCAAAGGAATGAGCATAACATATTCAATTCGCAATACAAAATAATTGAGCGTTTTCATGATCACTTTATTTAGTTTAATCTACTTATGTTAATACGTTCGGTAGCCTAAGTTTAAATAGTATAAGTGTATAGGTTATGTAAAAGACAATAGCTCATGTAAAAGACAATGGCTTATGTAAAAGACAAACAAAATATAAATGTTATATTAATAGAACACAGCTAAATTTAAGATGCGTACACGAAAATGTGCGCTTAGTAATCAGGCGATAAAAGATTTTAAAACGTGCACCGCTAAAAATGAAGCCTTGAAAAAAATACTGACACAATTATTACATAAATAGGTTTTTCATTAAATGTCGAGTTATGGAACAGAAAATAATTAAAACAAATTCGCAATAAAATTTAAACGTGTAAACAATTAAATCTAATGCATCGTGTGGCAGTTGTAATTAAATATGTTAACGTGTCTATCTAATATATAGAAAGTAACAGTAAAGAAAAAGACAATTCTTTGTACTACACAGCTCAAATTATGAAGCGTACACGAAAATGTGCGCACCGTAATTAGACATTATAATATTTTTTCAAATGCGCACGGCTGAAAATAAAGTATTGGCATTGGGGGAAAAAAACGTTACCAAAAGTAACTCGCTTTGAACGGCATTTGAACGTCCGCGTAAATTTGTTCAATACAGAAATGAGGTTAAATTTGTTATTCTTTGTCTCTGCATTTTCTGATTATTTCATTTACGGCATTCGGGCAAAAGGGACAATTACAAAAACTAACTTAAAACCACCTTCAGGGTAAAAGGAACCGTCCTGCCAAATTTGGTCCCCGTCCGTCATTTGGTTTTTCCGTGATTGTCTAACAGAAAGTCGAAAAGTGAAACATAAAAACATACAAACATACAAACACCAACTGAGCTTTATATATTAGATATGGCAATGGCAATTAGCGTTTACAATTCCAGCATGTCGTAATTTTAACTTTTGGTAAACTGAAACATTCGCCCCAAAATTGACAGTAGCATTATCTGCTGAGAAAGCAGACACATTCTCAAGGTCCAAGTTATTTTCTTGTAAAACTGCTAAAATTCTTTTTGTTATTGCATCAATTGATTCAAATGGATCTTCATAGAAATCCAAAAGACTTCTTTTAATACCACTGTCTTTGCAAAAAATATTAAACAACTATTGGGAACATTTTAAAGTGTCCTTTGTTTGAATAATCAGTTCCATTTGAAAAAATATGTAGCTGTCTCTAATTCCATTGAAAGCCGTCCTTGAGCAGCAGATGCTAGAACGTTCTCTACTAAACTAGAACTTTTCGTTCGACCATAGGACATTTTCTTAGCAATACTTGAATCATTATACAATACTGCAGATAATTTGTTTCCACAATCTAAATTATTGTAACCGTGGTGCTGTTTGACGTTGTGGTAAACAGTTGTAAGCTCATCCGCAGCTATCAAGTCATCTTCTTTAGAATCTTTTTTCTTCAAATACTTGACATAATACAGTTTTGTTTTTTCAAATTAATTGATGTTTTGTGTTTTACTGTAACAGAATGGCTCAAAACTGCACCTCTGCCATCGAATGTTACACTAAAAGTTGCTTGGCATAATCTACATTGTACTTTAAACTGATTTTTTCTTACTAACCAGTTTTTAAATTCATCTCCCTTTAACCAATTGTCGTTGAAAGTACAATAATATTTCTTTTTTTCACTTTGGAGCGAATGGACTCAGTGGAGCCTTAACGCCTTCTCTCTCCTTGCTAACATTACATTCTGTATCAATCTCAGAGTCCAAGTCACATTCACTGTTAGTCATTTCTGTATCAATCTCAGAGTCCAAGTCACATTCAATGTTAGTCATTTCTGTATCAATCTCAGAGTCCAAGTCACATTCACTGTTAGTCATTTCTGTATCAATCTCATAGTCCAAGTCACATTCACTGTTAGTCATTTCTGTATCAATCTCAGAATCCAAGTCACATTCACTGTTAGTCATTTCTGTATCAATCTCAGAGTCCAAGCCACATTCACTGTTAGTCATTTCTGTATCAATCTCAGAATCCAAGTCACATTCACTGTTAGTCATTTCTGTATCAATCTCAGAGTCCAAGCCACATTCACTGTTAGTCATTTCTGTATCAATCTGTTTGCTGTTCTTTATCTTGAATCGATGATGATGTACTTTTAAAAATAAATTATGATTTTATATTTATTAGAGACTCACCGGAAGTTTAATCGATATCATTATTTCAAAAATTACATTTCAAATACGAATAGATCCTAGAAAGGAGCATTTTGTTGTTTTATAAAAATATAAAATAAAAGTTAAAACTTTTAAAAACTTCAATTTCTTTTTACAACAATTGTAACATATTGTAAAAACGGAAAGACGGGAGATTTATATCTCCCGGGTCAAAGGTAACCAGGAGACGGTACATGAAAGACGATTCCGGGAGATTCCCGGCAAAAACGGGACAGTTGGCGAACCTTTTCACACACAAAACACACGCCACCCTCACGTGACATCTGTAATGTATAAGTTATTATAGATGAACAGAATGATGTTGGAGGGAGTTGGTGGAGGAGGGTAGAAAAATAATCATCTTCTCACACAGGACCGTGCTTACGCCGGATTACACACACAAAACACACACATACACACACAGTTGTACGCACAGAAAAGTTTTAACACATGCAAGCACACACACAAGGGTGGACGCAATTACAAGTGTAAGGAAAAGTCTACAAGAAAGATTATCTGGTTCATACTATAAATACATTAAGAAACACACGTATTCTGAATTTAGAAAATTTTTTATACAAATACATAATTACAAAACAATAGTAGTTAATACATGAAATAAATTAAACTACACGAAATAGAAAATTTAAAAGTTGTAAGATGTTAATATAACAGTATGTTTGGCGACATATACCGACCCCCCCCCCTTTTTTTTGGGAAGAGAAAATTATTAAAAGTGTGTGACCCCCTCCTATGCCTACCCCCAAAAATAATAGGACAGTGTAAACAAAATGGTACACATTATTTTAAAACTACAAGCTAAATCAGTCATGATTGTTTACTTTGTACTACCTTTGTCTTTGTCTTTGTGCTCTTTGTTAGGCAAGAGTAACCGGTATTTTTTTATTATTTTTCTTTCCTTGGTAACAGTTGCGGAAGCGCGTAAATAAAAAATCGTTGTTGAAAACAAAATTGGAAAACAATTTATTAAAACATTTACAAAAATAAATAAAATGATTAAATAAGATAAGTGCAGATGTTTAATAATATTTTATAGCTTCTGGTAGAGAAGTCGAATCTTGTAGAATGTAGACAAGGACCCTGATGATCTATAATAACAACACTGATATTCAATGTACATGCAGAAATCACATATGACCCTCTTATAAGCCGAACCCCAACATTTTCCTCTAGATTTTGTCCAAAAAATGCCGGCTTTAAACGAGTATATACGGTTATAAAAAAATTGAACAGTGTGTACATAGAGGGGGGGGGCTCAATTGATTCAAAAACCAAATAATGTAGCGATAAAAATATAAATTTCTTTTAATCAATTATATGCCCCAAAGAAAAACTAAGCTGTTTGTATAGATGACATTGATGACAAGTGAAGTAATTGACTACAAACTTGTCTTTGATGTCCAGAGATCTAGTTTATGGTTGATGTGTCTTCGACGTCAAGTGATGTCATTAATGGTAGATATGTCTTTGATGTCAAGTGATGTCATTAATGGTAGATATGTCTTTGATGTCAAGTGATGTCATTAATAGTAGATATGTCTTTGATGTCAAGTGATGTCATTACTGGTAGATATGTCTTTGATGTCAAGTGATGTCATTAATGGTAGATATGTCTTTGATGTCAAGTGATGTCATTAATGGTAGATATGTCTTTAATATCAAATAATGTAAGTAATTGTAGATATTATGTTTTTAATGTCAAGGAATGTCATTATGGTAGATATTTCTTTGATGTCGAGTGACATATTTAAAGGCAAAACATGTCTTTGATTTCAAGAGTTTTATTTTACAGTAGATATACATATTTTGAATGTCAATTGATGTCATTAATGGTAGATATGTCTTTGATGTCAATTGACCTTTTCTAAAGTTTAAGTCTTATCGGTCATACTTTAAGAACTTTTATTAATTTAAAAAAATCGTATAACTTTTGAGCGTGTCCAAAATTTAAGGGTAATTTGAACAACGTTGTCACGTGAGAATCACGAGTTTGATGACAGAGAGGTCACGTGAGTGAAGCGCGGGAAGAAGGTTGAGAGTGATGGCAAGATGGCTGACTGCGGTGATTATATCTACACGATGTAAAACCTCAATTTTATATATATGTATATAGAGTTCGTATTAAAGTTATCTATGATTTGTGTTTAGTCCTGCATTTTTATTAGAGATTCAAATGTTGATAAAGTGTTGGTTTTCCTGGTTTCTTCAGGCAACCCATTCCACGCCCGAATTCCGGACGGGAAGAAGGAAAATGTGTTTGTTCTTGCATATGGAATAAGAACGTTGTTTTTATCCTTATGTCTATCTGAGGGTTGTATTAAGTTATCTTTGTGTTGTATTTCCAAATTAGAATTAATTGCTTTATGTATGATTACTACTTTACTCTTGGTTCTTCTATCCTCTAGTGTTTCAAGGTTTAATGATTTAACTAATGGTGTTATTCTTGTCAGTTTCGAATATTCTCCAGTAATGAATCTGGCAGCTATTTTTTGAAATTGTTCTAGTTTATCAATGTTTTCTTTGGTGGATGGGTCCCATACAGAAGATGCATATTCTAATACAGGTCTCACCAAAGTGAGGTAGCATTTCCCAAAAGAAACAGGAAACACAAAAACTGTGACTCATAAGATACAATTGTCAGAACATGAACCTTTCAAGACTAAAGTGTATCCTTTTCGCATGGCATATAGAGACACAGTAAAACAAAAAATGTATTACCTACTCAAAGAAAACAAAATAAGAAAAGCAGTTTAAGCTAACTATATACCTCATCAACTGTCATAGTCAAAAAGAAGAATGGAAAGATTCGACTATGCTGTGATTACAGGCAATTGAATAATATTACAAAATTGGACCATGAACCTATAGGAGACCCAAGAGACATATTAGACAGAATTGGTATTTCCAAAATATTTACTACATTTAACTTGAACAGAGGTTTTTGGCAGATAAACTGTCAAGTATACTGCATTTGTAGCTATGAACCTTGTATATGAATGGTTAGTGATGCCATTTTTGGATTAGTCAACAGTACAACCACTTGTAGCAGATTTATAAAAATGATGTTACAAGGCATTCCAAATGTGGTACATTGCGTAGACGAAATTTATATCCATACTAAAGAGTGGGAAACACATATCCATTCACTTGAAGCTGTACTGGATAGACTCAAGAAACATAATGTTACCATCTCACCTGAAAAGATCAACATTGGAAAGAAATATGATTTTCTGGTAAACAGAGGTAAAGTCACTCCCACTGCAGAGAACGAAAACAAGATCTTTAACTTGTCAGTGTCAAAATCAAAGAAACAAGTACAAGCCCTGCTGGGACTATGTAACATTTATAGACCTTTCATTACAAACTATGCAGAAATTGTTCACCCACTTACAAAACACACAGATGTTCGAAAATTTCAGTTTTCAGGAGATTGCCTTAACGCACTGGAAAACATTCAGGGGGCATTTAAGAAGAAACCCATCTTGGTTACACCTCAATAAGACAAACCTTTCATTGTTTCTACTGAAGCATCGTCTATTGCATTAGGAGCGTGTTTTATGCAAGAACATGATAGTGTTCTTTATCCTAGACAATATCTGAGCAGAAATTTGACAAAAACAGAATGTAACTACAGCACCATAGAGAGAGAATGTTTGGCCATAGTTTGGGCTCTACAAAAACTGAGAAATATGCCTTCTAGGTAGAACATTCACTCTACTAACAGACCACAAACCACTTGTGGCATTCAACAAGAAGAAAATAAGCAACGCAAAAATAAATTGATGAGCTATGCTATTGGCAGACTACAAATTTGACATTAAACCTGTAAAGGAAAGGACAATGTGGTTGCAGACATATTAAGTAGAATGACAATAAATACAGACATTCTGTACATTTACAAACAAAAAAACCAGAGACTGTATTAATATTAGTATTATTATTTGTAGAACAAAGGAAAAGAAGCAATGTTTGAATTCCACTGGATAATATATTTCATTTTATGAATATTGATTGTTAAAAGTTATTTTAATTACACAAAATTACAGGTGTGTTAAAATTTAAGTTTAATTTTTTTCAGTACAGTTAGACTGTTGAAGTCCTGCAATGATTTTCATGTCTGGATATTGTGTGTAAAGCAGTGATTCTCCATTATTGATGAATATTTCAATATAGATTAATTTTATTGTATTAAGATTTTCCTTGAAGGATGGTGGTGTATGTCACGTGTGAATCATGAGTTTGATGACAGAGATTTCACGTGAGTGAAGCGCAGGAAGAAGGTTGAGAGTGATGGCAAGATGGCTGACTGCGGTGATTATGTCTACACGATGTGAAACCTCAATTTTATATTTATGTATATAGAGTTCGTATTAAAGTTATTTCATTAACATTCAAGGAATTATTGCACGAAAGATTGCGCTATGTGAGAACGCCTACAACAGACATATAAAAGTGATATGTTAAAAACGTGTACATTGTGCGGAAAGGGGGGGGGGCTCAATTGATTTAAAAAAAATAACTCGTGTAGCGATAATAAGATAAATTTGTTTTAATCAATTCTGTGCCCCCCAAAAAAACTTCCATTAATTTAATTAGTTTTTAAATTGATTAAAATAACACCTCAATTAACCCCTGCTTATATATATATATATATATATATATATATATATATATATATATATATATATATATTATATATATATATATAATCGAATTTAATTTGTTATTGTCTTCTAGTTAAAACAATTATAAACACTGACTGCATTGTCTATAATTAAATCTCTTACAGTCTTACAATCTCTCAACACGTCTCGACATTCAAGTCTGGTGATCTTGGGCAATCAACGCGAACTGCAAACTTAAAGATGTAGAACTCCTATTGGTTATTAAAACAAATTAAATTTAAGAAACAAAAGGACGGAATTCTATAGTTAGTTTCTTGTTTTGTGATTCAAATGTAAAAAAACAATTATCCTCCACATCACAATAATCCAGAGGCGTAGCTGGGGGAGGGTGGGGGTACAAATGTCAACTAGAGGAGTGCCGTGCTGTGGCTAAGGTCGATGTCAGGGGATGTCATTAATGGTAGATGTGTCTTTGGTAACAAGTGATGCCATTAATGGTAGATATGTCTTTGATGACAAGTGATGTCATTACTGGTAGATATGTCTTTGATGTCAAGTGATGCCATTAATGGTAGATATGTCTTTGATGACAAGTGATGTCATTAATGGTACATTTGTCTTTGATGACAAGTGATGTCATTACTGGTAGATATGTCTTTGATGTCAAGTGATGCCATTAATGGTAGATATGTCTTTGATGACAAGTGATGTCATTACTGATAGATATGTCTTTGATGTCAAGTGATGCCATTAATGGTAGATATGTCTTTGATGACAAGTGATGTCATTAATGGTACATTTGTCTTTGATGACAAGTGATGTCATTACTGGTAGATATGTCTTTGATGTCAAGTGATGCCATTAATGGTAGATTTGTCTTTGATGTCAAGTGATGCCATTAATGGTAGATTTGTCTTTGATGTCAAGTGATGCCATTAAAGGTAGATTTGTCTTTGATGTCAAGTGATGCCATTAATGATAGATTTGTCTTTGATGTCAATTGATGCCGTCATTGACACAGATGTTTTTATGATGATGAATGAATTTGTGGTTTTAAAAATGTTTTTTTGACATATTTCCATTAAGCTTCCCCCCTCTCTCCCTCTCTCTCATTCTCTCTCTCCATCTCTCTCCCTCTCTCACTCTCACGCCCTCTCTTTCTCTGTCTCACTCTCTCTCACCCTCTCTCACACTCTCTCTCTTACCCCTCTCTCTCTCTGTCTTCCTCTCTCTCCCCCTCTCGTGAATGTTCATTCTCTTTTGGGTCGAGCCGTTAGGCTCTTAGGACCCGGTTCATTTCATCGCAAGCGAGCCTCATCAAGCGGGCATCGCCGTAGAGGTAATCCTCTGCAGGTATCGTTACTTCTCCCTCCAAATCCCCGCACAGCTCGGGGCACTCTTCGAGTACGTGGGCCACCGTCTCCTCCGTGTGGCCACACAGCCGACAGGCCAGTTCCCTCCTAGTGTTAAACCCTCTCTCTGTCACTCCCTCACTCTCCCCCTCTCTCTCTCTCTCTCACCCCCTCTATCTCTCCCTCTCTCTCTCTCACCCTCTCTCTCTGTCTCCCCTCTCTCTCTCTCTCTCTCTCTCTCTCTCTCTCTCTCTCTCTCTCTCTCTCTCTCTCTCTGTCTCCCTCTCCAAGTCTCCATGTCATAAAACAATAACATAAAACCTGTTCACTTTCCAAGCTGTCAACCAGGTATTTGTGACGTGTGCCAAGGGTGTCCCTGGGTCCAGCCAGCTCCGAATGGGTACCTAACACTATTTAGGGAAACAAAGGTGTTTGGGAATAGCGTAGCGTGTAACCGGGTACCTAACACTATTTAGGGAAACAAAGGTGTTTGGGAATAGCGTATCTTATCTTATCTTATCTGTTTACAGACGCTCCTTCTATACAGAAGATTATTGCGTCCTACGCTTATCTATGGTTTGTGTTTAGTCCTGCATTTTTATTAGAGATTTAAATGTTGATAAAGTGTTGGTTTTCCTGGATTCTTCAGGCAACCCATTCCACGCCCGAATTCCGGACGGGAAGAAGGAAAACTTGTATGTGTTTGTTCTTGCATACGGAATAAGAAAGGTGTTTTTATCCTTATGTCTATCTGAGGGTTGTATTAAGTTATCTTTGTGTTGTATTTCTAAATTAGAATTAATTGCTTTATGTATGATTACTACTTTGCTCTTGGTTCTTCTATCCTCTAGTGTTTCAAGGTTTAATGATTTAACTAATGGTGTTACTCTTGTCAGTTTCGAATATTCTCCAGTAATGAATCTGGCAGCTCTTTTTTGAATTTGTTCTAGTTTATCAATGTTTTCTTTGGTGGATGGGTCCCATACAGAAGATGCATATTCTAGTGCAGGTCTCACCAAAGTGAGGTAGCATTTTAGTTTTATATCTCTATTACATTTGTTAAAGTTCCTTTTTATAAAGCCTAAGGTTTTGTTTGATTTTTTAATAACTTCATTGACATGGGGATTCCATGATAGTTTCTCATTTATTAAGACTCCTAAGTATTTTGCATCTTTAGTTTGGGTCAGTTCTTTTCCATGAATGTAATATTTTGAATTTATTTGTTTCTTTTTCTTTGTTACTCTTAACAGTTGACACTTTTCTGGATGGAAAGACATACTCCAGTTAGTTTCCCATTTTATCAATTCATCTAAGTCTTTTTGTAAAATTTTGCTATCTTGTTCTGATTTTATTGTTCTATAGATTATACAATCATCAGCAAATAGCCTAACTTTTGTACCTGTTGAGATGTTGTTGGGTAAATCATTTATATAAATTAAAAAGAGTAAGGGACCTAGCACAGTTCCATGTGGAACTCCTGAGTTAACCTTTATTGGTGCAGATTTAGATCCATTAATTATTACAGTTTGCTCCCTGCCCAAAAGGAAGTCTTGGATCCAGTGATGTAAGGAACCTGAGATTCCAAAGTAGTTAAGTTTTTTAAGTAAACTAAGATGGTGAACTTTGTCAAATGCTTTTGAGAAGTCTAGTAATATTGTATCTATTTGATAATTTTTGTCCAAGCCTTTTGATAGTTCATCTATTAAACCTATTAATTGTGTTTCACATGATCTGTTTTTTCTAAAGCCGTGTTGACGTGGGCATAGGGCATTATATTTGTCAAGGTGGTTAAATATTCTAAAGTAATGGGGGTGAGACTGCAATCAGGCTTTTAAAAAAGGTAAATGCATAAAATAAAAACAGGGTATTAGTAGGCCTGACAGGACGTAACACAACAGCGAACGTTTCGGCAAAGAGCCTTCTTCAACGGACAAATAGTACACAAATGAAACGAATAAAACGAAATAATAGAAAAAAACACTTAGCTGCGGTGAAATCCAAGTAGTCCAGTAAAGATAAAGCAAGGAGAGAAAAGTAAGAGCTTAAATAGGAAAGGAAAGGGTGGGTGTGGCCAATCAATCAGCTTGTCAGTGCGAACACAACGTTGATCCCATGTGGTGTAAGATTCTACTAATATTCTACTATATATTATGTGTTCTAGTAATTTACAGGTGATACTAGTAAGTGATACAGGCCTGTAATTACCAGGGTCTGATTTATCCCCTTTCTTAAAGAGTGGACTTACATTAGCTAATTTCCAATCCTGGGGCACTTTACCCTGGTTTAGAGAGGCTTGAAAGAGAACTACAAGGATTGGGGACAGTTCATTGCTTAGTTCTTTTAATAATCTTGCAGGCAAATCATCTGGGCCAGTAGCTTTGTTTATTTTTAAGTTTTTTTAGGAGTGAATGTATACCTATCTCATCTACAGTTATGTTACCTATTTCCTCCATTTTATTTAAATTTATTAAAACTTCCTTGTCGCCTGAGGCAGAAAAAGATGATGCAAAATATGTGTTAAGGATATTAGCTTTAGTTTCATTATCATTATAGGTTTTATTATTTGAGCCTTTTAGTGTGGCTATTCCTGAAGGCGTAGCGTGTAACCGGGTACCTAACACTATTTAGGGAAACAAAAGTGTTTGGGAATAGCGTAGCGTGTAACCCTCATATGCTGATGAACCCGGCGTAACTTTCAAAGCGACTGCCATGGTCTGTTTACGCAATAATCTTCTAAATAGAAGGAGCGTCTTAACAGATCATTGAAGACAGGATTAAACTCATCAATGTCGCTACTTAATATGAAAGTTTAATTTTTTTTTAAATTAAACAAGAAATTCATCCGTGTCTGTTATCTGAAATCTCTGGAATTCGGTACTTAAGAAATGAGCCAAGATTTAGCAACATCTGGTTTTGATCAACGCATTCGTTCAAATTCATATACACAAGTTGATCATTAATAATTACAGCGTTTCAAATTAATTTGAAATCATGGATGTGAAAAATCATTTAGTTTTATCAATAAACCTCCAACTATGAGAAAATACATCATTTTTGCTTAAAACTATTGTTAAAATCATTCACATTTTTAAACATATTTATAGAACCACGCATAAAATATTGCTGGTAATAAAGGACTAATTTCTTATAGTCTTTTAATAATATGTATTAGCATAAAATACCAATTGATTAAAAAAGTTGTTCTTGAAAACTTACGCAACGATTTATGAGGGAAAAAACAACCATCAATAAAAAAATAAATAAATGTAATATTTCAGAGTTTCAAATAAAAGTGGGCTAAATGACGACCACATAGAGTTTGTTATCTATTACATGAAGCTTGACATTGAAATTAAATTAACAAAACTAGGATTTGTGTATTTTATAGGATGATTGATACGAAAACTTGGGAAATAATGTTTAATGTTAAAAGTAAATTGTAGATAACACAGGATGGTATAATGTTAAGTCTCGGTGTGTGGATCTCACACGATGGCATGATGTCAATGTCATGAATGGGTGTCACAGGACGGCATGATGTCAATGTCATGAATGGGTGTCACAGGACGGCATGATGTCAATGTCATGAATGGGTGTCACAGGACGGCATGATGTCAATCATATGAGTGGATATCACAGGACGGCTTGATGTCAATCATATGAGTGGATATCACAGGACGGCATGTCAATCATATGAGTGGATATCACAGGACGGCATGATGTCAATCATATGAGTGGATATCACAGGACAGCTTGATGTCAATCATATGAGTGGATATCACAGGACGGCTTGATGTCAATCATAGGAGTGGATATCACAGGACGGCTTGATGTCAATCATATGAGTGGATATCACAGGACGGCATGTCAATCATATGAGTGGATATCACAGGATGGCATGATGTCAATCATATGAGTGGATATCACAGGATGGCATGTCAATCATATGAGTGGATATCACAGGATGGCTTGATGTCAATCATATGAGTGGATATCACAGGACGGCTTGATGTCAATCATATGAGTGGATATCACAGGACGGCATGTCAATCATATGAGTGGATATCACAGGATGGCATGATGTCAATCATATGAGTGGATATCACAGGATGGCATGATGTCAATCAAATGAGGGGATATCACAGGACGGCTTGATGTCAATCATATGAGTGGATATCAAAGGATGGCTTGATGTCAATCATATGAGTGGATATCACAGGATGGCTTGATGTCAATCATATGAGTGGATATCAAAGGATGGCTTGATGTCAATCATATGAGTGGATATCACAGGATGGCTTGATGTCAATCATATGAGTGGATATCACAGGACGGCATGTCTATCATATGAGTGGATATCACAGGACGGCATGTCAATTATATGAGTGGATATCACAGGACGGCATGTCAATCATATGAGTGGATATCACAGGACGGCATGTCTATCATATGAGTGGATATCACAGGATGGCTTGATGTCAATGATATGAGTGGATATCAAAGGATGGCTTGATGTCAATCATATGAGTGGATATCACAGGATTGCTTGATGTCAATCATATGAGTGGATATCACAGGATGGCTTGATGTCAATCATATAAGTGGACATCACAGGATGGCTTGATGTCAATCATATGAGTGGATATCACAGGATGGCTTGATGTCAATCATATGAGTGGATATCACAGGATGGCATGATGTCAATCATATGAGTGGATATCACAGGATGGCTTGATGTCAATCATATGAGTGGATATCACAGGATGGCTTGATGTCAATCATATGAGTGGATATCACAGGATGGCTTGATGTCAATCATATGAGTGGATATCACAGGATGGCTTGATGTCAATCATATAAGTGGATATCACAGGACGGCTTGATGTCAATCATATGAGTGGATATGACAGGATGGCTTGATGTCAATCATATGAGTGGATATCACAGGACGGCTTGATGTCAATCATATATTAGTGGATATCACAGGATGGATTGATGTCAATCATATGAGTGGATATCACAGGATGGCATGATGTCAATCATATGAGTTGATATCACAGGATGGCTTGATGTCAATCATATAAGTGGATATCACAGGATGGCATGATGTCAATCATATGAGTGAACATCACAGGATGGCTTGATGTCAATCATATAAGTGGATATCACAGGACGGCATGATGTCAATCATATAAGTGGATATCACAGGATGGAATTTTTTCAAGTTGATTTGTGGATACCATAAGTCGGCATGATTTTAAAATAGATTCATGATGTAGCTTCTTCTGAGCGATTATATCTTATAATTGATGTTTTTATATCTACACCTATAGCAGCACAACAAAGTTTTGATTGAAGTGATAAGTTCTCGCCAGATCAGTTTGACTATTTGCTTCTTTTAAATATCTTAAAGCATTTCTGATATATTCAGCACTCAAATAAATACATGATTTGAACGATGCAAGCATTTTGCACGCTTTATTAATTAAATCCCGTTATATCTACGGTAGTTTGGCCAAATTAATTAGTCGTAACAAAACTATTAGAAGTATTGATAACTGGAATGGTATATTATTTTTTCACAGAATATTAATGATTAACAACAGAATTTTTACTTAAGATTTAATAAAAATAGAAATAAGTATCGAATCGAACAGATCCGATGAAGGGTGTAAATGTGGTGTAATTTTAGAGATGTAAATGTGAAACTGATAGAAGGTAGACGCCATATTAAATATAGACAAGGTAATGTCACAATGCGTGAAGGTAGGCTTGAGATTGAATATATAAAAGTAAATTTAAAGCTGAGGAATAGCAATGTCAGATTAGAATTGAGAGAATGAAATATCTGAGTAAAATAAAAGGGGGGGGGGAGAGATACCTCAGTAGTGAGTTGCCATGTATTTGAGCTAATCTGCCGTGTAGAGAAACAAACACGATCGACAAATTCCAAAGAAGATAGTGGTATAACTCAGTCATCGTGTCTCAGTTAGCGCCATACATGTTTGGTCAACTAAACGGTGGTCTACATTATGTTTCAGATATAAAAATAGTGTGTAAAGCAGTATTTTCAAATATGGTTTTATGATTCAATCATTACCATTCTGATGTTCGTTTCAAGTAGCTCAGCTCACATCAAACTTCTCATCTATTTGTTAACATAAGTAATCACAATTCTTGCAATTCTATAACTTCGATCTCTTCAATTTGATTTCGACCACTTGGTCTTCTTAAATGTACTCGTTGCCTATTTCTCCTGAAACTATTTCTATGTCTACGCGTGCCCCGTAATCTTCTAGAAATACCTGCGCCGCTGTAAATTATGGGATTACAGTAGGCATTTAATGGGGTGAAAACAATGACTAGCCAGGCGTAGACGTTGGGACTTACTTCATAGTCACCAAATAATGACAGCATAGAAAATACAAATATAGAGGCCCAGCTGACGAAATGGGTGGTAGCAACGAATATCAGCTGTCGCCGGATTCTGGCGTCATCGCGTCTTCTCCTTGCACTTCTATAAACGTTTGATGATCTAGTCAAGTTGCAAGTGGAAGCCAAAAATATGGCCAGCTGACCAGAAATGATGCATACAAACATAACTGAATGCAGTACAAGAAAAATAGCCACGGAATACGGTCCCCCTGCTGGTAGGTGTTTAGTGGTGAAGGGTAAGGAAAGACAGAGAGAATTTGAGGAATGGACTAGAGATTCTTGGTGTAAGTGGGGGATTAATGCTAGAATAAACCCCACAAACCAAGTTACAGCAATAATCACAGCCAGAATATTGGTTTTAAAGTAGGTGCCACCCAAAGAATAGCGGACCATTAAATACCTGTCTAAAGTGATCCAACACACTGTTAGGTTGGACACTAGGAATGAAAACGTGGCCAGATACCCGGCAAGGGAACAGAGCTGACCGTGTCGCCAGACTTCATCATACAAGGCGTAACTGTGTCGGTAGTGGACGTCAACAGAAGAGATAATCAGCAGGTAGACGGCCATAAAGAGGTCAGCAACACTCAGGGTGCTGACTAGTATGCCATAATTCTTCAAGTAATTGACCGAGTCATAACAAGTTCTAAACATTAAAACAATGACATTGCAAGTAAGGGAGAACACTGCGACCAGCCACAAGAGATAAGTTTTGCTGGTGTCAACTAAAAGGTCATCGCACGACGATATACTGTCTTTTGGGGCGTGGCACACGTTTTCAGGTATACCTGGACCAATGATCTTTGGACAACACAAAAGGGGATTGTCTGTCAAAAAGGAGTCTGTTACTTTCAGGTGACGGAGTTGTTTTATGCCTTCTCTTGTTTGCAAAAGTGTCCCTTCCACATTTAGATATTGCAAGACCGAAATTTTTTTTAAAAAGTCAAAGTTGCTTATTTTGGTGTTTTTTAAGTTCAGATAAAGTAAAGAGTGATAAAAGAAGTCAAAAATTTGTAAATAAATCAATGAAATACGTGTGTTTAAAAAGTCTAGAGACTTAAGATGATGTGAGGCAAAGCAAAAATATTCAATTGTAGTTAGTTCTAAATTTAACGAAAGGTTAAGAAATATTAAATTTTTAAACTGTAATTTTGCATTAAATTCACACAAACTTTTAAAATTATTAGCGCTCAAATCTAAGTTGTATAGTTCTGTTGAAATGTTATTGATAAAAATTGTTTTCAAATCTCTTATCGCGCATGAACGAACATGTAATTCTAACAAATATTTTAACGCTAATGGCTTTACTACTTGAGTTAGGTTCAGCCCTGTCAAATTTAAAAATTTAGTTGTGATTGGAAAAATGTCTAATGAAGTTAACATTATCTTAAAATCAGTTGCCGCAACCGCATCCCCTAAACACCGGAAACCTTTGGGACATGTTGTGTTACAGTCCGTTATGTTGTATCCACACTCAACTTGTTTGTCACTGGGACAAAACTCTTCATCCCTCCTATTTGAACAATCAATGTGGCAATTGCACACGTATGTATACAATAAGTACTCATCTTCTGTACACATGAAAAGTAGCGATTTCTGAAGTCCATACCGTAGAATGTCTTTGGCGTTATAAATGTGCTTAGTTTTATAGACAGCTATTTTGTCGTAATCCATGGATTCATTTGTTACTGCACATATTGCACCAGTCAAATTGGATTCACTTATGTCAGTAGGCTTGTTGTCCATCAAGTCGTCGGTGTTTCTACACCTTGGTCCACCAGAAATGCATCCATGGTCGGCACTTGATTTAACCTTATTCATTATTTCCCCCGCTCCTGCGCAGCTATCTCCCGCTGACTGGCATCCTTTCTCTAATGTCAAGGCCAGAGGGAGAAAAGCTGTGGATAGTCAAAGGATAATGAAAAAACACCATTGTTAAATAAAAACTAAAAATTATTAAGATATGAATTGTCAACAATTTTTGTATTTATTAATTAATGTATTATTATTATTTTAAAATCATTTTGTTTCTAAAGTGTGTCTAGAGTGTGTCTAAAGTGTGTCAGTGTCTAAAACTAAAACCTACAAAATTACACGTTAAAGCGTTGGAATATAACAAAAATAAACAAAGAAGATGAAGACAGTACTTACCAACACAGATCCACAGTAACAGGACTAGTGACGTCATCGTTCCTTTCAAACTACTCAAAAAAGTATATCACAATATTGTACAAGTATGATATAAAAACGATTACTTTATAGAAAGTAACAAATTCTTTGATGATCAAAAAGAAAACTTGATTTTGTATACTTGAATTGAAATGCTTGATTAAAAATCCAGATCGAAATAAAATTGATTGCACTGAAACTATAATGTATTTTCAGGACGCACTGTGCTTTTGAAAAGACATTGTCATAATTAAAGTGACCAAGTTTAAAACCAAGAAAGCTACTATAGGGCCCACGAAAAGCATTAGCCAACTGCCAACATGCCATAACATTTTAAACCAGCCAGACTTGGAGTGTCTTTCAATTGTGATCTGAGAAAGTGGTTAACAAAAATTGATTGCCTGTCACCATTACTTTTTAGGCCGTATCGAATAGCTCGTAATCGGACTGCTGTATTAGGAGAAGAGATAACGTATACTGGAGTCGGTGTAGTGTATGATTTTTTTAAAATGTATTTCTCTCCTTTCAATATTTACTCTCTAGAGCAAAGGGGACATCCATAAATGACGTCTTGTACCTAAAAGAGGGGGGGGGGCAGGGGGGTAACACATTTATGACAATGTGTGACGAGGGAGGGGGGTGTTTTAGAAATGTGAAGTGACATAAAAAACCCGCAACTTTAAATAAAATTTCCACTTACGTATTTGATTGTTTACAATTTAATTAATCACGTTTTACATAGCTTCACGCGTGTTACGATATTACAGTGCAGCCTTACACTAAATACAAACCTAAATGATAAAAAAATGGTTTTAAAATATGCTCATTTTTCATATAGAAAATAACCACCTATTTAAAAAAAAATATTTTTTTTGGGGGGGGGGTGCAAAGCTTTGTGTTGTCATATTGGAGGGGAGTCTAAGTTTTTGTGACGAAGTGTGAAGAGGGGTGGGTGGGGGCGGTCAAAAATCATCCAAAATCACGTGACGACATTTATGGACAGCTCACAAATAGAGATTCTTAATGCCGAGACTGAAGTACACTTATAAATAATATATGAGTGTAATGATGCCGAGACTGAAGTACACTTATAAATAATATATGAGTGTAATGATGCCGAGACTGAAGTACACTTATAAATAATATATGAGTGTAATGATGCCGAGACTGAAGTACACTTATAAATAATATATGAGTGTAATGATGCCGAGACTGAAGTACACTTATAAATAATATATGAGTGTAATGATCCGTGTGCACACCAATGTTTTGGAGGGTAAGAGAGGAAAGCTAATTGGATTCCCACAAATGGTCTCTTCTTGCAGTGGACATTCGAGAGCATTTAATACAATTTTTTTTAACATTATTCCCCCCGAACGCTTTTTTAAATCCTTGATATTAACTCGTGGCGTGTGTTTGATTGATGCCTTGATTGTTTGCCGAATATTCTTTGGTTCGATTTTGAACCCCTTTTCCCATGAGCTAGCGAGCTGAAATTTCGCAGGCAGACTCGTGCCGATGATAAAAAGGATCTAACGAAATTTCAGATCGATCGAATGTACTATAATTAAATCAATGAATTTTTAGATTATCTCTATTTATCTCTATGTAGCATGTTAATTTTTGTGCTAGTAGTGTCGAGGTGCGTATTATATTGAACAACCTTTTTAATGCTTTCCTGATAAGCGGTGCGGTGCATATTATATTTACGATACTTAAAAAAAATATATTCCCGATCGGTGCGCATTATATTAAACATTTTTACGAGACATATCTAAAACTTTGGATTGTCTTGTGCTGCGTATTATAATGAACATTCTTTCAATTAGAAAAAAAAGGATTTATAGTACAAAACTATAAAATTGAAAATAGTTTCTCTTAAAATATATTTATATTACGACGTTTTTTTTTAAAACAGAATTTATTTCCGTATTATATATATATATATATATATATATATATATATATATATATATATATATATATATATATATGAAACAAAATCTTTAACAGGTTCTAATAAATCCATACAGTTATATTTTGCCTACAATTCAGAAACCTTAAGGACAAATGTTCCAGAAACTTATCATCAATCGTTGCAAGGTGGTCAGCTAAGCGTTTGACCTTTATATGAAAAGGAAAGTGTATTTATTATTAACTTCACATACACAAAAAATTATTTTAGATTCTATAATAATAAGAATTTGATAATTTATACGATGCAATAACCCCAGCAGGCAGCTGCGCTCACAACGCTTCACATAGAACAGTAAGACGTATATGTTTATAATCAAATGTTTAAAGGAATGTAACGTATATACCTCTAATAAAATTTCATTGATATTAATATGTTTTGTGAAATCATATGTTTCCAGTATACTGAGGTATGCAAGATAAATACATTTATATATTTGAAAAGAATATTTTTGATGCAAATTGTAATTACTTATTTACGTATTTGGCTTTACGATTACTATATAGAATCGATACCACTGACACGAAGTGTGAACATGGAACATATTTTATGTCCTCGTGGACCTGACAGCCTTTCCTAATGTCCATAAAGGCAGGTTAGCTCCTTGCACCTAGAGAACAAGGGCAGCACCAAATAACAGCACCAGAGGCGTACCACATGATATCAGTTGTCAACATAAACTTGCGCAAAGAAAAACATAGAGGACACATCCCCTAATAACATTGCCTAGATGAAAACATATAGACACCGAAGAGACATTTTTTCTATACTGCAGTGATTACGGAAAAGCTTTTCTTTACAAATTTATTTATGATTAGTTTTGAGATGGCTTCACTGTTACAACGGGAGATCCCACTTCTTGGAAAATAATTATAATTATGAAAGAATCAAATTCAAGGGTATTTCTGTTTTCACTTTTGGAGAATCCCAGTTCACAAACCTTAATACAGTGGTTCCCAAACTTTTTTAACCCGTGGATCCCTGGGGGTCCGTAGGGACCAATTTGGGAACCACTGCATTAATATATAAAGAAAGTTCATCAATCAACATCTCAATAAAATGTCGACACTGGAATTTATGGATAAAATCTAAGCATCAATGCGATGGCACACACCGGACACCAAGCCAAAATTTACACATAATTAGCAAAACAAAAATAATTATATGTTCGTAAAGTTGCTCTTATCTTAACTTATCTTATGTTATTGTTGCGTCTTACCCTCCTAATCCATGTCTAGACTTGAATTTCTTTTAGAGTTTAAATTTTTACAGAATGTTTCCTTTACCAGTGTCATCATGCAACCCAGTCGACGCCTGAATTTTATACAGGAAGAACGAGAATTTGTCTGTGTTTGTACTTGCATACGAAATAAAAAAAATATATATTATCTTTGTATTGTATTTCAAGCTTTGATTAATTTCCTTAGGTATTATTAGTACTTTTCTATATGTTCTTCTATACTCTAGTGCTATGCTTTTCCAATTTGTGATCCGCGGACAGGTGCCGGTACGTGGTCCATCAGCCACCGGTCCGCGGACAGGTGCCGGTACGTGGTCCATGAGCCGCCGGTCCACGGACAGGTGCCGGTACGTGGTCCATCAGCCACCGGTCCGCGGACAGGTCCCGGTAAGTGGTCCATGAGCCGCCGGTCCGTGGAAATTATAAAGAAATAAAAGAAAATCTAAGTATAATCCTTAAGTTTTCCTTCAGTTTGAGAACCAGCAAGATGATGTATCAAATTGTCCCCCCCCCCGGATCATTTGATTGTGATATCAAAGCGCATGTGATGTCACCGCCGCTCCTTTACTCTCTCTTGCCAATCAGTCAATTGACAGAATTGGAATATTTTTAAACATCCATTAAAGAAGTTAACAATGATCATTAATAGATAATGTTTAATCTTTGTGTATTAAATGAGATACTATAGAATGATGTTAAGACGGTTCGGTTTTGAAGACCGATTACCAATTGTAACAAGATCGACTGGTTCAACAAGAGGTTGGCGAAATTGTTTGACTGATACCTCAAAATATAAAAGTTTATGTTAACATTACTGTTAGCCCAAAAGAAGAGGATTGTAGCGAATTTTATGTGCCCCCATTGAGTCTGCATATCAGCCCCCCCCCAAAGGAGTTCCCATTTTAACCCCAAATGGAATAATTTATCCCTGTTCATTGACTCCAGGGTGACACTGTCCAATAGGGGTAGAGATATATTTTCCCTTAGGTTTTAAAACCCATACAGTTATTGGATAATTCTTTATATTGCCATATTATTTTTTTGTCGTAAACTCGCCGGAATTACTGTATTTTGCGACGCAAAAGACGACACTCTACTTTTACTTTTACTGTACAAATGTTGGTTTTGTACATGAGTACTCATCGCACTCATCTTCCAACACACACCAAATAATGTGTTAGAAAACGTCACAGTTGATTTGTGTTATTTTTTAAATCAAGTGCATTTGAAGTGCACGTACCTGGCAATAAAACTGTAACAATATTATTAAGACCGAAATGGTTTTGAGGAACCGTCGGGTATCTATTCCACGTCTATCAAACGTCAAATGACGCTTTTAATATCAATTGTAAGACTCGTGGCCTTGACGTTTGTTAACATTAGAGGGTTTTTGACATTATCGCCACACTGTGTCCTAGCTGTCTTGCTATGCCTCGGCAAATAAACAATTTGTTTTTTACATCATTCATCAGCAGTAAGTGTAATCAACTAACAATGATGATCCGTAACACAAAAAGGGTTTGAGAAGCACTGCCCTAGTGTTTCTATGTTCAATGATTTAACTTATGATGTTACTCTTGTCAGTTCTGCATGTTCTGCTGTAATTAATCTGGCACCTCCTTTTTTTATAATTAGTTCTAGTTCATCAATATTTCGATTGGTGGATGGGTCCCATTGAGAAAGTGCATATTGTAGCACAGGGTAATTTCTTATTTCAGCGCAATTTATTTATGTATAGCAAAAAAAAATAAGTAACTTACTTTTACTAATTTAAACACATTCATTAAGTAATAAAATAAGTATTTAATGGTTAAATATTAGTTTTCCATGTGTTTTGATGAGTTTAAATTACTTTAAAGGGGATTTTAACTATAAAAACTGGTTTTAAAGTCAGACTTCTACGAAAATCGTTTTTTGTTGATATTTTTAACCACATTTGGCCAGATAATTTCACGGCCTCAGATCAAACTAAATTTTCATGTTAGCAGTAAGCTAATTACTAATCAGATTCAGAGGCGTCAACTAACGGGAAAGTCATTTACGATAAAGTATTCCCGAGTCCCCCTCCCCATTAATTAGATAAAATTAGTACTTGGGAAATAAGCCTGTTCAAGGTAAGAATTAAAAAAATATTTGATAATAATAGATATATATCTTTTGTAATGTATTTCTCGTAAATGTTTATTGACAATGTTAATGGTTGTAAAATAATGTCACCTAAGGGGGGGGGGTCCGTACATAGATGACGTCAAGTACCTGGGGGACGGGGTTCACACATTTGTGACGAAAATGGGGGGGGGGTGTTTAAGCCTGTTCTGGGTAAGTTTTTAAAAAATGTTTGATGATGACAAACGTATATCTTTTGTGATGTATTTCTTCTAAGTGTTTGACAATTTTAATGGTTGTTAAATAATGAAACTTAGGGGCCGAACATAAATGGCGTCAAGTACCTAGGGGGAGGGGGTTCACACATTTTTGACGACGGGGGAGATGTTTAAGAACAGTGACGTCCAGGGCCGGCCTTAACAATTGCTGGGCTCTTGGCGGCTTAGTGTGGGAACCACTAGTAGGAGATAACGTGTATTAAAAAAAGAGATACATGAAGTCACGCGGTTTTGGACAACCCCCCCCCTCCTACACTTGTTACGTCAGTAGAAGTAAGCCTCTCGCCCCCCCCCCAAAAAAAAAGCCGTATTTCCTATTTGAAAATGAGCCTGTTTCAATTTTTTTAAAAATTGTAGGCATTTAAGTATGCATTTAGTGAATGAGCATGTTTCAAAACAATTTCTCGTCATTTTAGTGTATGGATTCACTCTAATATCATACGTGAAAACAAAAATAAAAAAGGAGGCACAGGAAATCTGAAACATTTAGTTTAATTGTTGAGCATTTAGATGTGATGTCAAAGTTCTTATAAACCACCCACCTCGTCACACATCGAAACAAATATGTGACTCCTCTCCCCTCACCCTAGATGCGTGATGTCATTTGTGGACGGCCACTGATGTTATCTAATACTAATATTCGGATGAATAAAACTTTGTGTGTAAAAATTCATGTCATGCATTATCGTCAAATATTATTAAGGGCCGGCCTTAGCAATATGCGGGGCTCTTGGCGGCTTAGTATGCGGATTGCGCGGTGCCCAGTCTGGGTAGGGATAAGGAATTAATAAGTGTGGTGCCCATTGGTGCCGCATAGGTTTGCATTGGACTAAGACCGGCCGTGGTGACGTCACATATTAACGCTCAACTTTAAATAAAAGTTGCACTTGAAAATTTCATTGTTTACAATTCATCGGATGACATTTTATATGGCCTTACGCGTTTTGCCTCGGACGCTCGCGGGGACAGGAGTATCGGTTCCGACACTGTAATCAAAGTCCGACGAGGTGGCCTTTTGCGTATTAAGACATAAGAGTGCAGCCTTACTTAAATGGCAATAACGTGAGTTCAAACATGCTCAGGAAATTCGACTTTTAGGGGGGGGGGCAAAGCTTTATAAAGTCACATTTGAGGGGGTGGGGGTAACTTTTTGTGACGATGTGTGACGAGGAGGGGACGGTGGGAAATACACGATGGTTGCTTTGAAGACTAGTATGGGGTTGGGGAGAGAGAGGGATGTGAAAACGTTCATCGCTGACGCTCAGGAGCAAAATATTTACCGTGAACCAGTGCAGTGGTCCCCAAACTTTTTATCGTCACGGACCCCTTTTTGACAATCGACATGTTTAAATTATAAATACATTATGACTAAATTTTAAAAAAACTTCTAAAATATAAAAAAATATTAAAATACATTTATGCAAAATAAAAAGAAAAAAAAAGAATATAAATATAAGGAAGTGATTTAACGTTTTAACCCGGCTCACCGACAAAATAGCCCGGACAAAACGGCTTCGACATAACGGCCCTGGACTAATAGATGGATTAATAATAAAAATTACAATCAAATATTATATTCGTATTTTTACTCACCGATTCAGTGTCAGGTTTAGCTCACGAGAAACAATAATAATTACATCAAAAGAGTGAATTTAATAACCTTTACTTTACTCGATATAGTACAAAGTCACGGTTGTTTGTTGAAAAGAAATGGGGATACGGTGGTTGAGTGGCAGCGCGCCCGACTGGCGTACCGATGGACACGGGTTCGAATCCATGGGAAGTCAAGGATCTGTTCCCGGGGCCTGTGACGAAATTTATGGAGATAAAGTCATCTGCGCACGGGAACTGAAACGAAACCGTCAACAATGCGACGATCCGACCTGATTAGGTATGCACCGGGATCATGTGACAGGTCACGGTCGCTGTCCCAAGAGAATTGGACTGACACCCTACCTCATCCCTGCACCTATCGACAGGACCCTGAGGAGGACAACTCAGCAGTTACGTCTAACGTAAACTGACGCCGACTAACGTACAATGCGTATGTCGAAGCCTATACGTGTGCACGCACTACACGTATAGAAGCCGGTCTTTCACACTTCCGTGTCACCTGGAACCATAGGTGAGAGAGTCTACCGAGCTTAAGGAATCGAACGATTCAGCTAGAGGGACCAACTACACACTCCAGCACGGACGGAGCCTTGTGTAGGGCAGCGCTACCCAGCTGAACGCTTCATCGCACACACTGACCAGGGGAGCGTGCAGAACCAACCACCACACGGAGCGGGGCGCGACGACCCCATTGTACTATAAGCATAAGGTTACAAGGCATAGCCCTAATTATGATAAGGCTAAGCCAAAGAAGGGACAGTTAATTTGTTGTATCACTATTATCATTTGGAACCAGTTTCCACTATTGTATAAATTGTATAAATAAATTTATTGTTACATTTTTTACCCCTTTGGTCTGTTGATTATCGAGTGCAAGAGATCACTAAAGTTTATGCGTTGTGAGCGGGAAGGTTTTAATTTAAACATTACACCCCTAGACAACTTGCCAAACCTAGATACACATCTTTCTCGCCACAGCGTCCCCGAGTCCACCCAGCTTCGATTGGGTACCTAACACATAGTTAGGGAAATAAAATGCGGCTGGGTAATGCGTGGAACCCTTATAGCCGTGGCATGTGAACGCTGCATCACTTGCCAAAATCAACTGCTGCCTTTCAGATGGTCTTGGCTGACCAAAGGCTATGGAAGCATATCCAGAAAAACAG
The DNA here is from genome assembly GCA_944989445.1 of Ampullaceana balthica. NCBI lineage: Eukaryota > Metazoa > Mollusca > Gastropoda > Lymnaeidae > Ampullaceana > Ampullaceana balthica. The sequence continues at coordinate 106,038 of CALYLW010000508.1, read as the reverse complement.
CAGGCTGAAGTCGGAGACCACGGGCCAATTTGCGCAAAAACTTGTCGGCACGCAAAACTCAAATTGAGAACGAAGAAGAAGAAGAAGAAGAAAAAGAAGAAATTGACAAGAAATAACATACAATTGTACCAGTTGTTTAAGGAGGAAAAAGTTGAACATTGCTTAAAATGCAATATCAAAAAAAAATTGTGTTAAAAATGTAAACAATTTGTCTGGGGCCGTTTTGAGGGGTCACCTTTTAACCCACTACAACGTGTTAATTTGCAAATATACGAAACTTCGCCATGGCTTTAATCCAGATGACTGGCAGAGTTGTCTCGAACATTATTTTAAGGCTGCCGTCATCAAGTGGTTGAACTTCTTGCACATGAATGCTAGATTCGTTAGTTGACACAAGGTTCGCTGATCCATTCCTCACCAGCTCATGGTTCTTTGGTTGCAGTAGCGTAGCTAGGGTCATCTATGCCCGGGGGCATAACACAAGGTCTGCGCCCCTTGTCGGACCGACAGATTCTGGGGGGTCAGTGAGCCCCCAAGAAAATTTAGAAATTTTAATGTTTATATGGTTCATTTTCGAAGCATCTGGTATTGTTTGGAAAGCATTTACTAATACTAATCGGCATCCTTCCGTATCGCTAGACGATGATCATCACCGTTGGGTTGTGTTGCATTTCCTCGTTTGGCTGTGCAGTCCTATCCTTGAGTGACAGTCTTTATCGCAGCTTTCGCACACGAGTTCTGTGCTTCCCAATGCTTTGGCCTTTCTCCTAGCTCTTTTGTCTGTAGCCTCCTCCACCCTTCGCTCCTCGGCTACTATGATGCCTTCTTTTACAACTGTGTGCCACGTAGATCAGTCTGCTGCCTTACACTCCCAGTCACTTGTGCGTATTCTGGCTGCTTTCGTGTCCCTTTGAAAGACATCTTGAAATCGCAGACGTTGGCGATATGTCTTCATCTTTCCCGATGCCAGTTCTATATATAGGGTGTCCTTCGGGATGCGATCTGCGATCATTCTTTTTAAATGCCCAGCCATCTCAGGCGACTTTCACTAAGGATTGAGAACATGCTTTTGGTATTGGCACGCATCAGGACCTCACTATTAGGCACTTTGTCCTGCCATTTAATGCAAAGGATGCGACGCATGCACCTCAAGTGGAAGCTTTTAAGCTTGCGCTCAAGGGATGTATAGGTTATCCATGTCTCGCTTCCGTATAGCAGTTAACAGCGTACTGATGACGCAGGCTCGATAGACACACAGTTTGGTTTTATCCATTATATTGGTGTTTTTCCAGACCCGTTTATTTAGTTTAGCCATTGTGGCAGCTGCCTTGCCAATTCTACTGTTTATTTCGTCCTCGATGGACAGTGTATTGGACCCCGAGTAGGTGAAGATGTCCAAAGTTCCAAATTTTCACTGTCGAAATTGATGGTAGGAGGAGAACGTGTGTCTTGTGCCATGATGTTTGTCTTTTTCAAGCTGATTTGCAGACCACATTCTTTTCAGGCGTCGGAGAAGCTTGACGCGAGTTGTTGCAAACCAGTTTCTGTGTGTTATCAGTGTCGCTTCATCCGCAAAGTGTAGCTAACGAATTAGGACATCGTTTTGATTTTGGCTCGGAGGCGGGCAGTGTTGAAAAGTCCTCCATCAGCTCTGGCGTGTAACCAGATTCCATCACTGCTGTCCTTGAATGCGTATAAAAAGCATTTAGTACCGTATATAATCTCATTCAAGGGCGTTTTGAAACTGCATCCAATATTCGCGGTTATTCGTCATTCGCGGAAAGGGGGGGGGGTAGAGAACATAAATCCCCGCAAAAAGCGAGGGAATAGGGTATTATGAACTTGAATGCACAAAAAAGTTGACGATACTGGGTGGGGTGGCAGTTGGTTTATCATCATCCAGATGGCGCTCGATGACACTAGTGTTCTCGCCCTTCGCCAACAAAATGTCATCAGAAAGATTGCATTTTGCCGTGTCTCTCTCAACTCGCTTGGCGTGATTCCACACGGCCGACGTATTACACATCGTACACTGTTAGTAACTATTTAATTTATTAAAATAGTTTCTCTGCTAGGCATACACGAGTTCACGAACACAAGAAACAAACAAATAGATAGGATGCGGGTTATAGGAGTGGATAGGGGAGTGAAGCGGGGTTTAGATAAACATAACTGGCTCCTCTCAATCGATAACTCAATGTTGTCGGTGTATTTCAAAGCAAAGCTAGTGTCCTGTCATATAATTAAAGCAGGGATGTTATAAATATAAAAAAATACCATCTCTTTCATTTCTATGCAGTCAATCCTTATTCTCGGCATGTTTTCCTTATTTGATTTATTAAAACATAATTGTGTTAGCGACTTTTGTTTCATGTTCAGAGAAAAAAAGATATACATGTGTATCAACATAAGTTGTACTTTATCGGGACCGTATTTTATTTCCCCTTGACAGGCATTTTTTGTTCTTAAGCGTTTGCGCCCGGGTACCCGTTAAAATTGGGCTGAAATGTTTATACCAACTGTGACATGCAGTTCTTCGGTGTTCACATTGCAGTTCACGAACAATTTATCAAAGAAAACTTTTGATTTGAAATATATGCTGTTTTATCCGTTTAACTTGAAAACGCTTTGAAAAACTGTAAGGAGGTACTGAGAGCATAAAATAAAGAAGAGAAGATTTAGAAAAACTGATGTAAAAAATTCCAGGGGTGCTGTTTTATATTTTTTATGGAACGGGGTGGTATACCTAAAAAGTTTGGGAACCACTCGAAGGAGATAACGTGTATTAAAAAATGAGACACATGACGTCACGCGGTTTTGGACAATCTCCCTTTCCTACACTAGTTACGTCAGTAGAAGTTAGCCTGTCCACTCCCCCCCCCCATAAAAGCCGTATTTCCTATTTGAAAATGAGTCTGTTTCAAATTTTTTAAAAAAATGTGGGCATTTCAGTATGCATTTAGTGAATGAGCACGTTTCAAAACAATTTCTCGTCATTTTAGTGTATGGATTCACTCTAAAATCGTACGCGAAAACATGTATCAAAAAAGAGGCACAGGAAAGCTGAAACATTTAGTTTAAGTGTTGAGCATTTAGATGTGATGTCACAGTTCTTATAAACCACTCTTCCCCCCTCGTAACACATCTAAACAAATATGTGTCTCCTCTTCCCTCACCCTAGGTGTCTGACGTCATTTGTGGACGGCAACTTATGTTATCTAATACTAATATTCGGATGAATAAAAATTTGTTTGTAAAAAAAATCATGCCATGCATTATCGTCAAATATTATTAACCAACAAGTACCATAAAATTTTTAGTTAAAAAAAATATTTACTTTTTAACAAATTATTGCTTCATTATTATTTTGTACAAATATTATTGCTTTGTAGTTTTTCAGTGGAGTGCGTCTTCGCAGAAACTTAGCATTGACATATTACCTTGTTCCAGGATATGTCAATGTAACACATATCACAAAAATACACCCCCACAGTTTTTAAAAAATTTAAATAAATATCATTTTTATATGATTATCTTTTTTATCATAATTTTATGATAAATATTTTTTAATTTAAATTATTTACCCAGGCGAGTGCCGCCTTCGCAGCTCAGCTGGTTGAGCCAAATTATCCAAATGGGCAACACAAAAAATAATAACTTTTAAGAAAGAGATTTCTTCATTGGCATGCAACAATGGCGCCGTAAATCACAGAAGATGCATGAAATATACAATTTTTTATTTCGTATAAATTATAAAACAGTAGTTTAATTTGAACAAAAATATAATATTTTAATGTTAAAATATATTTCATAGTAAGTTTAGTTGATTTTTCGGTTTTAAACTGCTCAAAAAATAAATTGCGCTGAAATGGGAAATTACCGTAGCACAGGTCTCACAAAAGTGAGGTAGAATGTTAGTTTTATATTTTTGTTACATGTATAAAAGTTTCTCATAATAAAATCTGGTGTCGTATTGCATTGACATTGGTCTCACTTGATATTCTTTCATTTCTTATTCCTCCTGACAATTCAATTCTTTTAGTATCCCTGAGAAAAACTTAAAAGTAAGTGATTGTTGGACGTTTTGCCCAAGGATTGTCGTGTTTTAAGAAATACAAAGAGACCACACGTGATGTGTTCCACCTTTATCCACACGTATGACTAAATCTGTAAGACTAGCTTGTCAAACTCTATCTTTCATCTGTCAAAAAGTCAAATCAAATGTTTTTCTGTGGCTAAATTTTAAGTAAACGAAACAACTTAAACTTTTTTCTTTTATAATATACCAAAAAATTAAACAACGAATGTGACTTAATAATATATTGCCACAAATTGTTTAAAAATAATTAAAACAACAAACAAATATGAATTACGATATTGTAAAGTTTATTCTATAATTCTCATTAAGTGTTTAACGATATTCTGCTCACATCAATTCTTTAGGAATGTAGCGTTTAGCTTTAACCTCTTCTTATTGTTGGCCACTTCTTATTGTTGGCCACTTCTTATTGTTGGCCACGTCATGGTTCACGTTGGTAGAGGGGTCGAGCACCTACAGCGAAATCTGGTAACGTTGGGACCGCTCGAGTATCGTAGGCATAAACGAGTGTTCAGAACACAAAGTCCTCGTCTATATCCCTGGGCGTCACATATTCTTGCACAATGTGGTCCATTTTCCCCAGGCCAAAGTGGCATGCTACATGGGGGAAAAATCCAAATTAAAAAAATTGACATATTAATTTAGTGTGAATTTTACTCATATAGGTTCAACAGTTTAAAAAAAAATATTTTATTTACAAAAAATCAATGCCTCTCTATTTTCAAATATGTTTAAACTACCTGACCCGTCGCGCGTTGCAACGATCTCTATATAGAGTAATAAATTCAAAGATATCATTGAGTGGTCCCTTTAAAAACAATTCAGCCAGAAATTTTTGTGGAAATGTAGTGACACAAAAATTCCCATCTTTCATGGCAATCGAATAAAAAAATAATATTATAAAAGCTGACATAAAAAGGTATTATGGGCCCCGGCCCAAAAAAAAGATAACATAAAAAAAATATTGCAATTGTACTCAGCACCTTATCAGGGCTATAGGTTGAATAAAACAATAATTATAACGCTTGTATCACTTTTTTAAAAACATAAATGGCAACGGCGTCTCAAATTTCAAAATCCCTATATATTTTAATCTGTGTCATGATGGATATGTGTTTTAATATATGTCAAGGTTATATAAAATCGAATGGGGAAAACCAAATTAAAATTTAACAAAAACGATTTTAGGCTCCCGCTCAAAAAGGAATCAACATAAGGCGTTTTATTTGTCCCATAGTATTTTTTTAATATGGGTCATGAAGGATTTATCTAACAAGTTTAGTAAAGATCCATCTTTTAACCCAATAACTTTTTATATTTAGGTGAAAAATAACATTTTAGACCCACGGACTCCATAACTATTTATTTTTAATACTCTTTATACCAAAAAGTTATCCAAAATGAATTCAACAAACTCCCAAAATTTCAAAAAAGTCTGGTGAATAAAATATTATTTACTAGCAGACCCGTCGTGAGTTGCAACAATCTCAGTAAAAAGGTATGCATATGCATAAAAAAGAAATTAAGTTTAGGGTCACCGGACCCATCAGTTTAACATATGAATTTCGAAAATCTTTTCATTTCAATCAATTTCATAACAAATATATAAATATATTTATCTATATTTCTCAAAATCGTGTAAAATTGAATGGGGAATACGAAATTAAAAGTTTAGTAAATACACATTTAGGGACCCTAGCCCCTAGGAAATGGACATTAGGAGTTTAGTGCTCTATAGTATTGAATATAAGTTTTTATATACCGAGTTTGGTCAAAATAAAGTTATTTTCTCATTATCTAACACTTAAACTAATTGATATATATAAAGTTATAAGAAAAAATACATTAAGGGGCCCCCAGGCCCATTCAATTCAAGATGTACATTTTGAAAACCTGTTCATTTAAATTCAGTTTCATCATGGATATATTTCTCAAGATGGTTAAAAACTGAGTGGGAAATAATATCTTAGAGTATACACAAAAAAAAGACATTATTTTAATATAGTTTTATTTACCAAGTTTGGTCAAGATCCATTCATTTTTCTAGTAGCTAACGCTTAGACTAATTTTTATATGGCTCATATCAGCAAAAATTAACAATATGGACCCCGCGCCTTTTTGATGCAGGATGTATTTTTAGAAACAACAATTTAATTCAATTTTATAATGGACCTATTTATCTATATTTCTCAAAATTGCGTAAAATTAAATGTGTAATTAAAACTTAAACGTTTACGAACAAAGACATAGAGGGCCTTCGGCCCCGAAGAAATGGACATTATGAGTTAAGTGCCCTACAGTTTTTTTTATATAAGATCTGACACTTTTGTGTCCAAGTTTGGTCAAGATCCATTCATTTTCCTAGTAGCTTAAGCGTAGGTTAATTTTTATATTAAGCTCATAACAACAAAAAACAACATAATGAGTCCATTCGGTGCAAGATGTTATATTAGAAACACCTATTTCATACATTCAATTTCACACAGGATCTTTGATCTATTTATCTATAATTCTCAAGATCTTATGAAATTGAATGGGGAATAAAATCTTAAAAATTTTACGAAAAAAAAACAAATTTGGGGCACC